>CM035436.1:148347139-148367139 GCA_020310875.1 Ceratopteris richardii | reverse complement strand
AGGAGAGGAAAAGTGAGGAGAAGAGGAGTAGGAGTAGGCCAAAATTCTCAGAAAATCACCAAAAATCCCAAAAATTTTAAGTTCAGTCAAAAAAGTATAAAAACCAAAAAATTTGGCTCATTTGACACTTCACAGTGTTCTAGTATCGTTTGCGAGCAGCGACCAGTATCGTGGGGTTGGTATCGTGGCATTCAGGCTGTTAAAGCTAGGTTTTGAGCTCACATTGCAAGCAAGACAGTACCAAGGTAAATATTCTCATAATTTATCTGTCAAAAAACTCTTTAAAAATGATCAAACAAGTGATTAAAAATCTGCGCAGTATCGCGGGGGGGGAAACTGAAATCATAGTTATCTTTTTGTGTGATACAGAGGTATAGGAGGGAAGGGGAGAGTGAGAAGAGCAAGGGGGTGAAAAAAGTTAGAAAGAAATCTTGCATTTAGGCTTTTAGGCTTGAGTATCGCGATCGGTTGAGTTTTGGTATCGCGATACCAAAATTCCCTTGTATCGCGACACTCGCCTGAAGTGTCGTATCGCTGGATACCTACTTTGGTATCGCGACACCACTTTGGTATCGCGACACTGAATTGGTATCGCGATCGCACTCGATCTCTGGTATCGTATCGTCCGATACTAATACTTGGTATCGCGACACCGTTGTGGTGTCGTATCGCCTAAGTTTCTAGTATCGCGACCTCACTTTACCGAGTGGTATCGTATCGTCTGATACAGTGGTATCGCAACACTACTTTGGTATCGCGACACTACTTCAGTATCGCGATCGTGCCCTCCCAAGTGTCGTATCGTCGGTTGCTTGTCTTGGTATCGCGACACCGTTGTGGTGTCGTATCGCCTAAGGTTGGTATCGCGATCGCACTAGCTGCGGTGGTATCGTATCGTCTCCTGTCAAGGATCGTATCGCGACACCACATTGAGATCGTATCGCCTCGAATCTCGAGTATCGTAACGTTTACTTTGCCGGTATCGTATCGTGGTGTTCCCCAGTGGAGTATCGCGACACTATATCTGGTATCGTATCGTCTGTTGATCTGGACAGTATCGCGACTCCAGATTGATATCGTATCGTCTGGGTGTCTGGTATCGTATCGTTTGGAGCTCTGGTATCGTATCGCCGAAAGCAGTATCGCCAAGTGTGGTATCGCCCAGAAGTGAACCCTTCTTTTGGCAAACAAACTGAATCATTGGTAGAGCTGCCCCAAGGGGATCTAAAAAGCATAAAGAGAGGCCTTAGAGAGTGAATGAACTTGAGGTCAGGAAGAGTTCTAGGTAGTAGAAGGAGTGTCATATCCTCAGTAGGAAGTACAACCCAGGCTAGTCATCACTCCGTCTACGTAGAAACTTCCAGTGACTCGGAAGAGGAGTTCCTTATGGCTTCAGAAGACATGCAAGGACCTACACCAACAGGAAACTTCATGACTACTGTTGAAGGAGACTACCGTACCTCCTTACAATATGTGTCCACCAATGCCCAGGAGATTCCAATCTACCTGGATGGCTTAAACAGATCCGTCGCCAGGATGGCAACTGCCCAAAATGTCACCATCATACCACGACCTGCTGTCAAATACGAGGGAGGTGCTTACATTGACAAAATGGGTCACATCTACATAGTAACTGAATTTCTTGAGAGGATCAATGAAAGAGGAGAGTTTATGGATCCCGACAACTCTGAAGAGCTAGTGACCACCCCTAGAGGCAGGTCACAAGTATCACGGGTCTTGAGAGGAGACTTGATACCTCAAGACGACTACCTATTGGAAGTCTACATGATTCACGGAGCAGACTTATTACTTCAAACTGACGTGCCTGTTCCAGGAATAGGAGAGAGCCCCATGACATTCTATGAGTTGAAAGACCCAGATGACGAAACTAGACTCACTTACTTGGATAAGAATCAAAGAAGATATTGGCCTGTAGGTGTCCTAGACAGGGCTCGGCTGAGATATATGGGTGCACCTGTATTTCCTCAGAGAGAGCAGGCAACTACCTCGCAAAATCCTTTTGGAAATCAACAAGAGACGGAACATACCACATCAGGACAGACCAGTCAAAGAAGTGTGCCCAACCGTACCCATGTACAGTTTGCAACTCCAGGAGTGCACACACACAATCAGACCCACACAGGGATGGGGAACCACTTCCGACCACCGGTCAGACCACGACCACCTGTGGGAGGACAGCCAGGAATGCCTCCGTTACGACCAGCTGCCCCAGTCTTCCCTGTAATGCCCAGACCGCCTGAACCAATGAGGAGATTGAGACCAATCCAAGTAGCTAAGTGCGTGAGAAACCATTATGATGGATTAGGGGAGCCATATGATCATATTGCCGAATTTAAACAAGTTCTAAGAGCGGAGCAAGTAGAGGACTTCTTTGTGCAGTATGAGTCTTTTGGACTCACCCTCACAGGAACAGCTCTAACTTGGTTCCAACCTTTAGATCCCAATCAATTTGGAAACATGGAGCAATTCTTTCAAGAATTCATCAGAGAATTCACAAAGAGAGGGATTAAACACAATTCTGCGTCTTTAATCCATAGCTTTAAGCAAAACCCTAGCAAAACTGTGAAGACTGCTGCCCGAAGATTCAATCAATATGTGGATAGATGCCCAGTGGCTGAGAGACCGACTCAACAAAAGATGATTTCATTATTTTTAGATGGACTCTCTAACGGGACCCTAAGAACCCTAGTGTATGTGAAGAGGTTACAAACATTGAGTGAGTGTCTTCAAGAGTGCATCGATCTGGAAGATAATCTTGCTGAGGACCTCAAAGGTACTACCGACCTCACTAAATCAGAAGACTCGAGAAGCACTGTTACGACCAATTCTAGTAATGTGGAAGAACTAGCCGAACCATTAGCAAAGAAACTAGGAGTCCAAGGGCAGAGAGCTTACCAACATCCGGCTCAAAGAGTGCCTATGATAAGAAGGTGTAACTTATGTGGAGGAGAACATCCCACACACTTGTGTGCCAGAGGAGGAGCTGGTGCACAACCTACGTATCCATACAACAGACAACAACAACCAGGGACTTCTTCATACTGCCACATCGAGCAAAAATATACCAATCACACAACTGAGAACTGTCCCTTTAATAGGCAAACACGACCTGTCAATCCACCCCAATACCGACCTTATGGATACCCACCTAGAGAGTTTGGTAGGGAGATGCCAAGATACAACCCGTATCCGGTAGGAGCACCAAGACAATATGAGCAAACATCGTATCCACCACCACAACCAGTATTGGGACCACAATTGTCACAACCTCAACAAGTTGTACCTGTGAAGTATACTCAACCGGAAGAAAACTTGGAAAGAGCCATAATACCAGCTTCAATAGTGACCAATGTAGAATCAACCAACCAAGGGTATGAACCTCCACCAGGAGAGTACTATCCATATGAAGCCAGCATGATGGAATATGAACCAACATATGACGCGGCCTATTATGGATATGAAGGATTTGATCAAACTTATGGAGCGGAAACTGCAACTTTAATGTATACAGTGCCCAAGGCACAACAACCATTGAGACCTCCCATTAGACCGCCAGTGCAGAGAGGACCTTGCTATAGATGCGGAGGGGATCACTTCATTCGGGAGTGTCCTCGACCTTACAACCCTCCACCACCCAGGATTTGGGAAGGATATTGCAGTGATTGTGGGAAAGAACATCTTTTTAGAGATTGCCCTAAGAACCCTACAAAAACTCAAGGCTCTGCACCAATTAATGTAATTGAGGTCTTAGAAGGATCTGGAAGTGAGAAGGAGTACACTGTACCACTAAAAGCTATCACTAGAGCTCAAGCAAAACAACAAAAGGGAAAACAACCGGAAGAAAAACCAGAGAACAATAAAACAGTAGAATCTAACATTCAGGTAGTCGAGGATTCAGAGAACTCATGTGAGAATGCTCAAAACACCAAAGTACAAAAATGGAAAGAAAGACGAGAAAAGCTCAAAGAAAAATGGGCAGGAAACAAGAGCCAAGACAGCAAAAAACAAACAAAGGGTTTTAGAAAACATAATGAACAAAAAATGCATAAGGAGATTCTTGAAACACCACCAATTAGCTCAGAGGAAAAGAAGCCAGGATCAATTCTAGCTGACCCAAAACCAGAGGATTTGGACATGTGGTTAAAAGCATACCAAGCTAGAATCAAAATGGGCCCAAACCTAGAGCAACATGAAAAACTCTATCCTCAAGGGGAATTAGAGAAAGAAAGATTGGCAATATGCAAAAAGCTCATCGAAGTAGCACAGGCGACTCTAGAAAAGACTATCCCAATTTTGCCTGAAACAAGGATCGCACAGGAACTATACGAAGAGTGCATCCAACCTAAGGATAAGGAACCTAGACGGGAAGATGATCGAAATGAACTAATAAAATCTCAAGGAGAACAGGTATCCATGATACCCGATTTAGAGGAAGATTGGTCCAAAGACTTGTGGAATAGAATTAGAGAGGAGCAATGGAAAAAGGATGGAATCAGTCCACCTCCTTTTGATGTAATAGATGGGGAAGATAGTCGCCCTGATCATAACCTGGAGGAAGCATATGAGGAAGTGTCAATACTTGATAAAGGAAGAGAGGAAACTATGAGCATTTCCACATTGCCTAACTACATGGGAGAATATGAAAGAGAGTCTATAATAATACGAGCACCCACAATGCATGGGAAAGAAAAAGGAAACTCAGAAGAGAGTTCACACAACCTAACAGAACTTAAGAAAACAAAGGTGCAATGCAACTTGACGGTGGAAGAATTACTTCAACTTAAACCACATCTATGGAGACAGTTAGCAGATCAATTAGAGCCACCTGCAGAAAAAAAGGAAATGAGAGGAAAGGGAAAGGAAAACCACTCCACAATACAAGTTCCAGTTGATAAAGTAGGAGAATTTAGTGAAGGAGATGAAGGTAATACGTGTTTACCTGTCATCTACAATGGGTACATGACCAAAGCCATCCTAGACACAGGAGCGGGAGTAGGGATTGCCACCAAGGAAATATGGGAAAAATGGGGAAAACCTGCCTTACGACCCACGCGAATGAAGCTCCAATTAGCAGATGGCCATGTAGAGAAACCCTTAGGAGTATTGGAAAGGATCAAACTGACCACTTGTGGAGTAGAATTCGAACACATATTAGCTATCTGTAAATTCGAGAAAGCAAACAACTACGAAATGATATTGGGACGACCCTTTATGAGACAAATGCGAGTAGTGCAGGATTGGGGCAAAGATTCTTTATATCTACAAAATCAAGGAAATACCACCAAGATAAACTTGCACACGTTTGCGTATCGAGATGTCCCTCCATTACAATGGAATCCAATCCACAAAGAAGAAGATGACCTATCCATTCATAGTGCCGGATCGAGTGATCAATCTTGGATGCATGAGGATGCCCAGTTATGGATGTGTAAGGAAGCCAAGAGAGAAGAGAGCAAAAGGCAACCTTGGCCGTTAGGACATCGTAACTATCGCTCAGTAGAGGATCCCACTTATATGCCTCAAATCTTTCCAGATGAGATGTTTGAACCACATGGATGGATGGAGATCTTGGCCACTCTAGACGTATGCGTAAACGAGGAAGTTTTGACAATGAACGAATGCATAGATGAGGAAGGCTATGATGTAAATCTTTATATGGTTGTCCTCCAAGAAGCAGAGGAAGGGGAAATCCTGGAAAAAGAATGGAAAGAGGAATATGAAAGCATCGAGATGGATCCGAAATTTGACTCTGAAGAAGATTACTTAAATACTGTTAGGAATCAGAAAGAACAGGAACCAACGAAGATCTTAGCAATTGAAAATGATAGAACAATACACAGGCAGGAGGAAAACATGAGTCAGGTAGAGCCGGACCCAGATCTTTTTGAAGTTCCTGAACACTTTAAAAAATACGAAGTAGAGGAAAGGAAAGTAACTATTCAGATGCCTAAACGAGAAGCACGAGACGGAGAGGCGTACGACAACAAAGAACAAACAAAAAAAATCATTGTGACAGTTGAGGAAGGAGAAGAAAGGTGCACGTATATTGGAAAAGATGTATCAGAAGAAGAAGAAGAGGATCTCATACACCTTATCCGGGAGTACCGAGATGTATTCGCATGGACCTATAAGGATCTCAAAGGGGTAGAACCCTCTATTTGTTCACATCGAATACCCATGACAGCAGAGGCAAAACCCTCCAAACAACGTCCTTATACATACAATGAAGTCTATGCAGCAAAGATTAAGGAGGAAATAGACAAACTACTAGCGGCAGGATTCATATACGAGATAGAACACACAGAATGGGTCTCGCCATTAGTAGTAGTGCCTAAGAAAAATGGAAAATTGAGAGTGTGCATAAATCTGAAGAAGGTGAATGCAGCCACCATACGTGATAGCTACCCATTACCGATTACGGACCATCTATTGGAGAGGGTAGCAGGTAAAGAGGTCTATAGCTTCCTAGATGGTTTCTCCGGATACAATCAGGTGGCTATTGCGACTGAAGACCAACACAAGACAGCATTTGCCACTGAATGGGGTGTGTATGCATTCAGAGTGATGCCCTTTGGACTCACTAATGCACCGGCTACCTTCCAACGATTAATGTGTCACGTTTTCAAGGAATTTTTGAAAAAAAGCATGGAAGTGTATGTAGATGACCTTTGCACGTACTCCAATCAAAGACCAGACCATATACCGGAACTGAGAAAAATATTCAACAAATGTCGGCAGTATAGAGTCTGCTTAAACCCAGAAAAATGTGTCTTCATGGT
Source organism: Ceratopteris richardii (assembly GCA_020310875.1). Classification (NCBI taxonomy): domain Eukaryota; kingdom Viridiplantae; phylum Streptophyta; class Polypodiopsida; order Polypodiales; family Pteridaceae; genus Ceratopteris; species Ceratopteris richardii. The sequence continues at coordinate 148,360,339 of CM035436.1, read as the reverse complement.
AAGACAGGGGAAAATCCTAGGACACATAGTCTCAAGAAATGGGATATCTACGGATGAGGATAAGATTAAAGTCATATTGGACTTGCCAAGACCCAAAAATGCAAAGGAAGTACAAGCCTTTATGGGACATTGTGGATATTACCGTAGGTTTATTCACATGTATGCCATAATAGCTAAGCCCTTATACGGTCTATTGACTCAGTTCACTTGGACAGACGAGTGTGAGAAGGCCTACAACGAGCTTAAAAAGAGGCTGAGTACAGCCCCAATTCTAAAATCACCCAACTGGAGCAAGCCTTTTCATATCCATGTTGATGCTTCGAACTATGCCATTGGATGTATCCTAGCTCAACTGGCTGATGAAGGAAAGCTTGACCATCCAATCGCTTATGCAAGTAGACAATTAAACCAAGCCGAAAGAAATTATACGACTACTGAAAGAGAGGGCCTAGGAATGGTTTATGCAGTAAAGAAGTTTAGACACTACCTTTTAGCTAACAAATTCAAGTTCTTTATAGACCATCAGGCTTTGTTATATTTAGTCAATAAGCCTTGCAACATGGGAAGATTGGTACGATGGTTCTTGTTACTAATGGAGTTTGACTTTGAGGTAATAGTCAAAAAAGGAAACACACATGTGAGAGCAGACCACCTTTCTAGGTTAAAACACGGAGAACCACCTAGCGGAGTGCCTGATGATTTACCAGATGCTTATCTGTTTAATCTAGAAGTATGTCCGAAGTGGGCAGAAAAATTGACCCCTATACTTACGCATGGCCCTCAACACCCGATCAACAGGAATAGCAAAAAAGAAATTTTTCAATCAAGGAACTTACACATAGTCGCAGGAAGTGTGTATTACAAGGAACCAAATGGAGTGTTACTCAGATGTGTAGGGGAGGATGAACAAAAACAACTGATCAACCAAGCACATGTGAACAAGTGGAAAACCCATCAAGGGATGCACGGAACAATTCGAGAATTAAAGAGATTAGGCGTATATTGGCCCGACATGTCCAAAGACGTTCACGATTATGTAAGTAATTGTGTGGAGTGCAAAGAAACTAGCCCAGAGGATCACATGTCTTTACCTTTTTCAACCATAGCGCCTAATTGGAGTAAAACATTAGTACAATTCCTCAAAACGAAAGAGCACGAAATAGGAGCTAGTCTAGCAAGAAAGCGATCCTTAGAAGAAATGAGCAAGGATTATGTGATAATGGGAAGGCAGTTGTTTAGAAGAGGAAAAGACAATCAACTCAGATTGTGCGTGCATGAAGGAGAGTATCTTCCCATATTAGAAATGGCACACGCAGGAGCTGCGGGAGGACATTTTTCAGCAGATAGAACGGTCAAGATGATTCTCTTTGCAGGCTTGTGGTGGCCAACTCTACATATGGATGCGGAGACATATGTGAGAAGCTGTGAAACATGCCAGAGAGCAAAATATCCCATTAGAAGAGATGACATGCCTTTAAGACCAATGGTTTGTGCAAGAGCATTTACCAAATGGGGTATTGATTTCATAGGACCTATCAATCCACCTGCGAAAGGATCACATGCGGAGTACATCATAGTAGCCACCGACTACTTAACAAAGTGGGTAGAAGCAAAAGCCACTCGAAAAAATGATGCTCAAACCACAGCAAAATTTCTTTTTGAGCACATTTTCACACGCTTTGGACTACCAATCGAGATAGTGAGTGATCGAGGCACCCACTTCCTAAACGAAGTCATTGAATCACTAATGAATGAATTCTTAGTGATTCATAAAAAATCAGCCCCATACCATCCTCAAGCTAACGGACAAGCTGAGAGTTCCAACAAGGTACTTTGTACTGTATTGACAAAGATTGTCAATAATGGAAGGTCTGATTGGGACAAACAATTGCATCACGCAATTTGGGCCTTCCGGGTGGCATATAAAACGGCCATTGGAACCACACCTTTCAACCTAGTGTATGGGCAGAATGCAATTTTGCCAATTGACTTCTTAGTACCTACATTAAAAGTAGCCCAGCAATATGAGTGGAACGGTCATGAACTATCCCAGCAATTAGATCAAATTGAAAAGTTGCACGAGACTAGATTGCAAGCGGTAGCAGGCATTTATGCCGCTAAACGGAGACAAAAGGCATATTACGATTCGCACATTAAAGATAAGAGACTAAAAGAAGGCGACTTAGTCCTGGTATACACTCTAAAACAGCATGCGAAGAAACTACAAAAATGCGGATATGGACCCCTGATTATAAATCGAATATCCACCAGTGGTGCAGTCAATCTCGCCACTCTAGACGGAGACATTCTTCCCAACTACATCAGTGGATGCAGAGTGAAAAGATTCATGGAGCCTCTGACTGATGAAATGCTAGCGAGACTGTTAGGTGCTCAAAATAGGAAAAAAGAAGAAGAACGAATTCGAGAAGAAGCCTGACAAGAAGCACTCGACCGAATTAGAAAACGCAAGGAGTGGATCAGGCAAAGAGATGAACGCTATCTCCAAGGAGAAGAGCCCATCCCTATGGCAAACTATCAGGTCAAAAATCAGGAATCAACGGGTATATGTAAAACACAACCTTACCTAAACCTAGGGATTGGTAAGACGGAGTATAAATTGATAGATGCATTGATAGACTCAGGAGCAGGCCTTAGCTGCATGCGAAGGAGGATAGCGAATGAATTGCAATTGGAATTGAATCCCACAAAAGCCAAACTAATAGGAATTGGAGGTCACACCTTAGACTGTATTGGAACAACGAATGTATCCCTCCACATAGGAAATTCCTCCATGGAACAAAGAGTCCTCGTATGTGAGGATGACAATCTAATAGAAGACTTCATTCTAGGACAAGACTGGATCATTGAAACAGAGGCATGTATCCATCTGGCTCAAGGATATATTTCGGCCACGATAGGGCATAAGGAGATTTTCAGCTTGCTTGAAGAAAAACCGTGTAACCAAGCCATATCAATACCAAGATCAGAAAAAGTTCAAGAAGTGACGGAAGATAATGGCGACTGTGCTCAACACCCAGAAAGCAAAGGCATAGAAGCTGAAACTTTAATCATTGCGACATCACCTATAGCGTCGAAGCTACCCGATGTGAATAAGGATCGGCCAACCAACACGGAGACACTCTCTCCTAAACAGGCTCAAAGCATCCAAAGATCGCACTATTGGAAACCCACAAGCAGATACTCGAGCAGACAACCACCCAAATATATGTGGGTACGAAAGGATCAAATACGGAATCAAGAAACACCCACAAGCGCTTTGAAGAAGGAAACGGACATCACCAGACCCTCAGCAAAGAACTACAGGCAAACCGAATCAGTGCAAGTATGGATTCCCAAGCCCTTGATTGAAGCACAAAGATCTCGACATCAGATATGGATTCCCAAAAAAATCTTACAAGCAGCTAAGCAGAACGTAGGGGCAAAGGAGAAGATACCACATCAGACAAGGAACAAGTCAACAACACATACAAGTCATCAGAGGAAATCGCAGAGCAATGCCATAGTCACTTGGACAATAGATAAAGCAGATGGAACACGAGCAGCTGCACGAATCGAGAAAACCCAGCTACCTCTCTCAGTGTTCTCAAAATGGATCTGGAAACCAAAGCTACCACAAGGAGCAAATGATCGAGGAGAAAAAGCACCCGATTGCACTCATGTAGTGTCTGATGCACCTAAAGTAAGCATGATAGGGCCACATTACAAGGCCATGCATTCAGCACAGGATGTACATTATCAAGCTAGTGGTGCACGATCTCCAAGTGAGACTAGATCTTAGCTTTAAACCGATAGGAATGGACATACTATGTACATAAACTACGCTTCGGCTATGGACTGACTTTTATATTTCCTTTTCAGCAAAAAATATAAAAATACATGAAAAATTCAGGTATTACCCTTCTCACACCCACGGGAAAGGGACGACACCATGCACTCGGAGCAATATCAAATTATTAATCAACACATGGCGGAGGATTTCTGAAAAAAATATGGATACTAATTCATACTCTATATTAAGTGCAGATGGCTTCTGAAGACTCTGAAGCTACAATCCAAGAGGAGGTCCAAGAATTTCCTCCCCAATGTCTTACGAAAGCAAAAGGCCATTGGTTCAGAGATGAACAACCCGTGGAAGAGTATCTTTTCTTGGCCAACATAAAGATCATGGACACGGATCACCACTTTCCGATCATGTCCCAGGATTTCAAGATTTTACATGGAATGCCATCTACCATCGATGTCATGAAGAAAGCAGGAATCCACAAGTATTTTGAGCTACCTATCTACAAGCCGGACTTCCAACGATGTACGCAAGTCATGAACACTCTGAGACCGGCACTACATGATCCATTGGTGCCAGAAGCCAATGTGATGGATAAGAATGGAGAATGGGTAGTCATTCAGTTCTCCCACGACTTAATCAAAGAAGCATTTGAATGGGAAAAAGATGGTGTCAACACGGTCAAAGAAGAAATTCGTGGAGCAAACACTAGAACTTTTGTCGACATTAATAGAGTGGATATCGAAGAAGAAGTCAGGTTGATTCATCAACACTTCTGCTTCCCGAGTATGAACAGATACACGGCTCCTCAAAAGATTATTGTGCAATTATTGTCTCATGCCATAAAACAGATTGGTAATCAGGTAAATCTTACCCCCTATGTACAAGAAAGATTGTTCGAGGCAAAGAAGAAATGGGAAAATAAGAAATTCCTCAATGGAACCACTGCCCTCACGATCATGATTTACCATGCATTGGGCATGCGTGAGTATTTGAAGCAGATGCCATCTTCAATGGAGTTGGCTCAATATGTCAAGAATGCTACTATACTGAAACAAAAGAAAGGGAACAAGCAGGTAGATGAAACAGAAACAAGTTCGCAACCTCGGATGAGAGGCACCATGAGAGGTACAAAGCGGCCTAGGGAGGTTCTACAAAAAGAGGAAGAAGCACCACAACCAAAGAGAGTACATGTGCTGCCTACCACAACCACTCAAGGACCCAGAAAGATTACGGAAGAAGAATTAACCCAAGCACTGGAGGAGACTCATAAGTATACGGAAGGACAAATCAATCTACCAGTGCAGGGTCATCACTATCAACAGGCTGCAACAACACAAAAACCAAAAAGAAAACTCACTAAGGTACACAGATATCGGGAGATTGGGCTAGACAATTCAAGTTCAGGATCCGACGCCCAAGAAAAGCAAACTACATCATTATTAGATGTAGATATTAAAAGTGAATCAAAAGATGATGGCCAGTGGGCCGAATTAAATGAAGTGAATTATGACGAGGCCCAAGCTGACAACAAAGAAAAAGATCAATCACCGCTCGCAGACCAGATTACAACCACAGAGAAGGCAGAAGAAGAAGGGCCAGACACTGTGCAAGCTAAGGATGCCTCCATCACCCATACAAAGGAGGACAAGTCTGAGGCTGAGGTGCATGCAATGATATCCGAGGATAAGCCTCAGGAAGAAGAAAAAGAAGACGAAGAACCCTTCACCCCACTAAGGGTTGTGGCAGAACCGTCCCCTCTGGATGTAACATTTCAAGGGAGTGCCACGAAGGTTCGTAAAGTGGTCAAAGATGAAGCCGAACTGAATGTACAACTACAGGTCCGACAACCACATCAGGAACTGATTCACGTAGCACAGGGACAGGATGTACAAACAGGAGAAACCCCAGACATACCAAAAACATGGCTCAACGTGGATATAGCTCAGCTCAAGCCTGTGGTGCAGGATATGATCCGCACGGCACTAGACACTCAACAGTTGATGCTTGATGCTGATGAAGATTACGAACAGGCCATGCTCGACAAACAGGAGCTTCAGAGGGAAGGTATGAATCTGGCAAAGAAATTATCTAAAGTAGAAGCTCAGACGTTGAAGAAACAGGAAGAGATAAAAACAACCAAAACACAATGCAAAACATTGGAAAAGGAGAATGCCCAACTGAAAGAGCAAGTGTTGGAGCTCACGAAGAAACTAGAGGTAACTGAAAAAGAGAAAACGAGAATATAGACTCGCAGCAAAGTGCTTGAATCACAGCTAAAAGTGAGCATGGAAGAAGCAGACCAACTAAGGGATAGGAACAAGGAGCTAATGACAGCTCTCCTCAGTGATCAACCACCGCAAGATACTGACAAATCAAATGAGGAAATAAAAGACATGGAAGACAAGTTGAAAAGAATGGCAGATTAGCTCAAGCAGGAGCAAGAGACAGTTGCAGAATGGGAACAGAAATATATGAATGATACTGCAGCTCTACGAAAGAAATGGAAAAAAGCCGAGAAAGATTATTTCCGACAGTGCAAAGAAGACACAGATCACATGCATATCGTGGCACAGGAATTAATCAAACATCAAGAAAAACTTACAAAGGCTGAAGAGGAGCTCAAGAAGAATGAAGATATCATTAAACGGCTGCAGGAGCAGATTGAGCTAACAGAGAAACAGGGGACACCAGTAGTTCCTCCGGAAACAACGGCTACTGTGGAGGAAGAGGTACGTCCTCTCTCTCCCCCCTTGTATCATTCACCACTAAGGGCGGAAATGGAGGCTCCACTAGAACCTAACACACGAGACATTGCAGAACTGAGCAGACCAGAAAGGGCACTACTGGTGTCCCAGCTCACTGCTGATTTTGAAGATCAAATAATACAAATAATGAAAGAAGCTCGAATAGACAATAAGCAGCTAGATCAAATTTTGAAGCCCTTCAATGTACCATATGGTCTACTTAAAGAACAGACGCGCATGTATATAAAGACTACCACGAATAAAGATCCGGACCACAACCTTCAATTCCAGCATGACACTTTCCAGTATACTCAAGAGGAATTTGAGAAGGCGGATCCCATATGGCGAAGAAAAATTTTGGAGAAGAATCCGACTTTGAGGGTACAGTGGGAAGCATCACCATATGCGCTTCAGGTAAACCCATCATTTTGTCCTGTACCCCGTAGACGATCTTGGACGCAATTTTGGGAAGCACAGCGTCAAGGCACTATCAATAATCAGTGGCTCAATTACCCGTTACTACCTAGTCTGCCACATAATTATCTACCTACCGAAGAATATATGGTGAAGACAATGGAATTCTGGATTGCCAAATATGCTACAGTGCCGGACTTAGCAATTAAGATGACAAACAAAATATTTAGCATGCTCATTACAGTGTTGAAGGTCTTCCAGCATGCGAAGTATACATTTTTGAATTTCATTGGCATTACACAAGGGTCGGAAGCCCTCATTTTTGATCTATCAACCATTCTGAGCCGACTTACCATTATGGCATACTATTCCCGCCTTATGTTTTTTGCCATCAACATATATGCAGACTTTCGAAGAAGCATTCTTTACAGGCTTCTTTGAAATAGATTCGGAGATTTTTGTAAAAATGACTTCAAATTTAAATGCGAGGCTGGTGGCCTATGAAACTAGCTTCTTTGCTGATCATAGACAGGCGCCAGAAGACGGAGTGAAGTCCAAACAATGGAAGGAATTCATGATATGTCATGCAAATCTGCTGAACCAACGAGAGCAAACCGCCATTCAAACATACACGCGTCGCCTCAGAAAGCCTGTCGAGGACGACAGAGTTCAGGAGGAGGGACGTGTAGAGGGGCAATCAAGCAAGAAGAAAAGAAGAAGAAAATCAAAGTCCAAAACAATTCATTAAGAAGAGAAAAAGAATATATCTCTGCAGGAAGCCCCGCAGGGGCGCAACACCCATCTCTGCACAGAGCCCCGCAGGGGCACGCACCAGGCTACAACGCTAAACCCCGGGGTCCCGAGTTATGGACTTTTCAAACATCAGAGTAGGACCAAAAGTAAGAAAGGGGTAGAGGCTGAAAAGTTGAAGAGGGTGACTAAGAACAGCACATTCCTAGTCACTGGTGGCGTGCGTGGCAACCCAAGTCAACAGGCAAGACAACTACATCAGGCTCTCGAGTGGTAGAGCTTGAATCAAGAAGGCCATCGAATCTGCATGTCTGTTTAACTGCAGACAATACTGACCAAGGGGAGCGTGCAGTGGAAAAGCTGAAGCGCCTCTAAAACGTAATGCAAGATCAAGAATCAGACAACACTACCCACGAGACGCGTGCGCGAAGCAAAGTCTGTCAAGGGACGACAGAGACGAAGAGAGGGAGAGTGTTGCAGAGCTAAAGCGCACAGGAAGCAGAGAAAAAAGACGGGGCCCAAAATTTTTCCGATTTGGACACACAACTTTTGTACCATAACCATTCTTGTATATATTTTCCGTTGTAAATGCACTAGAGGAGTCCTCTAGATGCATCCCCACAAAAGATTAGTGATTTACCCATGTACAATAGTAAGAAATTAGTCTTTGAGAGAATAAAGTGCCGGTCTCTTGTGTGAAAGGACCAAACTTAGAGCACTAGTATATAAGTCAAAAGTGACTCATTGTAAAGGACTTCTTGTCATTGTGAAGAAGGAGCACTTCTGAATTTTCGAGTTTGCCTCTTTCTTGCTGATTTTGATCTTCATTTTGCTCATGTATGTGTGTGTGATGCTTGAAATGCAAGTGTAGGACTGTTGTCTACCCCTTCCCCCTTGTTTTGAGCGGCTGTAGTGCGTGCGTAAGCTAGGAGAAGCAAAAACGCGGGTGTTGGTGACTCCCGTAATTCACTGTTTCTGCCATAACTTGCAGCAGAGTGGTCAGAATTGAGTGAAACCACCACCGTTGGATTCGCCTCGTCGAGAGCTTCGAAACGAGTACCCTATTGCCTATGTTCGGAGTTCTGGGCTGGGAGAAAACCTCAAAAAACCAAAACTGCTGAAAAGAGGCTTGCGGCAACACTTCCAGTATTTCAATAGGTGTGGGTAGTATTAGTCTTTTCTCATGCTTGATTAGCTAACTCACTTCATTTTCTATCACGAGTGCACACGTCTTCATACACTTGGTAAGTCACTCCTTAGGATTGATAATTAAATGTGTGAAAAGAACTCCACTATATGCACTTGTATGGCAATTGAGGTATAGTCTCATTGGTACAAGTCCTTGAGTCATTGCGGCTCAAGTACATAGTGTCCATTGGGCAAATGGTTGAAATAGGCTATCAAGTAAGGTTCAACAAAGGTGGATGCTTTGTGGAGAACCCTAATCAAGGTTACAAGGTCATAGCAAGAGGAAAGAAGCAAGGGAGACTCTTCACTTTGGAGGTAAATTCTCATTCCACTCAACATGTCTACTTCACATATGGAAACAAGAGGATTTCGGAGTTGGAATTGTGGCACAAGAGGATAGGTCACATCAACATACAGAGAATGAAGGAAATGCAATTCAAGAGGCTGGTTGAAGGTCTTCCCAACTTCCAAGGACAAGGTATGAAGCATTTATGTGAATCTTGTCAACTAGGGAAGCAAGCGAGACTTCCATTCAAGAAGAGTGGCTACATAAGCCAACATCCATTGGAGTTGATACATACAGATGTGTGGGGGCCAACCAAAGAGCAATCCATTCGAGGTAACAAGTACTTTGTCACTTTTATAGATGATTGCACAAGGATGGTTTGGGTTTATTTCATAAAAAACAAATCAGATGTGTTTACATGTTTCAAAGCATTCAAGGCAATGGTAGAGAAGGAAACAGGTACATATATCAAGAAGCTAAGGTCCGATGGAGGGGGAGAATATTTCTCCAATAAGTTTTCTGATTTTTTAATGGATCAAGGCATCAAGAGGCAAGTAACATGCAGGTACACACCCCAACAAAATGGAGTAGCAGATACATTGTCGAGATCGCTAGAGCAATGCTTAATGAGATGAATGTACCTAACATGTTTTGGAGTGATGCAGCAAATACCGCCATGTATCTTATGAATAGGGCTCCTACCTCAGGGATCCATGGCTTGACACCATATCAAGCCTATTATGGTAAGAAACCTGATCTTTCCCACTTGAAGATATTTGGATGTACTTGTTATGTACATGTGCCAAGTGAATTGAGGCACAAGCTACAACCAAAGGCAAAAAAGTGTGTGTTTCTAGGATATTCAAATGATCATAAAGGTTATAGGTGCTTCAACCCAAACACAAAGGACTTGAGGATATCAAGGGATGTAGCATTTGATGAGCTACTCCCTTGGTATAAGAAGTATGATTGTATGCAGAACTATGAAGAAGAAAAGCATGGACATGATGAAGACCAAATCGACCTAGAGCTAAGCGGCCCAACATGTTCCATCAATGAAGATAGTTCAAGCATGAACTCACCATGGAGGGGGAGATCTTCATCAAGCTATGAAGCACAATCAATCAACAAAGGCAAAGCAACATTGGTGGAGTTGGATGAACAAGGTAATGAAGTTGAAGATGATGAAGGACACATGATGGAGAAAGAAGCCACGTCAAAGAAAGAGATCAAGTTCCCAAGGCAAAGGAGGTTTATTCCTCCAAAAGGTGAAGAAATGAAGTCTTCTAGAGTTAAGTCCAACTCAAAGGTTTACTTATGATTCATACATGGCAACACATTATGCATATATGAACAAAGTAGTAGAAGATCATGAGCCCGATTGCTATGAAGATGCAAGCAGGTACACCGAATGGAAAGAGGCAATGCAAGAAGAGATCGGCGCACTTGAGGAAAATCAAACATGGACTCTAGTTCCCAAGAAGGAGAACATGAAGGTAATAGGTAATAAGTGGTGGTGTAAAGTAAAGAGGAATTCAGATGGATCTATTTCTAGGTTCAAAGCAAGATTGGTGGCCAAGGGTTTTGCACAAACCTATGGAGTGGACTTTGAAGAGACATTCAGTCCCGTGGCAAAGATGAGCACCATTAGGACACTCATTGCAATGGCTGCTAGCAAAGGATGGAAGCTTTTCCAATTGGATATCAAGAATGCCTTTCTCAATGGAGACTTGGAAGAAGAGGTATACATGGAGCAACCACTAGGTTTTGTTCATAAAGAGTTTCCACATCATGTTTGTAGGTTGAAGAAGGCACTTTATGGCCTAAAGCAAGCTCCAAGGGCTTGGAACCAAAGATTGGTGGACTATTTGATCAAATGTGGTTACAATCAATGCAAGGCGGATCCATCTCTCTTCATCAAACAAAGAGGAGAACTTGTAGTCTACATGTGTGTGTATGTAGATGATCTTATCATTACAGGTAATGATACAAAGGGCATTGAGGAGATCAAGGCAAAGCTTGGAAAGGAGTTTAGGATATCTGATCTTCGAGATCTTAGGTATTCTCTTGGCATTGAAGTTGTATACAAAGAAGAAGGTATTATGCTCATACAAAGGAAGTATATTCTAGACCTACTTGTGAGGTTTGGGATGCTACATTGCAACCTATTTCAAATCCCATGGAAGTTAATGTAAAGCTAAGCTCCATTGATGGAGAGCAATTAGAGGATGTAACTTTTTATCGCTCTATTGTAGGCTCTTTAAATTATGCCACAATAACTAGGCCTGACATAGCATATGGAGTTGGAGTGTTATCACAATTTATGCATAGTCCAAGGACTACACACTTGCAAGCTACAAGAAGAATATTACGATATCTCAAGGCCACTATAAATGAAGGATTGTTCTATTCATTTGATGATGATATGCAGGTCAAAGCTTATTCTGATGCGGATTGGGCCGGTTCCAAGGAGGATAGAAGAAGTACAAGTGGTTACCTAGTCATGCTAGGTAGCAAGATCATCTCATGGATTTCAAAGAAGCAACCCACGGTGGCATTATCTTCCACCGAGGCTAGGTATAGAGATTTGGATCAAGTCACATGTGAGCTAATGTGGATTAAGAAGTTATTTATGGAGCTTAATTTGCAGGTTGACACATATCCACTTTTTTGTGACAATATGAGTAGCATTCATCTAGCATCGAATCCTGTCTATCATGCTAGAACCAAGCATATTGAAGTGCACTATCACTTCATAAGGGAAAAGGTGATATCCAACGAAGTTTCAGTACATCATATTGGTACCAAAGACCAAGTTGCCGACATGTTTACAAAGGCTTTGGATGGAATGAAGATTTCAAAATTCAAGCAAAGCATCAACATGAACGAGCTTGGATGAGGATGAAGAATTGAAGTTTGAGGGGGAGTGTTAAAAGTCAAGCTTCAAGCTACAAATTCGTGGGGAATCTTTTATGGACATGTGGAGCAATCAAAGGAAGCCAAAAGCCACGAGGTTCCATCAAGAAAAGTCACTCAACCACTCCCCAATTCATCTCAACAAAATCCTCCAAGTTAGGAGGCTGATTTGGGAAGGTAGTTCCTAGATTTTAGGGGCACACTTCTCACTATCAAAGGAGCATGTATCCCGACTTCTTTTGGTCCATCTTCTTGGAGTTTTAGCTCATGTAAAGTGAGCACTAAGTGCTGGAGTTGTGATAAGCAAGCCCCTTGCTTGCTTGTTTGTTTTCTTTTAGTATGCATATCTACGTGTGTGCGCAGGCAGTGTTGCAACTCTCTACCCCTGAGCTGTAATTCTTGTATCATTGGATAGCTATTAGAGTCTATTTTATGCTCACAAAGTCTCTGGATCATTCTCTAAGTAATCTGGGAGCAACATTCATTTTAGTGAAGTTGTGTGATTGATATCTCTCTTGTTGTGTAGGCTTTGTTGGAAATATTTTGCTCTCTGTTGTAAGGGCCGGTTCTCCTTCTCTATGTATCTATTTGCTATGATTTTGGTGTCATTGGGTAGCTATTAGAGTCCTCTAAAGTTGAACCAAGCTTGAGATTCATTCTCTGTATAATCTCTGAGAAACGCTTGCTGGAGTGAAGTGAGGTATCTCCTTGACTGGCAGTTGTGAGCATTCAACTAGTTCATGTTGTAGACATTGTTTCTCCTTGTGTAAGCATCCATTTGAAGTGAAATTTGTTTTGTTGGAAAGCTCTTGGAGTCTACTACAGGTCTACAAAAGCTCACTGGAGTTCTCTGCATAAGCTCTGAGTAAGAGCATTTCTGGTGTGCAGAGGTCAAAGAAGGATACCTATGGAGGTCATTCACGCTTCATCGTTGCTTAGGGGTTGAGATACTTCCCCCATCAACATATACATATACATAAACATATACATATACATATACATATACATATACATATACATATACATATACATATACATATACATATACATATACATATACATATACATATACATATACATATACATATACATATACA
>CM035436.1:147824639-148342139 GCA_020310875.1 Ceratopteris richardii | reverse complement strand
CTCGTAAAAAATAATGAACCACACACTGAGAATGATGTTTAACAAATGATGACATCATCCCGATTTTCACAGGCTGCTATAGTTTGAAACCAGTGAGTAGAAAAATGTAGATAACTCCAGCTTTACGAATCCAATGATTATGAACATTTGTATGCTTATAGTAGACAGTAAGATAAATCCAACAAGCTTTAAATCAGGGAATTTGGATAAGTACACACTGAGAGACAACTCTGACAAGATGAGTAAAAAAGTCGGGTACTTGACAGAGAAGTGAAAATGAACAGACACTGTTGCCTTCAACTGAACATAACTGAAGATTGCAATACCCAAATGATATGAAACTTGGTGAGCATATAGTAGATTTATAGATCTAACGTTACCAAGTTAAATCACTGAAAATGATGCACCAAGCTCAGAGATACCATCTCTGCAATCTGATTGAGAAAACTGAGAGTTATGGCAGTGAGTAGTACACTTCACAAGAACATGGAAATATGAACTCAAATAATCATGAAAATGAAAGTATATTGCTTGTAGATTACAATGGACTTACTGATACATATGTGGGCCTTGGAATCACACCTTGATATGTCATAAAGCTCAGCTCTTTGAGGTCTTCACATAGGTCTCTCTAACCACGACTAAAAATGCCATCTATTTATAGTTGAGTTTGGGAGGCTAACTTCCCTCAATCACTCTCCAATCAATCAGTGATTGATTTGATTCTCCACCTACCACAAATCACGAATTCGTGGATCCTCTTTCCCTTTTTGATCAAGTGGACTCAACCACTTAAGATTCTTTCACTTTTACATTAAGTAAACTCTTCAAAAGTTACAAGAGGTAGTTCACAAGTGAACTTTACATAGTCAGGCTTCTTCTATGACTTTGTGGGGCTCAAGCCAATACTTAGGCTTTTCATAGACTTGCTCCAACAGCTCCCCCTCAAGCCAAGTATGCTTGAGGTCTTCAATCTTCCAAGATTACCTGCAAACCTATCATAGCCTTGAATTTGCAAAGCTTTGTACCATCCAATGCTTTGGTTAGAATATCTGCACATTGTTGATGAGTGGACACATATGATATTTGAATCTCTTTGCTTAGAACCTTCTCTCGTACATAGTGATAATGAACTTCAATATTTTTAGTCCTTGCATGAAAAATAGGATTAGCAGCCAAATGAATAGAACTCATATTGTCACCAAAAATAGTTGGAGTTCCAAACTCCAATCCAAGATCTTTGAATAATGTCTTCATCCACATAGCTTCTTGTGTAGCTATGGCAAGACCTCTATATTCAGCTTCAGTATAAGAGAGAGCAACTGTGGGTTGCTTCTTGGATGACCATGAAATAAGCTTTGAACCTGCAAAGATAAGATAACCGGAAGTGCTCCTTCTATCTTCCTTGGAGCCAGTCCAATCTGCATCAAAAAATAGCTTCAAACCTAAATTGGATACATAAGGATAATAAAGTCCTTCATTTATGGTTCCTTTGAGATACTTGAGAATCCTTTTGGCAGCATCCATATGTGGTTTCCTTGGTGTGTGCATAAATTGACTTAGCACACTCACACTGTAACATATATCTACTCTTGTCAATGTGGCATAGTTGAGACTACCCACTAGACTTTGATATGATGTGATGTCCTCTATGAGTTCACCTTCATGTGAGCTCAAGTTGTGATTGACCTCCATTGGAGTACTTGCAATCTTACAATCTTGCATCTTGAATTTTGCCAAAATGTCCTTAATGTACTTTCTTTGAGTGAGAAACAAACCATGATCTTTGTAGACAACTTCCAAACCTAGGAAGTAGGTAAGTGAACCCAAATCACTTATCTTGAACTCTTCTCTCATCTGATCTTTGATCTTCTTCATACCATCTACATCATTTCTTGTCAATATAATATCATCTACATATACACATAGGTAGATGACCTCAGAGTTACTCTTTTTGATAAAGAGTGAAGGATCTGCCTTGCTTGATTGAAAGCCTTTTGTCCTGCAAGAATGAAACAAGCCTGAAATTCCAAGCTCTTGGAGCTTGCTTGAGACCATACAATGCTTTGTTAAGTTTACACACATAATCACGATAAACTTGATTCTCAAGACCAGGTGGTTGTGCCATATATACCTCTTCTGTTATCCAACCAATCAAGAATGCATTCTTTACATCTAGTTGAAGTATCTTCCAATCCTTGGAAGAGGCAATACCAAGAAAAACCCTAATAGTAGGCATCTTTGCCACAGGAGAGAAGGTCTCCTCATAATTAATTCCTTGATTTTGTGCAAAGCCTTTTGCTACAAGCCTTGCGTTATACCTGTTAATGAAACCATCAGAATTCTTCTTGAGTTTATAGACCCATCTTGAGCCTATTACCTTCATGGATGTAGTCTTGGGCACCAAATCCCAAGTGTTGTTTTCCTCAAGTGCTTCAATCTCTTCCTTCATTGCATGCTTCCATTCTGTTTTCGCTTTGGCCTCTTCAAATGATGATGTTCCTCGTTCTGTTGATATATTTAGGTAGTGATGTGTGTGAACACTCTAGGACCGCCAGGGCACTTTTTTCGCTCTTTAGGAGGTTTTTTTCCCCCGGCTTGTATATACGCCTATTGCCCTAATGGGCTACTAATCTTTGTACATTCTCTAGTAATACATTCAGTATTGTGTGTTTGTGCTCCAAGCTTCTTCTTCTTCCTTGTGTTGTTCACGTGCTTCCGCAGACGTCTATCTCCAACAATTGGTATCAGAGCAGGTCGTCGCTTCTTCTAGGGCGCCGTCGACACTCCTCCGTTTGTAGTCTCAGATTCGCACGAAATTTGGTGAGCATACTCAAGGTGTTTCCGAGCTCGTTTCGGCGTCCAAACGCACTATCGCAGCGCTTGTGTAGGCTATTTCGTCCTTTTGTGCCAAAGGTATATACCAGTTTTTGTTCGCCGGTTTAAGCGTCTCAAAGTCTGCTACAGGTCTAGCAGAACTCGTCTGAGCAGTTTTGTTCAACTTTTTGAGATACAGTCAATTTTCTGCATCAAGGTATTTTAGTCACCGGCCATGGCTGAAAGCAGTGATGTATTCCGTATGTTGGCTGTTGAGGATAAGTTGGATGGTACCAACTACCCATTATGGGCTTATATGATGCGACATGTACTGGTTGCAAAAGGATTGTGGAACATTGTGCAGGGTGTTGAAAGACGTCCTATTACACCTGTAATGACAGGTACTGCAAATACAAGTGTTGGAGCTGATGAAGATGGTGTCGAAGATGATATTCCGCAGATTCCTGTTCGTGCTATTGTTTCTGTTGCACCTACTGTAGAGTAGATTCGTTGGGATGGCAGAGATGCCCAGGCACATGCATTGATAGCTTTGTCTGTCAAACGTGCCATTATTCCTCACATTTGCTCTTGCAGAACAGCAAAGGATGCTTGGGATACACTTACCACTTTGTACCAGGCTAGGAATGAGGCTCGTGTTGCTTACCTCCGAAAACAGTTGGAGAGTGAGCACATGAATGAAGGTGATTCTATGGACAGTTTTCTTACAAAGATCAAAGACCTGAAGGAACAATTGATTTCTGCTGATGAGGTTATACCAGATAGCTCACTTGTGTAGACCGTTCTGAATGGTCTTCCTGATTCATATCAGAGTTTTGCCTCTACTCTTCGGTTGATGATGAAAGGCAATCCGAATGCCTTGTCATTTGAGGAATTAGTCTCTGTTCTATTGCAGGAAGATCAGTCCAGGCAGAACAGGTCCATTATGCGTGTTGCAGATCAAGCTTTCCTGGCTAGTCAGAAGGGCAAAGGAAAATGGAGCTCTTCTACTAGTAAGCAGAAATTTGTAAATGCTGCACAATCGAAGAACCAGGATAAAGATGAGAAGAAATCAGAAAAGCATAAATTGTTCTGCAAGTACTATAAAGAAAATGATCATATTATAAAGAACTGTCCAAAACTGGCTGCTAAAGAGGCAAAGAAGAAAGAGGCTGGAATGGTTGTTGCAGAGGCCTCTACACCAAAAACAGAGTCTGCAAATCTTGTGCAGGAAGAAGAATGGGTGTTTACTACTGTCTGCAGTTTTGACCCATCTTCTCATGATCAGTGCATGTCTGCAGTAGACTCAGATGTTTGGTACTTTGACAGTGGGGCGACCAAACATATTACCTTGCAGCGTAGTTTCTTCTCTTCACTCGAGCCTGCCCCTATAGGGAATATTGTCACATGCACCAATAACTCCTCTTATCCTGTTATGGGAGTTGGTAAGATCATTCTGACTACTGCTGATGGTAGTTCTTTCACTTTGTCAGATGCTTTATTTATGCCAGGGATAAAAAAGAACCTGTTATCAGTTTCTACATTAGCCAATATTGGCTTGGTTGTGAAATTCGTTGATGACAGGTGTACAGTCCATGATCTCTCAAATGGCGATGTGATTATTGCTTCTGGCATTTTATGTCGTGGGCTGTATAAGCTCATAGACTATGAAAGATCTGTGAATGATTCGGCATGTGCAGTTCATGATTCTCAGGCTATGTCAGATGCAGAGCTTTGGCATGCACGCTTTGGTCATCTGAATTTTGCTAGTTTGTTACTCCTACAGAAATCTGAAATGGTGTCCTCTTTGCCCAAACTTGAGGCACTTGGAAAACATGTTTGTGAAGGCTGTATTTTGGGCAAAATGCAGCGTTCTTCCTTTCCAAAAGATGGTTCAGTTCGGGCTACGCAAAAATTGCAGCTTGTACATAGTGATGTCTGTGATCCTATGCAGACACCCTCTTTTGGAAATTACCTTTACTTCGTGACTTTCATTGATGATTTTTCCAGGCATGCATGGGTATATCCACTCAAAGCAAAGTTCGAAGTGTTCATGTGCTTCAAACAGTTTTTGGTTTTGGCTGAAAATCTGTCAGCATGTAAAATGGGCACCCTCCATTCTGATCGAGGGGGGGAATATATGTCTTCAGATTTTAATGCATTTCTGGCTGAACCTGGGATAAAACACCAGTGTACAGTGCCGTATACACCTCAACAAAATGGAGTTGCTGAACGAAAGAGCAGGTCACTCATGGAGATGGCGAGGTGCATGGTCAAAAGTTAGGCTTTACCACATAGTTTCTGGCTTGAGGTTGTCATGTGTGCAGCATATGTACTGAACAAGTGTCCCACTAAAGCATTGCAGTCTATCACTCCATATGAGGCTTGGCATGACCGCAAGCCATCTGTTGCTCATCTGCGTGTTTTTGGTTCTTTGGCATATGCATTAGTGCCTGAACAACATCGCGGAAAATTGGATGATAAGGCAGTAAAATGTATTTTTGTTGGGTACAGTTCTGAAAGTAAAGGCTATTGTCTGTATCATCCACAGACTAAACGCATTCTAGTTAGCCGTGATGTTGTCTTTGTGGAAGATGCTATTCAGCCATTGCTTTCATGTACTAAGGAGACATCTGTTAGCTCCAAAGACATGTATGATACTTTCATGCCTCTTTTTACAGGTGGACAGGCTAGTGCTGGTCCTAATGAGGCAACTTCTCAGCCTTTGCAGGTTTCATATGATGATGCAGATCATTCCATTTCTGATGCAGATTTACATGATGCACTTGTTGATGAGAGAGCTGATATTGAGCAGGCAAAAACTATGCCAAAATGGCTGGTGCAGACTTTGCGTGACAGCAAATTAGATGCACCTTTGTCATATCGTACTCGTTCAGGCTCTCATAGTGCCTCCTTTGCATCAAATTGCTATTCTATGGCTGCATCTAGTCTCTGTGATGAGAATGAGCCTGTTTCTTTTGATGAAGTACAAAATTCAGAAAATTGGATGGCTGCTATGCAATCTGAATATGATGCTATAATGAAGAATGATACAATGGTCTTTATGTAACTTGCCTCCTGGCAAGAAGGCCATTGGCACTAAGTGGGTATACAAGCTGAAGCGTAAACCTGATGGTAGAGTTACAAGTATAAGGCTATGCTTGTTGCAAAGGGTTATGCACAGGAAAGAGGCATTGATTTTGATGAGACCTTTGCACCTACATGCTGTATGACTACTGTTCGGAGCATTTGTGCACTTGCAGCCCATCATGGTTGGAATGTACATCAGTTGGACATTAAAACAGCATTTCTGAATGGTGACTTGCATGAAGAAGTGTATGTTTTTCAGCCCCGTGGCTTTGTGCAGAAAGGGCATGAAAACTAGGTTTGCAGGTTAAAGAAGGCATTATATGGTTTAAAGCAAGCACCACGTGCTTGGTATGAGAAGATACATGCCTATCTGATTGCACATGGTTTTGAGAACAGTCCAACTGAAAGCACCTTATATGTTAAACGTGCTAATGATGTGCTTCTGATCATTGTTGTCTATGTTGATGACATGCTGCTCACTGGTCCTATTGAGACACACATTGCTGATTTTAAGGCTGATTTGCATGCCTCATTTGAGATGTCTGATCTGCGGCATTTGCATCACTATTTGGGCATTCAGTTTATGCACGTTGATGGTGGAATGGCTTTGTGTCAAACGAAATATATTGACACATTATTGCAGCGTTTTGGCCTTGAAGACTGTAAGCCTATTGCCACTCCTATGGAGACAGGTTTACGATTGAGTCTTCATGATGCTGGAGATGCATTTGATGCTGTTCTCTATCAGCAGGCTGTTGGATGCTTGATTTACTTATGCATTACTCGACCAGATATTCAGTTTGCTGTCTCACAGATGAGCAGGTTTATGCATTGCCCAGGAGTCACGCATTGGAAAGCGGTTAAGCGCATCTTTCGCTACTTGAGTGGTACTCGACTACTTGGGTTGTTTTATCCCAAGGGGGGATCACTACTGCCAGATTTGCATGCTTTTTCTGACTCAGATTGGGCTGGTTGCTATGACACTCGTGTGTCCACTAGTGGTTTTTGCTTCATGCTTGGTAGCTCATGTATATCTTGGTTGAGCAAGAAGCAGCCTACTGTGGCCACTTCTAGTTGTGAGGGTGAGTATAGGGCAGCTTTCATAGCGACTGTTGAGTGTGTGTGGCTCAGACGCCTTATGGCTGATTTGGGTGTTGGCCAGTCTTCTGCCACCACCATCTTCACTCACAGTCAGAGCGCATTGGCAGTTGCGAGGAACCCTGTGTTCCATGCTCGCACTAAGCACATTGAGGTGCATTATCACTATGTCAGGGAGAGGTTCTCTGCTGGGGAGATCAGCTTGGCATATGTGCCCACGCAGGAGAACATTGCAGACCTTTTCACGAAGGCTCTGCCTAGGGAGAAGTTTGAAGCTTTTCACAAAGCTTTGGGCTTACTTCCTTTTGTGGAGTGATTTCCACATAGCCTGGCACTTCCTTATACATGAGTGCCAGCTCCTTGTTCACCGCATCACTCCCAGGGGGGATTTGTTGATATATTTAGGTAGTGATGTGTGTGAACACTCTAGGACCGCCGGGGCACTTTTTTCCCTCTTTAGGAGGTTTTTTTCCCCCGGCTTGTATATACGCCTATTGCCCTAATGGGCTACTAATCTTTGTACATTCTCTAGTAATACATTCAGTATTGTGTGTTTGTGCTCCAAGCTTCTTCTTCTTCCTTGTGCTGTTCGCATGCTTCCGCAGACGTCTATCTCCAACACGTTCAGCTTTGGATTCATCAAAACCAAAGCCTCAACCTTCATCTTCCACTCATTCCTCTAATGATGCTACTTTGCAAAAGAAGAAGAGGTGTAAATATTGCCAAAAGGTTGGTCATACTATTGATGAGTGTAGAAAGCTTGCTAAGTGCAATGAAAAGAAGAAGGAATTTGACATATCTATTGCTAAAAATTCAATAAATGCAAAGAATGATGATGCCAACATGGCTCAAGATTTTTGGGCATGTGTTGTTACATGTCATTATGATGCATCTTTGCATTCTAAATGTATGGTTGTGAGTGAGGCCAATTTGATTTGGTTCTTTGATAGTGATGCTTCAAAGCACATAGCTTCATGCAAAAGGTTTTTTGCATCTTTGAAAGATGCACCCAAAGGAGGACATGTGGTGTGTTAAAAGAAAGCCTCTTATCCTATCATTGGAGTAGGAAAAATTGAGCTTATGACTATAAATGGAGGTGTGATTCTCTTGAAAAATGCATTGTATATACCTTGTATCAAAAAGAATTTTAATTTTAGTTCCATTGATTACCAAAGTTGGACTTCATGTACACTTTGTTGATGATAAGTGTATGGTTCATGATTTTAGCAATGGTGATATTATTGTGATGTCCAGTACATTATGTAATGGTTTGTATTGCTTGGATACATACAAGAGGGCTGCCTCAACTTGCTTGGTTGCTCATACTTCTTCCATGGCTGAAATGGAGCTTTGGCATGCTCGTTTTGGTCACTTGAACTTCAATAGTTTTCTTTACTTACAAAAGAAGGACATGGTTATTGGTTTGTCAACACTTGAGTCTATTGAAAATCATGCATTTGAAGGTTGCATTCTTGGAAAAATGCATCATGTGTTAGGAGGGCACTAGATTGTGCTCTCTGACTACACTAGACAAGATTTCGGAAATATAGTTCTGATTACAAGAACACCCACGTAGGGAAAGTGACACAAGGATATGTAGCTGATACGAGATGTCCCACAACCCGAGACTGATAGGTATGAATAACTTGACTAGAGATAATACAGGGGATCCCACAACCTCGGTTCGTGGGTATGAAACAAGATATCTCGGTTATAAGAATTCCCTTCTGGGATCTAGATACAATAAATAACTTGACAAGATCTTCAAAAATACACTTCTGATTACAAGAACACCCATGTAGGGAAAATGATACAAGGATATGTAGTTGATACAAGATGTCCCACAACTCGGGATTGATAGGTATGAATAGCTTGATTAGAGATGATACAGGGGATCCCACAACTCGGGATTGTAGGTATGAAACAAGATATCTTGATTACAAGAATTCCCTTCTGGGATATAAACTAGATACAAGAAATAACTCGACAAGATCTCGCACTACGAGATTACAAGAGGACAAGAGAGGATGTCTAGGATACAAGACTAGACAAGACTAGAGCAAGAGACAAGACTAGAACTTGAACTGGAACTTGGAGAGTACTTACTTGGTGATCAAGAATCCTTGAGCTCCCAAGACAGGCATTGCAAGACTGAGAATGAATGTGGCCAACCCCTCCTTATATAGGTTCTCCAAGGGTAGTTCAAGGGTAGTTACAAGTTGATGATGTCATCGATGTTGTCATCAACTAGAAACAAGACCTTCGGGTGTTAGAATTCAGCAAATAGACACTCAATCTTGGGGTTTTGGCATGTTTTGAATGCAATGGAAGCGTTAGTTTCTCCAAAATCTAAACCAATCATGAGATATATAAAGTCACATGGAATGTGAGGTTTAGGATGGTTTCCTTTGTTCATGACATCATGCTTCTTTTCCAAAAGATAGTTATACACACACTACAAGAAAATTGCAACTTGTTCATAGTGATGTATATGGTCCAGTCAAGACTCCATCTTTTAGGAAGCATATATATCTTGTTACCTTCATTGATGATGCTACTAGCCATACATGGGTGTATCCTATGAAAGCAAAGAATGAGGTATTTTCATGGTTAAAAGCATTTTTAGCTATGGCTGAAAATTTTTCCTCAAACAAGCTTTTGACTCTATACACAGATCATCGTGGTGAATGCATGTCACATGAGTTTAAAGCTTTTCTTCCTGAAAGAGGTATTTCAAACCAATGTGCAGTGCCATATACACCTCAACAAATTGGTTTTGTTGAGCATAAAAAAATAACTCTCCTTGAAATGGCATGATGTATGGTTAAAGGATAAGTTTTGTATGAAAGCGGTCATGTGTGCAAACTATGTGTTGAATCTCTACCCTAGAAAAGGATTGAGATTCATCACTCCTTATGAGGCTTGAAATGGAAATAATCCTATGGTTAGTCATATGTGCATGTTTGGTTGTTTGGCATATGCTCTTGTGCCATCACAACATATCACAAACTTGATGACAAGGCAAAAAAATGTACATTTGTTGGTTATAGTGTTGAAAGTAAGGGAAATCATTTATACCATCCATTGACGAACATAATTATTGTGAGTCAAGATGTGGTATTTGCTGAAAATTCAGTTTTCCCTCTACTTGAATGCAAAAAATAGCCAACCGTTAGCTCACAAGATGTGTTCGATACACTCATGCCTTTATTCCAAAATGGTGTGCTTGATTATGGCCATGTAGAACAATCAAATGAGGCTCAAAGGGCTTAAAAATTCTAGCAAAACAGAGCTGAAAATGCAAAGCATTTCCAGCCAAACATGGCTAAAAATGTTTAGCCAAAAATTGTCAGAACTGCTCGAAATTTCCAGCCACATATGGCTGAACATTTGCATCAAAATATGGCTGAAAATGAGCATAAATTTTAGCCCACACATGATATACATGTTGATGATGTATTACGTAATGGATGCATGTCTATCAAGAGTGCACAAACTATGCTAAAATGGTTGAAAAAAACTTTGCAAGATAGCAAATTGAGTGTAGATTTACTTGGTAGAACAAGATCAAGCTCTCACCATGTGTTAGAAGAAGCATTTTTTGAAGAGAAATTATTTTTAAAATGTCAAAAACTTGTAGAAATATTCATACAAATGATGTAAAAATGAGGAAGAGTCTTCCTCATGTAAATTACAATCATCTATATTTTTTCTAGAATTTTTGGAAGCTCTTTGATAGCATATTTTTAGATTAGAAGGGAAAAGGACCAAAATTCAAGTGTGAAAAGGGAAACTTGAAAATGTATAAAAGATAATTTCCTCTATTTTGAGAGGGTTGGTTGTATTATCTTTGTTATCCAAGTAATGTGAAGAGCTCTCCTGCAGAAAATTGTGTTTCTCCCTTTCATGTGCTTTCTCTTGATTTGTTGAGTCTATTTTTTGTGTAATCCATGGAATTTGTAAGCTTCAGTTGTGTGATTCTGAGTAATGTGTATGAAGAGAGGTGATGCTTAGTCTATTCAGTAAGAAAGTGCAGAAGAACAAAGCTGAAAATGGAAATTCTTAGTTTTCACAGAATCGCGATTGTCTCATCTGTGTGATACAGGTACTGTTTTTGAAATTTGACCTCATAATTGTATTCTATTGTGGAAATGGCATACTTTAGGCACAAAGATCATTGAAAATGCTGTTGTAGAACTCAAGATAATCAAAACCCTAGATATTTCTCTCCTTCTTCATAATTTCTCAGAAAACCAGTCATCTTAACCCTTATTCTTGGATTCCATTAACTAGAAGGGGCTGTGGTCTTTGCATACTTCCCGGATTGACAATTTAAAGATGTGTAGTTGATCCTTTGTGCTATAATGATTGGAGAGGACAACTCCAAAGGGTAACAACAAACATTTTTTGGCGCCGTTGCCGGGGAACAAAGCAAAAGCTTCATTGAAGTTTTGGACCTTGCTGGATCTTCCATGGTTGATGGTACTTGATCACATTGAAAAGGTACTACTCTATAATCAAGAAAGAAACAATGAAAAGGTAGGTTTCTTTGCTTGTCTTTTGGGAAAAGAAAGCATGAGTTAACCTTTTGGGATAAAGAAGTTATGAAATTCTTGCAAATTGATAGTTGCTCATACCTTTTAAGAGTAAAGTGCAGGTGTGTGGAAAAAATTGAATCAAGATTGTTGAAGGGAAGGTAAAATGTGACTATCTTTGCATATGTAGAGTGCTTTTTGATTAAGTACCAAGCAAATTTGTTAATCTTGGAAAAGATGACATGATTGCAATGAGGAAAGTCAAGTAAAGTAGCTATGTGCAAATTGATAGATCTATTTGTTTAGCCAAGGTAAAACAATAATCTTGAGAAAAGATTTATTTGCATCTTGAAAAAAAAAGTGTTTGAGTTTATTTTTGCATGAATTGATAATTGTACTTCTTAAGCACATGTTTTCTTGAAAAGCTCTACTTCCAAACTGATTAGATTGCAAGCATAAAAGAGTATAACCAATCATGAAACAAAAGATCAATGGATCTTGGAACAAGAAAACCCTAAGTGAAGTGTTTACCTTGATTTAGGGTTCAAAATACTAAAAAAATTCATAAAATCCTTTAAAAAATTCAAACAAATTTCTTTTTTCTTAGAAATTTGGACAAGAGGATTGCTATGGGAAGTGGAATGGGAAAAGTGAAAGAAAGAAAATCCGAAAATTGAAAGAAAATAAAAAATGTCTAGAGTAGAAGTTGCTGTTTAAATTTTTCAAAAAAATCTCTTTGAATGAGTTTGGTGGTGTATAATTGCAGGTGACAAGTGATCTGGAGTTGGTGAAGAACATTGGAGAAGACCAGGTGGAAAGAAAAGTCAAAAAGTGCAAAAGCAGGAAGTTCATAGAAAAACACGATTCTCTTCATAGGATCGCGATTTTCAATAAGATAAAGAATTTGACTTAGTTGCACTATTGAGTACTGAGGTAAGTGATTTTAAAAGGTTCTATAAGTTACAGGAGTAAAGGAAATCAAAATTTCAAAATTTCAGTAAGAATTGAGCATCAAATGATTAGATTGGAAAATTGGGTACAGAATCGCGATTTTCATCAATAGAATAAAGAGAGCAAATTTTGTTGGAAGGGATAAGATTTGTGAATTAAAACCACAAAATTTCTAAGGGACAAGAATCATACAGTGAAAATTTAAAATTTTGTGAAAATCACTCACAATCGTGATTGTCTGAAGACTATAAAAGCTTGAAATCTCAGAAAAATATTCATTTGAGTGAAACAGTGAGTGAGAGGAGCTAACAGAATCCCGATTTTCTGCAAATACAAGCTTTTTGGACATTTTTTGATCAGGCAGAAAGGTAATTTTCTTACAACAAGTTTTTGCATGATTTCAAGTTCAACCTTTTAGTAAAAGCACAAAAAACACAAAAAATTGTTAAAAAACATGGAATCGCGACTTTTGTTTTTTGAATTTTTTTGGTAGAAAAAATTATTGTTTGTCAAAAGTTCTTTATTGCATGTCATTATTTTGCTAAGGCGCTTTAAATAGAGTAAAAATAAATCAGAAAAACAAAAACTAAAAATTTACAAAAAGTTGACAGAATCGTGATTCTGTAATCAAACACAAAATCGCGATTCCATAATCAAACACAAAATCGCAATTCCATAATCAAACACAAAATCACGATCCCCAAAATATGATTTTCATAAGAAAATCGTGTTTTTAACGATTGTGAGCAATCACGATTGTCTAGGATCAGGATCGTGAAAAACATGAATCTATTCACAGAATCGTAAAAAACACGACTCTATTCACAGAATTGTGAAAAAGATGATTCTATTCACAGAATCGTGAAAAAGACGATTCTATTCACAGAATCGTGAAAAAGACGATTCTATTCAGAAAATCGTGAAAAGACGATTCTATTCACAGAATTGTGGAAAAGACGATTCTATTCAAAGAATCGTGAAAAACACTATTCAATACACAAAATCGTGAAAAAGACGATTCTATTCACAGAATCATGAAAAAGACGATTCTATTCACAGAATCGTGAAAAAGACGATTCTATTCACAGAATCGTGGAAAAGACGATTCTATTCAAAGAATCGTGAAAAACACTATTCTATACACAGAATCGTGAAAAAGACGATTCTATCCACAGAATCGTGGAAAAGATGATTCTATTCAAAGAAGCGTGGAAAAGATGATTCTATACACAAAATCGTGAAAAACACAATTCTATTCAAAGAAACGTGAAAAAGACGTTTCTATTCACAAGATCGTGAAAAACACGATTCGATTCACAGAATCGTGAAAAAGACGATTCTATTCACAGAATCATGAGAAAATCTAGAATATTCATAAGATTGTGGAAAAGACAATTCTATTCACGGAATCGTGATAAAACACGATTCTAATTCACAGAATTGTGAATTAGTTGAATGATTTTGAGATCTGGTAATAAATTGTTCACACTTGATAAACAAGAGTTAAAAAGGAAGGAGATAGAGCCAGTGATAGGAGAGTTACAAGGAAAAGATTTAGGGCAGGTAAATAACATGGAAAACCTAAATGAAATAAATGAAGCCTCTGAAACTAGCGATTATAGAAATATTCTCAAGTATATGTATACATATAGGTTTGGAACCTATGTATATCAAGATGGTATGCATAAGTTTCTCATTAGGATGAGAAACCTAGAAGTTCCCTTAAATATAACACCAGTAGCACAATTTAAGGATGGTAGATATGAGGATAGACAGGGATGTGTATACATATTCTCACAGGATCCAGAAAACTCTAATGATTTAGGGCAGTGTGCAGACAAGAGAACTTGGGAACAAAACCTAGGGCAACCAGACTTGCCAAGACAAAATGAAACTCACACTAATATTGAACAACAACAAGGTAGGAGAGTACACACTTCCCCAAATCCTTGTGAAAGAGAAGCAGAAGGAATGAATGATTTTCCAATCAGAAGGAGACATCAGTGGCAAAACCATGGAAGAATGCTTAGGCCCTATGAAGTAGCTAAATGCATGAAGAATCAATATGAAGGATATTCTGATCCTCATGCTCATGCTACAGAATTTAGACAATTAATTAGGGCAGAAGAAGTAGAGGATTACAAAGTAAAATTTGAAGCATTTGGTCTAACCCTAACTAGACCTGCATTATCTTGGTTTATTCCATTGAGAAAGGAAATGTATCCACATATTGAGTCTTTTCTTGAAGCCTTCATAGGGGAATTCTCAAAAACTGGAATAAAACATAGTACAGCTACCCTTATACATAGTTTTAAACAACAAAAAGATGAAAATGTCAGAGAGGCAGCTAGGAGATTCAAGCAATACATTGATAGATGTCCAAGAGAGGAGGTACCATCTATGGGAAGACAAGTACCTCTATTCATAGAAGGACTGAGAAGTGCACAATTAAGAACCTTGGTGTATTATAGGAGATGTCCTGATCTAGGGGCATGTGTGAAAGAGGCAATAGACTTAGAGGATAACATAGGACAAGATCTATTAGCATTTGATCAACCAAGAACAAATGAAGATAAAATCCCACCAGCAGAAGAACTCACACAAGCCATTGCTAAAGCCCTAGAAGTTAGCACCAAGACAAACTTGATAAACACTAGGATAGCATCAAATAAGAAATGCTATACCTGTGGAGAAAATCATTTGGTACAACAATGTCCTTATCAAAGACCACAAAATTTGTAAGATAGAAAAACACTCAAATACTATAAATTAGAAAGAAAATGGACAAACCACACCAGAAAAGAATGCTTCTACAATAAACAACCCATTAAAGAGAGAGAATATGTGAACCAACATAGCTTATAAAGAGAATCTGGATTTGTTGAGCAACCAAGACCTGTACTTGGACAACAACCACCATTACCAACAAATGTAGTACCAGTAAAATACACACCAATAGAAGAAGAAAGCTCAAGACATCAAAAAGAATGCATAATGAATATGAAGAAGAGATTGTGAATTTTGCTCTCAACAAAGGAATAAACCCAAATCAACATCATTGGGCAACAGATGGTCTAGGTATACCATTTTGTATGATAATGGAGAGTATTAAAAATTACCAGATTGCAAGGGTAGGATTACCATCCAATAGATATTTGGAATATGAAGAGGATATCAATGTCACTAAGGAATTATTTGAAAAGGCTAATCCTAAATGGAGGAACATGTGGCTAGATGCCAACAAGGAGTGTAGGAAAATCTGGAAAGAGGCACCTATTCAGCTAAAGATAAATCCAGCCTATTGTCCAGTAGCAAGGAGAAGGGAATGGACAATGTTTTGGTAAAGAAGAAATGCAGGTCAGATTCCAGCAAAATGGCTGAATTTTCCAAAGGTAGCAGGACCTAAAGCAGGAACATGGCCAACAAAGAAATATATGGTTGACACAACAGAGTCTGTTATATTTACATATAAAGATGTCAATGATCCAGCTTGTATTCTATTAATCAGAGTGATGCAACTCATAATGGCATGTATAGAAACATTTACATATACAGATGTGAGAACTCTCAACTACATTGGGTTCAATTCACCTACTGATGCTTTACTTTTTTATCTAAGTGAAACTCCAGACCGAATTTTCTTAATGGCATATTACAGCACAACAGTATTTTTGGGTAGCCATTATCTTCAAAATTTTGAGGATGCCTTTGATTATGGATTTTTTGAAAGAGAATCAGAAATTTTTGGGAATCTATCAGTAGTCACAAAATCCAGACTTACTGCATATGAAGCAGCATATGCAGAATATTTGAAGAAGGATGTGATAGACAAACCAGAGACAGTTGTACAATGGAGGAAAGCTCTATTTGAGATGGTGAATAACTTGAACATTACAAAAAGAAGAAGTCATGATCTATTGTCACAGGTTTATCAAAGAAAAAAGAAGTGAAGGAAGCTCTTACTACTTATCTGCAAGAATATTTTTTGTTAAGAGCCAAAAATTCTAGGAGGGGAAGAATGTTAGAAGAAGCATTTTTTGAAGAGAATTTATTTGTAAAATGTCAAAAACTTGTAGAAATATTTATAGAAATGATGTAAAAATGAGGAAGAGTCTTCCTCATGTAAATTAGAATCATCTATATTTTTTCTAGAAATTTTAGAAGCTCTTTGATAGCATATTTTTAGATTAGAAGGGAAAAGGACCAAAATTCAAGTGCGAAAAGGGACACTTGAAAATGTATAAAAGATAATTTCCTCTATTTTGAGAGGGTTGGTTGTATTATCTTTGCTATCCAAGTAATGTGAAGAGCTCTCCTGCAGAAAATCGTGTTTCTCTCTTTCATGTGCTTTCTCTTGATTTGTTGAGTCTATTCTTTGTGTAATCCATGGAATTTGTAAGCTTCACTTGTGTGCTTCTAAGTAATGTGTATGAAGAGAGGTGATTCTTAGTGTATTGAGTAAGAAAGTGCAGAAGAACAAAGCTGGAAATGGAAATTCTCAGTTTTGATAGAATCCCAATTGTCTTGTCTATGTGATACAGGTACTGTTTTTTAAATTTGACTTCATAATTGTATTCTACTATGGAAATGGCATACTTTAGGCACAAAGATCATTGAAAATGCTGTTGTAGAACTCAAGATAATCAAAACCCTAGATATTTTTCTCCTTCTTCATAATTTCTCATAAAAACAGTCATCTTAACCCTTATTCTTGGATCCCATTAACTAGAAGGGGTTGTGGTCTTTGCATACTTCCCGGATTGACAATTTAAAGATGTGTTCTTGATCCTTTGTGCTATAATGATTGGAGAGGACAACTCCAAATGGTAACAACAAACACCATGAATCAACTAATTTTGTGGATTATTCTCCTATTGCAATAGCATGTAATGAAGAGTCATGTACTTTTGAAGATGCATGTGATGATCCACAATGAATGAGTGTTATGAAATCAAAAATGGATTCGATACATAGGAATGGTACTTGGGGGTTATGTGAATTACCAAAAGGAAAAAATGCCATGAAGAAGAAGCTCCATTTGTGAAAGTAGATTGTGAAGTAGAAGAACCCACAGGTCTTCGATCTACATCTGCCACTATGTTCAAAAATTGTTTTGCAACAAGAACATGCTTCATCATGTAAGACCACATTGGATAGTTGGTCCCCTCAAGCTTATCTTCAGCTTGAAGCATGCCAAACAAGTCATTTTTGCCCGCCATTTCACTAAAGAACAAGAATATAACAAAATGTTTACTTCAATGAATGCTGAAATTTTAGCTCACAAACCATCACTTTGATGGCAATTTCGACTGCACAAATGGCTTTGAAATGGGGGTAAGACCCTAATACCACTAGTGGAAATGTTTTGCAGCGGTTGAAACTCATTGTTCTATGCTCCAAGGTCAATTTGCACAATTAAAAATGTGTGTGTCCCGTGACGCAAAAAATGAAAACTTGAGAAGGAGCTGAATCTGCTTTGATACCATTGTTGGGTGAGTAGAAGTGTGAGAGACACACGAGAAGCACACATAAGGAGCAAAAACACAACAAGACACATAGAGAAGACAGATGGCTAGAATAGCTCTCTCTATTGATGATGTTCAAAACTAAAGTAAGAGCTGAAGAATATCCCTAAGTATAAAGTACCACCACATATGAATGTATCAAGTATGCATGTGGTAACATGGGGAAAAAACCTCTAGCCAACACTAGAGAAAAAAGTGTCCATGTATAGGGAAAAGGTTTACATCAAAGCTACTCAAGGAGCACATAAGTGTATCAATGCAACATGGTGCATTCTGATTGGTCTAAATCATCTGATCATTGCAAATCCCAACGTACATTACCATGTGACACATTTTCATTTTTCCACGTCAATTGACCATTTTGGATCTCAAGATGCAAGTTGCCATGTGTCAAAATTTTATTCTTTTATGTCATCCACCTATCAGGATTCTAGAGGCCTTGTCACATGGCATGCTCTCATTGGTCCACATGGAGTCTCCAATGTCTCTATTCCCTCATAAATATCAAGTCCCTAAGCTTTTGCTCATTTTCTACCTTCAACAATTTTGTGTATCCATACTAAGCACTCCTACACCTTAATTTTATACACGATTGATTCAAGCGATAGCACATGTTTGAACATCTTTGATTGCCTCTATTTGATTGCATTGCTCATCCCTTGCATCTAGACTTAAAGTCCCCAAAGATCCAAAAATGGAGGAGAAAAATGCACTTCTCAATCTTTCCATATGAAAAACTACTCGATTTTATGGTTCAAGAGGGTTTGGGACTCAATCAGTTTCCAGATGCAATGAAGTTTTTCAACCCCTCCTTTGATTTTGAAGTCCTTGTAGACAAAAATAAGCCATCTCTTAAGGATGAGTTCAATAGTTTTCTGAGGATAGTCAATGGACAGGAAGTGGTAGTCAAGCATCTTTGGGGAGGATCCTTTGGATAGGGCTAGGATTACTAGAAAGTGTAGAAAGGCTTCCCCCTTGCTTGGGATGATGGATTTTTTCCCACACCATGAAAGTGGTTGTTGTTTGCTTCTAGTGATTATGGGCTTTTTGATTTGGCTTGATCATCATCTAGTGAAAAAACTGAACAAAAGGAAGTTGTTGAGGACAAAAGAACAATAAGAATTGATGTTGAAGAATTTCTTTAGGATGAGTATGAGGTTAAGGTATGTTCAAAATCATTTCCCTTTTGTTTATGACTCCTCTTTGAGAGATGGCCGAATCAAATGATTAGGACCATCCATGATTTTTTGATGAGCCTAATCACTTGAATTGGTTGTGTCCTAGATTCATTTGTATGCTTGAGTTCTTTGCTTCTTATGCAATCCCCTTATTCCTCATCATTCATAGATATTGAACAAAGAAATGGGCAAATTAACCTCTATTTTTTATGATTTTGACATACAAATAATTCAAGCGATTAGGCCTATTGGAAGATCTTGGATGTTCCTAATCGCTTGAATGAATCATGCCCTAGTTTCATTCCATTGTTTGAGATTTTTTTTCTCCCTATGTAATTTCCCTGATGTCCTAGAAACAAAGGAAGTCATCTTGAACCTCAGATTCCATTTGGACTTCTATATCTTATGGTTGGATCAAAATTTGGAGAAACTAATGCTACCATTACATCCAAAACATATAAAACCCTAAAAATTGACTTTCTATTTGCATGATGCTGATACCTAGAAGTCTTGTTCCAATAAATGATAACCATTGTCTATTGATTTTCACACACAATCGATTCAAGCGATTAGACCCATCCAAGATTTCTTTATGAGCTCAATCGCTAGAATTGTTCATGTCCTAGATTCATGTCAGAAATTGCATTTTTTTTCATTTTTTCTATATACAAATCCCTTGTCCCTTATCATTCATAGGTATTTTGAAAAGAAATAGGCCAAATATCTTTGATTTTTCATGATTTCAAGGAATGACCAATTCAAGCAATTAGGCCCATCCAAGATCTTTCAATGAGCCTTATCTCTTGAATTGGTCATGTCCCTGACTCATATCTTAACTTGATTTTTTTTTAATTTTATTATGCAATTTCCTTTTGCTTCATGATTCCTTTTCCCCATTACAAATAGAATCTTACTTTTGTCGCTTTTCTGTATATATATATATATATATATATATATATATATATATATATATATATATATATATATATATATATATATATATATATATATATATATATATATATATATATATATATATATATATATATATATATATATATATATATATAATGACGGCAATTGTCTTAGCAGAGGGAAGGGCACAATGAAAGATTTAGAGAAAAAATGGAAAAGAAAAAGTGGATATACATTCAATGATTCATTACCTTCCAAAATTGAATCCAGGTTCATTCTCTATTGTACATAAGCTTTATGGTGAAGACTATGATTTTTCAATGTTCTATCTAAAGACCCTATCAAAATATATGGGCTACTCCTCATTGCCATTTAATGCATATAGGGTATTGCTTCTCTAGTGAGAAAATTGAACAAAAGGAAATTGTTTAGGACAAAAGAACAATAAGTATTAATGTTAGGATTGCTTTAAGATGAGTATGAGGTTAAAATATGTTTAAAATAATTTCCCTTTCATTTATGAATTGTCTTTGAGACACGACCAATCAAATGATTAGGCCCATCCATGATTTTTTGATGAGCCTAATCACTTGAGTTGGTTGTGTCCTAGATTCATTCGTATACTTCAGTTCTTTGGTTTGCTTCTTATGCAATCCCCTTATTCCTCATCATTTATAGATATTGACCAAAGAAATGGGCAAATTAATCTTTATTTCTTATGATTTTGACATATGAACAGTTCAAGTGATTAGGCCTATCGAAAGATCTTGGATGGACCTAATCGCTTGAATCAGTCATGCCCTAGTTTCATTCCATTACTTGAGAATTTTTGTTTTCTCCCTATGTAAGCTCCTTGATGTCCTAGAAACAAAGGAAGTCATCTTGAACCTCAGATTCCATGTGAACTTCTATATCTTATGGCTGGATCAAAATTTGGAGAAATTAATACTACCATTACATCCAAAACATATCAAAACCCTAAGATCGACTTTCTATTTGCATGATTCTGATACCTAAAGGTCTTGTTTCCAAGAAATGATAACCTATTTGTATTGATTTCCACACACAATCGATTCAAGGGATTAGATCCATCCAAGGTTTCTTGATGAGTCTAATTTCTTGAATTGTTTGTGTCCTAGATTCATGTTAGAAATCTCACTTTTTCATTTTTCCTCTATACAACTCCCTTGTCCCTTATCATTCATAGGTATTTGCAAAAGAAACAAGCCAAATATCTTTGATTTTTCATGATTTTGAGGAATGACCAATTCATGCAATTAGGCCCATCCAATATCTTCCAATGAGCCTTATCGCTTGAATTGGTCATATTGTCACATGAAGAAAATGAAGAAAATTTTCTTAGCAGAGGGAAGGGCACAACAAAAGCTTTAGAGAAAAAAGGAAAAGCAAGAGTGAATATACATTCAATGATTTATTGCCTTCCAAAATTGAATCCAGATTCATTCTCTGTTGCACATAAGCTTTGTGGTGAAGGCTATGATTTTGCAATTTTCTATCTAAAGACCCTATCAAAATATATGGGCTACTCCTCATTGCCATTTAATGCATATAGGGTATTTCTTTTCTAGTGAGAAAATTGAACAAAAGGAAGTTGTTGAGGACAAGGACTGACGCTGAAGAATTGCTATAGAATGAGTATGAAGTTAAGGTATGTTCAAAATCATTTCCGTTTCATTTATGAATCATCTTTGAGGCACGAGCAATTCAAGCGATTAGGCCAAGCCAAGATTTTCTAATGAGCCTAATCGCTTGAATTATTCATGTCCTAGGTTCATTCATATACTTGATTTCTTTTGTTTGCTTCTTATGACATCCCCTTATTCCTCATCATTCATAGATATTGACCAAAGAAATGGGAAAATTAACCTCGCATACGACCCATTCAAGCAATTAGTGCCATCAGAAGACCTTGGATGGGCCTAATCGCTTAAATCACTCATGCCCTAGTTTCATTCCATTACTTAAGATTTTTTGTTTTCTCCCTCTGCAAGCTCCTTGATGTCATGTATGCAAAGGAAGTCATCTTGAACCTCAGATTCCGTTTGAACTTTTGTATCTTATGATTGGTTCAGAATTTCAAGAAACTAATACTACCATTGAGTTTGAAAAGCATCAAAAACCTAAGATTAGCTGTCTATTTCCACGATTCTAATACCCGGATGTCTTGTTTCCAATAAATGATAACATATTTGTATTGATTTTCACACACGACCATTGAAGCAATTAGGCCCATCCAAGATTTTTGTACTGTCATTTCTTGTGCATCTGAAGAGGCTTGTTCTTTCTTCATAATGAGAATTTTCCATCCTCTGAGTGTCCCATGTGGCAAGGGTTCCTTTTTCCACAAAGAAAGGCCCATGCAAAAACAGGATATGTTGTAAAAACATAAATATTAAGATCATGAGATGTTTATTTGAAAAAGTAATACTAGGTTAAATAATCTCTTTAAAGCTCACCAAGTAGTAAGTTATGTCTTTGACACTCGAAGACTTTGTGATGGTTCCTATAAGCTATGTGATTGCCCTTTTGAAATCAATCACATACATATCATATATAACATGTTGTCTCATGATCTTCAAAAATTTATCTATTTTATGTATTGCATGTAGTTGTTTGACAACTACCAAAGCTTTGAAAAATATCCACATAAACCATCATCACCATCTCTTACAAATCTAACTAGATCATGAAAATTATGAAAACGTGGGTACTTTCTAATTCTAGGATCAACTGAATAAGTAGCTTCATCTATCCATATGTCAATATGCTTTTTGCCTTCTTTGTGTGATGCTTCAGCTTCACAAGGTCATAGAGCTCTTCGAAATACCTTTGCTAGTGTTGCATACTTATGAATCAGCACAATATTGGTATAGAACTTACGACATAGAGTCTTGCTTGTTGAAAGTGTAGTGAAAGTGTTTAGATTGAGGTTCTCCATGACAAATGCAACTAGAATTATGAAAAAGAAAGAACTTGGTCTACTTAGGAGAGTATAGCCAAAAGGTGGAACACATCCTAAAAACATCTTTATATACGTCCAAAACAAGAGGAAAAATTTAAAATTTTTCAAACGTCCGACAAGCACAAACTTTTAGGCCTATCATTTTTCATTATTCTCACATGAA
This sequence comes from Ceratopteris richardii, assembly GCA_020310875.1. Classification (NCBI taxonomy): domain Eukaryota; kingdom Viridiplantae; phylum Streptophyta; class Polypodiopsida; order Polypodiales; family Pteridaceae; genus Ceratopteris; species Ceratopteris richardii. The sequence goes on along the minus strand of CM035436.1, from coordinate 148,318,887 downwards.
CTTTCTCTCTATTCCAAAGCTAACATATTCATGGAAGATATGTTCTAAATGAGCCTACACTAAATTTTTAAAGATGAATTGACCAGATTAATTTAGATTAAGCACAAGTAATTGAAATCCTTACATGGCCCTAATGCAATGGTTTATCCAATAAGGTCATGTATTAGATGAAATGACTCCGACAAGAGGACATACTTCAAGTAATATATTGTAGTAGTAAACAGAGGTTAGTGTAGCTATGGAAATGTGATGTAAATGTATCACTAAGTAAGATATGATACAATGAGAGGTTGCATGACTCCATGAGCTTCCACACAAGTAAAAGAATCACTCAAAGAGTACAAAATCCAATGACTATAAAACTTTGTAGGCATACTCAAAAGAGGCCTATATTCACATTTCAATCAATGGATTATCCAATAAGGTCATGTACTAGATGAAATGACTCTAACAAAAGGACATACTTCAAGCAAAGTATTGTAGTAGTAAACAAAGGTTAGTGTAGCTATGGAAATGTGATGTAAATATATCGGTAATTAACATATGATACAATGAGAGGTTGAAGGACTCCATGAGCTTCCACATAAATACAAGAATCGCTCAAAGATTGTGTTAATTAGCTCTCTTACCTACCACTAAATCTTAGTGTATAATACACTTTTCAAAGATGATGTTGGTTGGATCTACCTAAAAGTAATCGATACTTTTTGGATTTATTTTGACTTTTGATTTCAAATATGTTCCTTCCATTTGGCTCCCAATATATCCATGATATTCTTTATAAATCATTTCTTTCTTTTTTATAAAGTGGTATTTGATATTAATCTTAGAACTTCAATCAACTAATGGAAAAAGGATCTCCTTCAAGGAGAATTTTTTTCTCAGTATACATATAAGGTTTGGTCACACTAGGATTTTTCTAAATGAGCCTCTTTCAAGTTTTTTTTTGCCTCTTCACTTCTTACCTCGTACTCTATGCTCTGAGAGAATTTTATCTCTTCAACATCCTCATCACTCTATCTCTCCTTGTCGATGGTTGCCCCCTATATATATATATATATATATATATATATATATATATATATATATATATATATATATATATATATATAGAGAGAGAGAGAGAGAGAGAGAGAGAAAGAGAAGAGTTGTAGAGATGGAGCTCAAACTCTTGCACATAGAGAGGGGGTGTAGCTTAGTGATGAGTAGAACCTCCTTTAATGTCAATCCGGGAAGACATGAGGATGGTATGAAGACCTCGAACAAGTGATGGCACAAGTGTGTGAGTGAGAAGCACACTAGCATGCACACACATACACACACATGCGTACACAAGGCAAGAACAAAGAGAGAGACAATGGAGTTCTTTATATTACTCAAAAGTTCTCTTACAAGTTCAATTCTACAACAAGCTACCCTCAAAAATGAGCTCTCTAGCTCTTTTTATAGTTTTTGACTAGCTTTGGCCTTGTCCAAACCTAGTGTCCGGCCTAGTTAAAAATTAGGTTCTAGGGCCTATTTGACGGCTCAAACGGAGTCTAAAAAATATCAAAATTGATAGGTAGGTACTTCTAATGATCCTCAAGCTCAAGGACTCCTTGTCTTGCACAAAATGGAGTTACAGAAAGATGGAATGGTATTTACAATGGTGTGGAGTGACTAAAATCACTATTTGGGAAATATTAATTCAGGAAAAATGATGGGTCTATTTGCCAGATCTTCTTTGACTGCTTTGCCTGCTTGGCCCTTCTCGTTGGCTCCCTTGTCTTGTAAGTCCTTGACCACCCTGACCACTACCAACACTCCCCCATCTCTCGCGTCTATCGTCTCTAACAGACCCTTTGGCTAAGTGATGTTCTGCTATTCTCAGCCCTTTGGCCAAATCAGTGAGTAGGGCATCCCATTCTACTGGCCCTTTGGCTAAGTGATGTTCTGCTATTCTCAGCCCTTTGGCCAAATCAGTGAGTAGGGCATCCCATTCTACCTCTAGATGTGGCATGCGTAGCTGTTCTGAGTGTAGAGCCTGTTCAACTGCAAATAGCTGTAATAGGTGAGATGGTTTGGGTATGAATATCTCCGAATGATATTCCCAAAACCCTGTGATAAACATTTCCTCAAATGTTTGCTTGAAGCAGGCTGGTAGATACTTGATACGAGCATGCCACGCATAGACAATGTTGATGGGTGGTGTTGTGCTCATATCGTAGGCGAGATCCTGGTTGCCTTCATTGAGTCCGAGAGTCGAAAGGTGAGGTTCTTTGACATTTCTAAAGGTTCTAAAAGTGATCAAGATTAACTCAAATATTTTGAGGCACATCTGTGCCATGATATCTGGTACATTTTTGAATCTGACTGCCCAGTGTCGGATGGTTGAAATCATGTAGCCGACCGTTGGTTGGCCATGAGGGGGTTCTAAGTACACATAGTTTAGCCACTTTTCACATCCTTTAACTGTCAAAACTGTTTTGGTGTACTCTGGCCAAGACCTTCGTCGAAAGACAGGGCAGTAGCATGGGTTATACTTGATGTATAAAGGCATGTTATTCCAAGTGTGTACCATCTCAGGGTATGTTTGAAGCAAACGTATCCTCCAAGTAGGTTGAAATATATTCCCATGCATGGTGCTTGCAGGAATGTCATCTGGTGCAAAATGTGTTGCCGAGGTTGGTTCTTTTCTTGTGCGCTGCTTTATTTCAGCATTATAATCTGCCATTAATACGCAAAATGGAACATACAAATCATGAGACGTGCCAATCCACCGATGATGGGAGAGGTTTATGAAGTAATCCGATTTGATGACGACTTCTTCCAATCGGGACATCGAACTGTACTGCAACTCTCTCATCATGGGTTGCACCAACCTTCTCTAACTTTTGTATCCATTCAGGAGCTTTGATCTCAATTGTGTCCATTCCTTCCTCTGTTTGCTTACCCCTTGGTGCAGGCATGGGTACGTATGCGTCTTAAAAATCTCCTCAACTTCAATTGGAACTAAGTCCTCAGGTTCCGGCTCCACGAGGGGAGAGGGTTGACGTGGAGGGTTGACGCTCATATTGAAGAACTTTATTTCGTAGTTCTTCCAGTTGTTCTCTGAGTTCTGCGACTTCTTCAGATATGTCTGCTGCGGTTGTGAATTCTTTTGGTGACTCTTGCTGAGCTGCTAGTTGCTTTAGTAGGTCATCCCTCTCTTTTTCTAAGGCTACGATCAGCGTCTGTTTCCAACACGATTTGCATATTTTCAGATGGGATGGCCTTGAAATGCTCTAGGTTGATTTCCTACAGTGAACCCTCCATTGCTGCCTTTAGGTTTTCTTCATTCTGTTTCTACAATTTTTTATTCTCTTCTAATGCTGTGGACATGTGTTTTCGGAGTAGTGCGAGGTTACGTCGAAGTTTGAGGTTGTCGGTTATCTGGGCGTGTAACATTTCATCGAGTTGCTGTTTTTCTTCGGTATCTGACTGGGGTGGATTGGCTACTAACTGATTATGTTGTGCGTGCAAGGTGTCATACTGTTGTTGTAGTATCCGCTTTTCCCTCTCCAAGTTGATGAATCTTTCTTGTAAGGTTTCATGGGTTCGAAACAGATATATGCTGAGCATCTAGATGTTGGTAATGCTGTTGTAATTGAGACATACATTGGTACAAAGTATTAAATACATTGTTGACAGGAGTGGATGCTGGGAAGGTGTTGAATGCAGGAGGGTAGGGAAAAAGGAAAGAAGTGTGTATACTGTGCTTGAGAAGGGTGAAGTGGGTGGTGGGGGAATGGGAGATTGTGGGAATATGGGGGGAGGGAGAGGTGCGGAAGTGGGTGATATGTCCATGAAGTCATATGTGGATGCGGTTGTGGGAGTGATGGTGTACATGGGAATTGTCGGTGTGGTGATGGTCGTGAAGGTGTAAAGTGGTGTGTGCAGTTGTGAATATAAACCACCAAGAAGTGTGATAGGGGGAATGGGGTTTTCAGTGGCGACAGTTAGAATTACAGTGTCAGTTGTGGCATTTACAATAGGGGTGGTGATAGGTTGTGCGGATTGTGAGGGTTGACTCACAATCTGTGCTTTGGTATGGGAAGTGGACTCTGAGGCTGTGATGATGGTGGTGACACTGGTAGTAGGAGGTGAAGGTGGTGGAGTTGGAGGGGAGGGTGGTAAAGGGGGTGAGTGGGGTGCACTTGAGGTATGGGCTTCCTCAGTGTGATGAATGGTATGAGCTGTGCCTATGGTTGTGGATGTGGTGCCCTGTGGTTCTGACACCAAGACATTCATCTGTTTTCCTGGTCTAGGGGGCCGTCTGTCGTGTCTTCGCTCCGATCTTCGCGAGTGTGCGAGAGCAGTGTGCACTGTCTGTGGTACCCCCAATGCATCAGCAATCATGTCAAGGGTTGCCCTGTATTGTTCATATATGCCTTTGTCTTCCAGGATCTAGTTTATTAGGGCCTTTCCTGCTGCCAGGGATAGTTTGTGTTGTTCTTGAACCCGGTTGATGGTATCGTACAATCTTTTCAATTGCTTCGTATAAGCTGGGGCACCTTCAAGTTCCGGTACAACTTCTTGCTCATATTCATGCTCTTCTTCATCGGATAGTCCTTCTTGTTCATCCTCTTGCTCCTCTTATGCACTCTCCTCTTCATCTTCCTCTACTTCGATGACTTTTGGTTGGGTTGGATGGGGTTGGTCCGTGACTATGTGTTGCCCACTTACTTGCTCTACTTCCACTTCCAAATTCATTGCATTGATTATTCTTGCTATCTCCTCATCAATTAGATCCTCTAGTGTGAAGCCATGAGGAAATTCTAAATCAGTTGGTATGGGTGGGAACACCAAATTAGGTCCTTCCGCACTGGGCCTTGGTAATCTGATGGTGAAAGGCTGCACCCGCCTTGGAAGTCGTGGAGTTGTCTCTGGTGTCAATGTAGCACCCCGGGCCTATGCACAAGGCATCTAAACCGCTCCCCTCATTTTCTTGGATGGAGGCCCTGTGGCTAATAGTCTTTGTTGAAATTCTTGCACCCTATTCCAAACAAGTGCTCTTTGAATTGGCACATCATATGCTAAGCACCAATAAATAATTCTTGTAAGAGCAAAACACCCATAAAGTACTGACTTCTTCTGCTTATACCATCGTTGATGTGCCATGTGTATTTGGTCAATGATCCAATGAGGCATGTTGATGGTTAGATTGAAGGTATTTGCTAAGTACAAACTGAACTAAATCTTCTTGGGTGGCATCATGAATCTCTCTTGAGCAGGGAAAGCGAAATGTTGCATGCACACTCGGAGGTGAATGGCAATAATTGGTGTTGTTGCCACCATGTCCTTCAGTTTAGTCAAGTTCCTGTTCTTCATGTTGTCTGGGATCATTGTCTCTTTCTTTGTGGGGATGTGCATACCTTTCATATCGAGAGCTTCCCTCACCAAATTGTTCGTCAATTTGAAGTGCTTCAATTCATTACCCCTTGTAAGGGATGGTAGGGCAAAAGTGCTATACCCCTTTTTCTCTTTACTGGGAGTGAGGGTGATAATCAAGTATGAACATTGTAGAAAGTCCGGCTTTGGTAACTGGGCTTTGAAGTAATCATATAGTCTAGCCTTCTTCCATATCGGTTTCAACCCTTCATTGTTTTGAAACCTGTCAAACTCTCTGGTAAAGAAGTGATACCGACTCCAGCGTCCGTTGAACTCTATTTCTACCTCCCACAAATAAGAGCCTTCCCCAAGAGGTCTTGCCACATCACTGAACCAATGCGAGTTTTTGCTTACGGGTGATGTGTGACCCTCGGGAGGATTCTAAATAGGTATGACATGTAATGCTCTCAACGCCTGGGGCCTTTCCTTCAACTCCTCCTCAATAGGGAGACTTTCTATGTCTATAATCTAAGGACTGGTGCCTGCCTGGGAGCTTGTTCCTGTAGCCTCGGCCATATTGAAGGGACTGGTCACCAGTTCTGTGAGAATATACAAATGAATGTTAACATTGCAAATGGACACCAAGTGGTCATGTGTCCCCGTTACAACATTAACCTAAGTTTTTAGTGATAAGTTAGTTAGTGAGTGAGTGCTCGGTGATTGTGGGTGTAGTTAGTGGATGAATTGTCCTAAGAGCTAAATGGAAAGATGCAGTGTGAGAATGATGCAGTTAGTAGGTGGGGGTGAATTTACAAGTGGGGGTCGTGGGGTTTATTACAAACTTTGGGCAGCCAAACACACTGGATGGCTTTTGGTTTTGGTTCTGTGTAGACTCTCGAGGGCTTTGTGAGAGTGTCTGCTTGGAAATGAGGCTTTCTAGGGACCCATTTACAAGTGATTCTACTCGTGCTCATGGGTGAATATGTGTTCGTGTGTGATGTATAAGAGTAGGTATCAGCTGTTCGAGTGAGTGAGCCATGTTGTACAGGGTGTGGTCTCTGTGTAGCTATTTGAGCCTGCAAGCAAGCCTTAAGCACCCAAATTTGTCTTGATTGTGGGCCAGCCTTTATCGACTTCTTGGGTACCTAGATAGACTTCACTTTCACAGAAGAATTTTTGGAAGACTTGTTATTAGTGTCATGTCGTTGATCACTAATAGGAAGTTGAGCCAGTTGTTGTGGCTTGACCGCAATAGGATGCTCACCTTTCCGCACCCACATTTGTTTTGGTGGCTGGGACACCTTGCTTTGTACTTTCTTTTGACTTCGAGCATAGGTAGTCTGCTTCTTCTGCATTTTATCTGCCTCTGGTTGCTGTATTCCGATGGATTTTGAAAAAGAAGGGAGTTCCATTGTATCCTTGACTTCTTTGTTGAGATAATCATCCCTCTGCATCACATAGTTTTGGATAAGAATAGCATGGTCATCTTCATGTGTACTCCTGGAAGGACCATGAGTTTGTGCCTTTCCTAGTTCCTTGAGTGCTTCATTCTCTAATTCAAGTGTAATGCGGTTCTGATTTACCCAGAAATGAAGAAGTCCACTTCTTAGGTTTAGGTTGACTGCATGATCATAGATCCAGTCTTGACCCAAGACAAGAGGCTCAGTGAGATCCTCATCTTGACACACTAGTACTTTAACTATCAATAAAACACCTTGAATGTAGAGGGGAAGTTCCACCTTGCCTGTGCAAGGGGTTTCCACACCTCCCAACCCTATTAGATATGCTTCCACAGGATTGACATTTAAGTTCAATTCTCGACAGTAAGAAAGTTTAACCACACTAGTGGCTGCACCTGAGTCAATCAAGGCTCTTATAGTCCTTGCACTCTTTCCTTGTCCTATCTCTAAGGTTACAAAAGGACGTCGGTCAATTATTCTATGAGAGCTAATACCCGAAACCTCACACATATCCATATGATATCCTTGAGCTGCATAGGCATCTCTCCTAGGCTGATCTCTACCCTGTCTTCTCTATTTCATTCTTCGGATGCGTTCCAATGCTTCTACCTGTGCCTCTTTTCGAATTCGCTTTTCCTCTTCTTTACGTTTCTTTGCAATATTGAGTCGATTTAACATCTCCTCCGTGAGGGGTTCCTGATATAACGTGACTCTGCATCCGCTAATGTAACTAGGAAGAACATCACCTTCCAGTGTAGCTTATTGAACTGCTCCACTCGTGGAGATCCTATTGATAATCATGGGTCCATAGCCTCTCTTCTCTAATTTCCCTGCATGTTGCTTCAAGGTGTAGACCAAAACTAGGTCTCCTGCTTTTAAGCGCTTATCCTTCAAATGTGCGTCGAAATATGCTTTTTTCCTCTTCTTGGCTGCATAAATTCCTGCTGCAGCCCTCAATCGTGTTTCACCTAATCGTTCAAGATCAAAGATCCTTGAAGAGAGCTCATGGCGTGTCCAATCATGCTCTTGTGCTACTTTCAATGTAGGTATCAAGAAGTCCAATGGTAGCACAACATTTTGGCCAAACACCATCTGAAAGGGGGTGGCTTGAAGTATGGTTTCATAAGCAACTCAATAAGCCCAAATAGCATGGTGTAGCTGTTTGTCCCAATCAAAGCGTTTATTATTCACTAATTTTGTCAGTACATTGCATAGAATCTTATTTGTGCTCTCAGCGTGGCCATTAGCTTGTGGGTGATAGGGGGCAGACTTCTTGTGTATCACCAAGAACTCTTGAAGAAGATTTTCAATGACTTCATTTAAGAAGTGAGTCCCTCTATCACTTACTAGCTCTATAGGTAGCCCGTATCTAGTGAACACATTCTCAAATAAGAACTTAGTGGTAGCCTGAGCATCATTCTTTGTTGTATCCTTAACCTCTACCCACTTGGTTAGATAGTTAGTGGCCACGATGATATATTCAGCATGTGAGCCCTTAGCTGGGGGATTAATAGGATCTACAAAGTCTATTCCCCACTTAGAGAATGCACGTCCACCCATCATAGGTTTCAATGGCATCTCATCTTTGCGTATATGTTGGCATACAAAGCAACAAAGGATTCATGCACAATACGGCAACAAGGCCAGATCATTTTTTCCCATGGATTATGTACAACTCAAGTGATTTTAATCACTACACAAACATTGTAAATCCCGTTTTTGGGTAGAATAGACTCCATTTTGTGCAAGCCGAGGAGTCCTCGAGCTTGAGGAGTATTAGAAGTACCATCATACCAATTTTCATAATTTTTAGACTTCGTTTGAGCCCTCAAATAAGCCCTGGAACCTAATTTTTAACTAGGCCGGACACTAGGTCTGGACAGGGCCAAAACTAGTCAAAAACTATAAAAAGAGCTAGAGAGCTCATTTTTGGGGTTAGATTGTAATTGAAACAAACTTGTAAGAGCTCTTGAAAGTAATCTAAAGAACTCCATTGATTCTCTCTCTTTGTCTTGTCATGTGTGCGCGTGTGTGTGTATGTGTGTGCATGGTGTGCTTCTCACTCACGCACTTGTGCCGCCACTTGCTCGAGGTCTTCATACCATCCTCACGTCTTCCCGGATTGACATTAAAGGAGGTGCTACTCATCACTGAGCTACACCAAATTTTGGCGCCGTTGCCGGGGAACGAGCTTCGAGGACGAGCGTGTGATGGTAAGACGTAGAGTTGACGCGTTGGAGTTGTAGGTATTTTCTTCACTCTCATTGAATTTCTTTTACTTTCTTCTCCATCTTCACTTCCATCATCATCATCACCATCTCCCACCTCCATCTCCATCATCGCGAAAATTTCTGTTTTTTGATCATATCACCTTCCCCACCTCATTTCCCTCATTTCACTTGTGAGAGAGAGCGAGAGAGCAATATTGTGTGTGCGTATTTTGCATGTTTCTTGAGTTTCATTGCAGGTTCTTGCTGTATCATCATCCCCAGCAGTGTGCGCAGGTACGACAGGCTCTGCACAGGTCCCGGGACGAAGACCTCTGTCTATCGCGACAGACAGAAAATCTTAAAATTTTGTGAATGCATGATTAGCACGGTAACCTACACCTTGAGGGCACTCTAGATCACTAGAAGTTTCTCAAAAATTTGCGTTTTTTCTGTCTATCGCGACAGACAGCGTCTATCGCGACAGACACTGTCTATCGCGACAGACACCGTCTATCGCGACAGACAGAGACCCACGACAGACACCGTCTATCGCGACAGACAAAAATCCACGATAGACACCGTCTATCGCGACAGACCAGTCTATCGCGACAGACACCGTCTATCGCGACAGACAGAAATCCACGATAGACACCGTCTATCGCGACAGACCAGTCTATCGCGATAGACACCGTCTATCGCGACAGACAGAGACCCACGACAGACACCGTCTATCGCGACAGACACCGTCTATCGCGATAGACAGAAATCCACGATAGACACCGTCTATCGCGACAGACAGAAATCCACGATAGACACCGTCTATCGCGACAGACAGAAATCCACGATAGACACCGTCTATCGCGACAGACCAGTCTATCGCGACAGACACCGTCTATCGCGACAGACAGAAATCCACGATAGACACCGTCTATCGCGACAGACCAGTCTATCGCGACAGACACCGTCTATCGCGACAGACAGAGACCCACGACAGACACCGTCTATCGCGACAGACACCGTCTATCACGACAGACAGAAATCCACGATAGACACCGTCTATCGCGACAGACAGAAATCCACGATAGACACCGTCTATCGCGACAGACCAAAATTCCACGATAGACACCGTCTATCGCGACAGACCAAAATTCCACGATAGAAACCGTCTATCGCGACAGACCGAAATTCCACGATAAACACCGTCTATCGCGACAGACAAGTCTATCGCGACAGACACTGTCTATCGCGATAGACAGACATTTTCGGCAAAAATTAAGGGGTAAATTTTTGGACATTTAGGCTAAATTTTGGGCACATTTGCACTCTCAATTACTCATACACTTACAAAGGCCTTAGAAAAACGCATTAAAACCCCTGAAAGGTTCTGTTTGTCTAGTTAATCCCCTAAACCTTGAACGGTCATAACTTTTTCATATGAAATTCATTTTTCGAGCTCTAGGGCTTGTCGGAAAGCTCGTGGCATATACTACACGCCCTCAACTGTTTTTTATAAGAATAACGCGTTGATTTTCAGATAGGATATTTGGAAGTTGACACATAGAGGGGTAGGAACACCAAGGGAGCTCTAGAGGAAATTTCTAGCAATACAAAAGGGGGAACAAGGGTCATTAAAAGAGTGTCTGAAATAAATTGTCTGTCAATTGAAAGGTCAACTTGGAGCTAATTTTGAGACTGATGCAGGACTATTGAGAAGCAATTGAGAGCGTCCAAGCAAGGGTTTTGCGCAAGCTTGAGAATCAACTTCTCGAGCACTAAAGAGCAAGGTTCAACAAGAAAGGTCGGAATACTCTCAACTCCTCTTCGTCAATTCCTAGCTTAGGCTAAGAACGATTAGAAGTAGGAGTAAGTTAGGGCGACGATAGGCCACTATCAAGTTGAAGACAGCCTAAAAACTCAAGTTCAAGCTAAAAACCTAATCTCTGTACTGTCGGTAACATAAAGGAAAAGAACCTAACGTGGAACGATCAACCTAAAAGCACGAAGAACATTCAAGTATTCCTGACGACGTAATATCAGACAAGACCTTAAACACGAGAAATAACTAAAAAGAATCAAGTGACTAATATAAAGTAACCAGCAACGAGGTTGTACTCTGGGCAAAGAATTGTGCTACTTAGATAGGCATATGAACCTTAGATCAGGACGACATCTAGTAAGGGAGAGACAAAGCCTCAGATCTTCAGAGGCCAGTGTTAACCACACTGCTAGGTCTTGGGCCCAGCAGCTGAGCCACCACTCGTACTACCCTAGCTCTGAGACCAGTGAGTCAGAGATGTCTCAAGGCATGGACAGGCCTACGGGAAGTTCAGGAGTGCCTTACTTGTACAGGGTAGAAGGCCCATACAAAACACAGCTGGAATACCTTAGGACCAACCAATTAGGTGCCAGCATCTATGAGGACGGCCTAGGAAGATCCGTGGTCCAGATTAAAAACCCTGACCAATCCATAGGACTAGAGCACCCAGCTGTCAAGTTTGAAAACGGTGCATACTTGGACAAAGAAGGAACCATATACGTAGTCACCAGTCACCCAGATAGGACAGATGAATTTGGAAATGTAATCTCAGAAGCGGACCTAGGTGACTTGGAACAAGGAAACATGGGAGTAGAACCTAGAACGCCCCGAGGCAAATCTGTTCTCACTAGGATTATCACACCTGAGTGGGTTCCCCAAGACAACAAGAGCATAGAGTTGCTCCTCAATCGAGAAACTGACGAAGCCTTCTGGAGGTATAAATCTAATCAGCCAACTGATATAGAAACTATCATGATCTATGAGTTTAAGGATCCGGATAGCCCAGGCAGAGTGACCTACTTAGATCACACTTCGGAAAGGATCTTTGTGGTGACAGAAAATGATAGGCATGCTTACACTTGGAAGGGTGAATTCATTTTCCCTCAACCAAGATCGAATGTATCCTATGGTCACCCTGGAGCTGGAACATCCCAAGCTCATGGAATGCAAAGAGACAGAAGTAGAGATAGACCAGAAGTAAGCTTTACCAATCCAGTGGGCAGAGAAAGAACGAGGACGGAGACGAATAGGGTAGAACCTGAGGTGCTTAGAGCTCACAGGAACCAAAGAAATGTGGATGGATTCCCTCTGCCGAGACCTAGAGAGCACGCAAGAACTCTGAGACCGACTCAGCTAGTTAAGTCCATGAAGAATTACTTTGATGGCACAGGAGATCCATATGATCATGTGGCGGAGTTCAAGCAAGTCTTGAGAGCTGAACAAGTGGAGGATCTATTCACGCAGTACAATGCCTTCGGTCTAACCCTTAGGAACACAGCACTTACATGGTTTCAGCCATTGGATGAGCGCCAGTTCATGAGCATAGACCAACTCCTAGAAGCATTTATTATTGAATTCTCCAAGAGCGGCATAAGACACAATACCTCCTCACTGATTCACAGCTTCAAGCAAACCCCTCAAGAGACTGTGAGACTTGCAGGAAGAAGGTTTAGGCAATACCTTGAAAGATGTCCTGTTTCGGAGCTACCCACATCTGCCAAACAAGTAGCCTTATTCCTTGATGGATTGCTGAGTACGAAATTGAGATCCTATGTGTATCTGAAAGACCCTAGGACTATAGAAGAGTGTGTACGCATGTGCATTGACATTGAAGATAACCTAGGGGAAGAACTAGAGCTTTCCAAAATCTACAAAGATTCAGATAGTGCATCTAGTCATTCTTCCACGCAATCCACATCAATTGAGGAACTCGCAGAGAAAGTAGCTCAGAAATTAGGGGTAACTAGTAAACAAATCCCACGGTTTGCCCCTGTGAAAAGATGCTATACTTGTGGTGGCGACCACATGGCGAACGTCTGTCCCATTATGGCTCAACCCCAAATTAATCCTAGTAGCTAGTATTGCACCATAGAACGGAAGTACACCAATCACACTGCGCAAGATTGCCCATATAACAAGCAGGCAGTTAGGCAACCCTACCCTCAACCATACCCGCAGCAAGGAAGATACCAGAACCCGTACCCTCCACAACCATATGGCAGGCCACATCAGCCGTATCAGCAACCCTACCAAAACCAACAAAGGCCTCAGCCAGTGTTAGCTCAACAACCCCCTGCCCCAGCTAATGTGATTCCGGTAAAGTATACTGCTGCAAAAGAGAACGTGAATAGAGCTATAGTCCCTCTAACATCCTTGCTTTCTGAAAGTGACCCGAGTGACCATAGCTTTGATTCTACACATGTTGATAGCCCCCAGGCCTACTACATGCAGTCTCCTGAGCATGGTGAGTCCTATTATAGCGAAGAGACAAACGAACCTAGTTGGGAGTCAGATTACACGAACGTCATGTATGCAAACCCCAATCCTAGGCCTCAATCTAGGCAAGTAAGACCTCCATTCCCAAGAGGACCGTGCTACAGATGCCAAGGAGATCACCTCATTCGTGATTGCCCCTTACCTCCACTTACACAAAACCAGTCAGTGACGATCCAAGGCTTCTGCCAAGATTGTGGAAAAGAGCATCTCTTACGAGATTGCCCAAAGAACCCCAATAATATGCCAAAAATCACGCCTATCAATGTTATTGAGTTAGTGGTAGATTCCAGTGGAAGTGTTACTTCCACTGCACCCGTACAGGTAGTCACGAGAGCTCAAGCAGTGCAACAAAACCAAGGGGTAGGCAAGGAAAAGAGCCCAGACGCTAGCGATACTGAGAGCCAAAATAAAAAGAGAACAAGAGCTTGGAGAGATAGCCGTGAACGCATGAAAAGGCAATGGGCAAAGAAGATGAGTGAACTTGAGGAAAGTCTACGAGAAACCAAGGCTAAAATCATAGAGATCACATCTCAACCGCACTCTCACGCATTCCCACCGCTACCATCCCCATCACCCTCCATCCCTCCACCCTCTAAGACACCCCACGTAACCCACCCACCACCCCAAACAAGATCAGTATTAGCTGATCCCACTCCTGAAGACATAGACATGATGCTTAAGGCATATCAGGCCAGAATCCAAGAAGGGCCAAACGTCACGGATCATGACAAGTGCTATCCCAGAGCTGACCTAGAGATAGAAAGAACCAAGCTGTGCGCGAAAATGGTCGCATTGGCTCAGACTATGTTTGAAGCCAGTTGCCTTTTCAATTACTCAAGCTCAGCCAAAACGCAATTACACTTGGATGGATTCCTAGAAAAGTTAGAGAGGATAATTGCAAGATCTACCAAGGAAGAAAAAAATCAAGAGGGAGAGAAAGCAAGCAAAAACATGAACCATCCCCCATCGGAAGTTTATGTGGCCAATTCCACTAAACCAGACAACTTCCCCTCCTTAGAAAGAGTAGAGAGGCTAATTGCACAATCAGAAAAGGAACCTACCCCTCAAAGAAAGGAAAGGGCAAAAGAACGGATAAGCCAGCCTCTTCAGGAAGCCCATGTGCCTCCTCAAGAAGCTTATCTTCCCCCCCAAAAGGCACATGAGTCCCCCTCGAAAGCCTGTGTACCTCCACAGGTTGCCTACATTCCTTCTCAGGAAGCGTATGAGCATGTTCGGAAAAGTAATAGAATAAGTAACCCTCCCCAGGAAGCTTGTGCTCCAACCATCTACGAGAGCAAGGAGAGAGCCAACGATAGAACAAGCCCTCCTTCCCAGGTTGCTTATGTGCCCAATTCTACGGAACCAGACACCTCTTCTTCTATGAATCGGTTTGCACCAGACTTCCTACGAGAGATTCAAGAAGACAAATGGGATAACGAAAGCGAGGTCGCCCCTCCTTTTGAACTTGTGGATGATGCACACGACCAATTCCCACAAGACATCCCATCTATTTACGGGGAACATGAGAGTACTCAGTCTCACGAGAGATTGGACTTTGAGTCTTATTCCATACAAGAGCTACCCCACTTCACAGGCCCATGGGAAGCAAAGTCCACATGTATGAGAGCACCCACAGTCATGGTAAGGAATGACGGCTCAGTCATACCAAGGAACACGGAGATAGTAACGAACACCAAGGTGCAACGCGATCTCACTTTGGAAGAACTGCCTGAGGATAGACCAAACGCGCGGAAATATGTAGCCAGTCGAGTAACTGAAGTTGCAAAACCTCGCTCCCGGGTAGGATCCCATAGGACAGTGCCAGAAATTCCCTTGGACAAGATAGGAGATATGTGTGAAGGTGAAGAAGGGAACACCTATCTTCCCATCACCTACCAGGACTATACCACTAAGGCAATTTTGGACTCAGGTGCAGGAGTTGCAATTGCCACCACTTCCCTATGGAAGCGTTGGGGCAAGCCAGCACTCAGACCAACGAGGATGAAATTGCAGATGGCCGATGGTCATATTGAGAAACCCTTAGGATTGCTAGAAGGAATAACTCTCACCACTTGTGGTGTTGAGTTTGAGCATAGCTTTGCTATATGTGACTTTAGCAAAAATCATGCCTATGAGATGATTTTGGGAAGACCATTTATGCGACAGTTGCAAGTGGTACAGGATTGGGGAACCAATTCTTTGTACCTACAGCACTTAGGTGTTACGACCAAAGTGAATCTCAAAGATTACTCTCATAGAGATGTACCTCCTATCCAGTGGAATCCCATCCATAGAGCCAAAGATGATACAGAATCGGTGCATTCCATAGGGTCAGGATCCTCATGGATGCATGAAGACACCCACTTATGGATGTGCAAAGTAGCAGTAGAGGAAGAGAAGAGAGAAAAGGCCAGAGAAATAGGTGCAAACGAAACCCATAGACCCAGCCTATGCACCTGTAGTCTTTCCTGACGAGGAATTTGAACCCCATGGATGGGCAGAAATTTTAGCAACAATGGACGTAGCCATCAATGAAGAACAATGGACACCTCACTGTGATGAGGATGGCTATGACATTTCAGTCTTCTCCATAGAGCCAATCATGGGAGAGGCAGTTCTAGAAGAATGCGAGCATATCCCTGATGCATATGAGGATGCAAGTGACTCCGATCTCGAGTCTATCATTATGGACCCACCATTTGCATCAGATGAAGAATACTTCCATGAAGTAGAATTTCAACCCCAGAGGCATGGAGAGGTTACAAAGGGTGTAAGATTAGCAACACAGATGACCCCGAAGGAAGAAGGAAAGAAACGAAAAAAGAGAGAAGTCTCACCAGAAGAGGAAGAATCTTTGTTTGAGGTCCCAGAAAATTTTAAGAAGTATGAGATAGATGACAGGAGAGTCATGATAAGAATGCCTAAACGAGAGGCACAATCAGGAGAGGCCTATGATAACAAAGAAACCACCAAGAAAATCGTAGTGGCCCTAGAAGAAGGAGAGGAGAGATGCACGTACATAGGCCATGACCTAACAGAGGAAGAAGAGCATGCGCTGGTAGCCTTGCTAAGAGAATACAGAGATGTATTCTCTTGGAGTTACAAGGACTTAAAAGGTGTTGACCCTGACATATGCTCACACACTATCCCCATGACTTCAGACGCTAAACCCTCTAAGCAAAAGCCTTATACATATAACGATAATTATGCTGCTAAGATCAAAGAAGAGATAGATAGACTAGTTGAAGCTGGATTTATCTATGAAATTGAGCACACTGAGTGGGTATCACCCATCGTAGTGGTGCCCAAGAAGAATGGCAAACTGCGCGTGTGCATTAACTTGAAGAAGGTTAATGCAGCCACTATTCGAGATAACTATCCGCTTCCCATCACAGAACATCTCTTAGAAAGAGTGGCTAGCAAGGAAGTGTACAGCTTCCTTGATGGATTTTCGGGTTACAATCAAGTAGCCATAGCTCCAGAGGATCAGCATAAGACAGCCTTTGCCACAGAATGGGGCATTTTTGCCTTTAGAGTAATGCCATTTGGGCTTACCAATGCACCAGCTACCTTCCAGAGGCTGATGTGCCATGTGTTTAAGGAGTTCCTGAGGAAGAGTTTAGAAGTCTATGTTGATGATCTCTGTGCTCATTCCAATATTAGACAAACCCATATTCCTGAACTCAGACAAATCTTTGACAAATGTAGAGAATATCAAGTCTGCCTGAACCCAGAAAAGTGCGTTTTTATGGTCAAGCAAGGCAAGATTCTAGGACACATAGTGTCAAAGAATGGCATATCTACCGACGAAGAGAAAGTGAGAGCCATAGCAGAGCTACCTAGGCCAAAGAATGTCAAGGAAGTACAAGCTTTCATGGGGCACTGTGGTTATTACCGACGATTTATACACATGTATGCTGTCATTGCAAAACCCATGTACGGGCTTCTGACTAACTTTGAGTGGACGGATGAATGTGAGAATTCCTTCCAGGAGCTTAAACGAAGATTATGTTCAGCACCAATCTTGACCACGCCAGATTGGAATAAGCCATTCCATGTTCACGTGGATGCATCCAATTATGCTATTGGATGTGTTCTTGCACAACCTACTGGTGAAGGTAATATGGATCTTCCAATTGCCTATGCCAGTAGACAGTTGAATGCGGCTGAACGAAATTACACCACTACAGAGCGAGAAGGATTAGGCATGGTATATGCAGTTAAGAAATTTAGACATTATTTGCTTGCAAATAAGTTTAAATTTTTTACTGATCATCAGGCATTGTTATATCTTGTAAACAAGCCATGCAATACAGGGAGATTAGTGAGATGGTTTCTCTTGCTCATGGAATATGACTTTGAGGTTGTGGTAAGAAAAGGTAGGACTCACTTGAGATCTGATCATCTTTCTAGGCTCACATCGGGAGAAGCCCCACAAGGAGTGTCAGATGACCTTCCTGATGCTTACTTGTTTAATTTGGAAGTGGTGCCGCAGTGGGCTAAGCCATTGGTACCAGTATTGACATACGGGCCTAATCATCCAGTTGTAAACACACGGAATAGAGAGGTTGTAAAAGCCCAAAAGTACCACATCATGGCAGGAAGTATGTACAAGCACACAGATCAAGGGATCTTGGCTTGTTGCATAGAGGAGGATGAGTACTCTAAATGGTTGCAATTAGCACATGTAGGTGCACTAGAGCAACACCATTCAAAACAACGAACTTTACAAACCCTAAAGAGACTCGGAGTACATTGGCCAACTATGGAAGCTGATGTCCAAAAGTTGTGCAAGGAATGCCCAATCTGCTGCACTAAACCACCTGTAAAACACGCTACTCTTTATCAAGTATCCAGAGTGCCAGATTGGAGCGAGCCTCTAGTATCCTTCCTGAGGACAAACACATTCCCTCCAGACATGACGCTGGCTATGAAAAGGAGTTTAGAACAAGAAGCCCAGGATTACTCACTCATAGGTGATAATCTATATAAGCGCGGTAAAGATGGTTACCTGAGGTTATGTGTCCATGAAAGTGAATATCTGAAGATCTTAGAAACCGCTCACCAAGGTGTAGCAGGAGGACATTTTGGACCAGATCGGGTGATCAAGGCAATACTATTTGCGGGCTTCTGGTGGCCTACCCTTCACATGGATGCACATACCTATGTGAAACGGTGTGATGTCTGTCAGAGGACTCAGTATCCTATACGCAAAGATGAGATGCCACTGAAACCTATGATGGGTGGACGTGCATTCTCTAAGTGGGGAATAGACTTCGTAGGTCCTATTAATCCCCCAGCTAAGGGTTCTCATGCGGAATACATCATTGTTGCAACAGACTATCTAACTAAGTGGGTAGAGGTAAAGGCTACGACAAAGAACGATGCTCAAACAACTGCTAAATTCTTGTTTGAGAATGTATTCACGAGATACGGGCTATCTGTAGAGCTTGTAAGTGATAGAGGCACTCATTTCTTAAATGAAGTGATTGAAAATCTACTCCAAGAATTCTTGGTAATACACAAGAAGTCTGCCCCCTATCACCCTCAAGCTAATGGACAAGCTGAGAGCACTAATAAGATCTTATGCAATGTACTGACGAAATTGGTGAACACTAAACGCTCTGATTGGGACAAACAGCTACACCATGCTGTTTGGGCATATCGAGTTGCCTACAAAACGGTACTCCAAGCCACCCCCTTTCAGATGGTATTCGGCCAAAACGTTGTGCTACCCTTGGATTTCCTGATTCCCACGTTGAAGGTAGCACAAGAGCACGAATGGACAGGTCATGAGCTCTCCTCTAGGATCTTTGACCTTGAACGATCAGGGGAAACAAGACTGAGAGCAGCTGCAGGAATATATGCAGCCAAGAAGAGACAGAAGGCATATTTCGATGCCCATGTGAAGGATAAAGGCTTGAAAGCAGGAGATCTAGTCTTAGTCTATACACTGAAACAACACGCGAGGAAGCTAGAAAAGAGAGGCTACGGACCTATGATTATCAATAGGATCTCCACGAGTGGAGCAGTACAATTAGCCACGTTAGAGGGTGATGTTCTCCCTAAGTATATTAGCGGATGCAGAGTCAAGTTGTATCAGGAATCCCTCACGGAGGAAATGCTGAGCCGACTCAACACTGCTAAGAAACGCAAAGAGGAAGAAAAGAGAATTAGAGAAGAAGCTCAAGCAGAAGCTTTAGAACGCATCAGAAGGATGAAATTACGAAGGCAAGGTAGAGAGCAGCCTAAGACAAATGACTATGCAGATCAAGGATATCATATGGCAATGTGTGAAGTCGCAGGAACCAGCTCACATAGGATAACTGATCGACGTCCTTTCGTAACCCTAGATATAGGACAAGGAACGAGTGCAAGGACCGTAAGAGCCTTGATTGACTCAGGTGCAGCCACTAGTGCTGTTAGAGTGTCTTACTGTCAAGAGTTACAGTTAACTGTGAATCCTGTGGAAGCATATCTCATAGGATTGGGAGGCGTGGAAACCCCTTGCATGGGCGAGGTGGAACTTCCCCTCTACATTCATGATGAGTCAATGACAGTTAAAGTACTGGTGTGTCAAGATGAGGATCTCACTGAACCTCTAGTCTTGGGTCAGGATTGGATCTATGACCAAGCGATTAACTTAAACCTAAGAAGTGGACTTCTCCAGGTTTGGGTCAATCATAGTCGAGTTACAGTAGAATTAGACAATGGAGCACTCAAGGAACTAGGAAAGGCACAGACTCCTGGTCCTTCCAAGGGTACACATGAAGATGACCATGCTGTTCTTGTTCAAAACCATGTGTTGCAGAGGAATGATATTTGCGAAAAAGGAGTCAGGGATGCAATGGAACTCCCTTCTTTTCCAAAGGCCAGAAGGAGGCAGCAACCAAAGTTGGATCAAAGGCAGAAGAAGCAGAGTACTACCTATGTCCGAGATCAAAAGTACCTGCGCAACAGAATGTCCCGGAAAGTAAACCAAGTGTGGGTGCGGAAAGGCGAACACCCGGTTGCACTCACGACAACCACACGGGAAAAGCTTCTCACTAGTAACCAACAACGTGACGCCACTAAGAAGTCTGTCAGAAATTCTTCTGCTAAAGTGAAATCCATTTGGGTGCCCAAAAAGTCGATGAAGGCTAGCCCACAATCAAGACAAATTTGGGTGCCTAAGGCTTGCTTGAGGGCACAAGTAGCTACGCCAAGACCACAACCTATGCAGCATAACCCAACTACGCGTACAGCCCGTATTCACTCGTTCTCAACACTTAGGAACACACCAAGAACCAAGAGCACGCATGTAATCACTTGTAAATGGGTCCCTAAAAGGCCTCATGTTCCAGCTGATACACCTATAATGTTCTCTAGCGGCTCTACGAAACCAAAGGAAAAACCCATCCACTGCATTTGGCAGCTCAAGACCTGTAATAAACCCCCCGACCCCAATTTGTAAATTCACCCCCACTTACTAACGGCATTAGTCTCCTAGGAATACACAAGCATTAACGACACACACTATCTTCGTGCACTTACTAACCACTAACTCACCATCTACCTCATGTTAATGTTGTAACGGGGACAACAACGGATTTATTCTATCCATTACGATGTTAACACATGATTCTATATTCTCACAGAATCAGAAGGCAAGAAGTAAAATGGCAGAAGCGACAGGTTCGGGCTCACAAGTAGGGATACTTACTACAGGAATTGATGTGGATAGCCTACCTGTGGATGTGCCACCAACTGAACGACCAGTGGAGCTGCAGCACCTCCAGCAAATCCCGGTGCCGGATCCACCCACAGGGATCACGGAAAGAGTCCATGCCAATTCTCATTGGTTCAATGGCATGCCAGGTCCATTAGGCGAGGCCAAGTATATATGGGAGTCTAAGTGCGAGTATGACAGATCATGGGTTCGATTTCAATTTTTCTCCAAGGAGTTCGAGACTTTACAAAACACCGAGGATCTCCAGACCATATGGCAACGAGCAGGGCTGGCAGAATACTTTGAAGCCCCACTACCTAAACCAGATCTCCTCCGATGTTACTATTTGGTCTCCACATTACAAGCTAATGAAGACAAGGACAAACCCGGATCATTTGTTCTTCCCTCATTGCTGGGCAACAACGAGTTAAAAAGGTTTGAACTTACTGTGGAGTTGGTAAGCGACGCTTTGAATATGCACGGCACGCATGTACCCTCCGAAAAGGATGCTCTTGTTCCCACTAACATGAAGGATAGGAAACTATTGAAGCTTAAAGACATGGCAGCACTCACCCCGAATGTGTCCATTCCTCTCCGCATGTGCATGCAACATTTCGCCTTTCCCGGCCAAGACCGATTCACACAACCACACAAGAAGATCTGGTTCGCTCTCTACTTAGCGGAAGCAGGTGCGTTACCCATTAAGCTACCAGTATGGATTATAGATCAGTTGTATGAAGCAAACAAACGGGCTTCTAGGAAGTTAGTGGTGAACGGATGCTGTGCAATCACACGCATTATTTACCGATGCCTAGCATATGATGTCCCCATTGAACGTGCCTTAACTTGGGCACAATTACAAATGTTTAAAAGGCTCAAGACGTCCACACATCAATCCAAGCGCATGAGGGGTGTGATCCCTTGTGTCCAGACAAGGGAAGTCCTGACTACTCCTGAGGCATCACCACTAAGGGAGGCCACTGTACCTCCCTTCACCATCAGGATACCCAGATCGGAATCTGACACTACGACACAAGCTACCCCATCAGCTCCTCCTGTTCCACCTGAATTCGAATTTGCTGCCACTGGAGATGCTGAAGGACTGGACCCCCAGGATTTCGAAGCATTCCTACAAAGCACACACTTCTCTGATGTGGAGTTTTATTCAGAGGCAGAGGAGCAGGGCATATCCTCACGAAGAAGAAGAAAGTCTACAGACGGTCGACATGTACATTGGAGTGACGCTCAGCAAAGTCAACAACACGGACACCCGGAAGAAGAAGAAGCGTATGAAGAAGAGACCACTGAAGCCCCAGCCTATACAGCAGAACTCCGAAGGCTGTATCAGATTATGGAAAGAGTGCGATCGCAACAACTACTCACTGAACAGAGCAGCAGAGTACTTATGACTCAGTTGTTGGAAGAAGCGGGAGTTGACTCAGAGTACAGGGAAGGTCTCTTATTGATGGCAGAAACATATGGAGTAGTAGAAGCAGTGCGCACTGCCATTCAGAGGCCTCCAGTTCAATATGACCCACGAAGGTTCCAGACTCGACCTCGATCAGGTAAGAATATCCAAATTCCCATTACAGTTGCAGAAGAGCCAACTACTACATCTGAAACTATCAAGACAACCTCCCAAACAGCTAGCCAACAGCACCCAGCCACCCATGAGGAGTCCACCGAACCACTACCACCCACTCCCCCACCATCACCTCCTAGAAGAGAAATAGTGGAAACCACATCGACTACTCAACCCACTGACCCCACCTTCATCTTCCGTACTCCCATCTCTAGTGCCACCCTATTCTCTACCACTGATAACCCGATCTTTGAAGCAAACCCCATCACTACACAATCCACCGAACCCCTCCTCGAGCCTGCCCTAGGGCAACCATCCCCAATGTCCTCAGCCATGGGTCATCCTGACCCTAGATCCACATTCATGGGCTTCCCTGCTACCACGCAACCCTTTCAGCCCTTCTCAACTTTACGACCCCAACCCCCGACATCCCTCTCTCCATTTCTACAATCCCTCCAGGACCTCTTTGCTAGGGCTTTTCAACCAGGCTCTCAACCATTCCCTGTCTTTTCAGCTCCCCACCCCACTTCGCATCTATTCACCACTTCCACACACACACCACCTACCATCCCAATGTATATGGCAGACCCCACACTCACACCCACTCCTGAAGGTATGGACATTTCACCACCCACGGCACCTCCACCCACGGTTTCACCTCCTCCCATTCCCCCTCCACCAATTTCACCCACACACACAACTTCCGTAGACACATCATTCACTGTCTCCCTTCCCCAATTCCCTTCCCATGCATCTCCCACGGTAAACACCACCCACTCATCTATAGGAAATGCATTGGACACCATGTTGGCTTGTATATCACATTTAAGAACAGATTACATTCAGCTCCAGCAACAAAACGAACGCCTGCACGAGCACTCAGAGACACTACAGCACCGCCTTGCGGCACTAGAAGAGGAGAACGCTCGCCTCCACACACAGTTCCAAACCCTCCAAGAAGCCCATAACATATTGGAGGTACAGTTACAGAACGTAGATCAGGAAGCGGTGCAGGTGGTAGAAGGTCACCTACGGACACAGCTGGAACGCAACTCAAAACTTCAGCGAAATATGGCACTACTCAAACGCCATCTTGCGGCTGCTCAGGAAGAGAATAGACGCCTGCAAATACAAAATCAAGAGAACCTGGAGGCAGCTATTGAGAGCACACCAAGGGCACCCATCAGCCCATCCAAGTTTCAAGCAGTGACCCCCGATAATATCAAGATTATATTGGAAGATTATGCCATGCTGCTTGAAGCACATGATAAACTATCGGAGGAATTGGGACAATTGAAGCAGGAACACCAACAAGGACCAACAGCAGCCCCTCCAACCACCCCCTCTGCGGCTTCACTTCTCACAGACGCAGAGGCCATAAAAGATCTCCAAAAACAGGTCACTGAATTGCAAACACGCTTACTATAATATGAGAGATCATCTTCCCCTCCAGAGGCTCCCACGGACGAAGAAGTTGTGCAAATTCCTGTGGAACAAACGTTTGACGAAGAATACGATCCGCAACCATTCCCAGGAGGCCAACAAACAGAAGAAGCGTAGGACACATTCGAGGCACCACGGCCCCCATGGCTACGTCAAGTGGAGGAAATCGGGACTTCGCACGAAGAGCGCACAGTAGTGCAAAATCAGGCCATGAGGGTCATAGAGGAAACTGTGTTACAATCAGCTTACTTTAAGAACCTGTCATCGAGACGCCTGATTCTCTCATCTGAACTCCAATACAGGCCGTATTATATTATCTTGGCTGATTATAATGCAGAAATACAAAGAGTCACGGGTCAGATTCCTACCTTTGCGACCCAATTTCAACCCGAAGACCTTCCTCCAGAGGTGCAAAAAGGCAATATTCGTCAACCAACATGGCGGCAGAAACTTCTAGAGACATATCCAAAAATGCTACGCACATGGAATAACGCGCCTTTGCACCTCCTGTACAATCCATGCTACGGTCCAGTCCCCCGCCGCAGGTCGTGGAAGGCATTCAATATCAAGGTACAGAACAACACGCAATGCAAGGAATGGCTAAACTACCCGTACATTGTGCCACCACAGGGACCACCATCAGTAGCATATATGATGGGAACCATTCGCCACTGGATGCCGCGCTTGAAGCCCATGCAAGATGTAGCGGCGCAAATGATGCTTAAAATCTTAGACATGATGCAAGTAGTCCTGAAGACATTTAGAAATGTAGCCGCACCACAGGTACGTCTCCCGGGGTTTAGCAATGGAAATTACGACTTGGTGTATGACATGAGCACCACCCCCAGTATTCGTGTGACTTACGCTTGGCATGCACGCATCAAATACCTCCCCGCCTGCTACAAACAGACCTTCGAAGAAATGTTCAGATCAGGTTTCTGGGAGTATCACTCAGAGATTTTCGCATCAAAGCCAACACATCTGCTCCAACTGTTTGCTTGTGAACAAGCAATGTATTCAGAGTACTACACCACCCCGCAACCAGAGACCCCTGGTGCAATAAATTGGGATGCATTGGAAGCTGATCTAGCAAGAGGCTTAAGGATAGGAGAACATGAACTAGCCACCAATGTCATCCAATATTACATCGACCACCCGAGAGAACAAAGGTCTGTCAGGGGCGACAGACGCTAGGAAGGGGGGAGTGTTGGCATACAAAGCAACAAAGGAGTCATGCACAATACGGCAACAAGGCCAGATCATTTTTTCCCATGGATTATGTACAACTCAAGTGATTTTAATCACTACACAAACATTGTAAATCCCGTTTTTGGTAGAATAGACTCCATTTTGTGCAAGCCGAGGAGTCCTCGAGCTTGAGGAGTATTAGAAGTACCATCGTACCAATTTTCATAATTTTTAGACTTCGTTTGAGCCCTCAAATAAGCCCTGGAACCTAATTTTTAACTAGGCCGGACACTAGGTCTGGACAGGGCCAAAACTAGTCAAAAACTATAAAAAGAGCTAGAGAGCTCATTTTCGGGGGTTAGATTGTAATTGAAACAAACTTGTAAGAGCTTTTGAAAGTAATCTAAAGAACTCCATTGATTCTCTCTCTTTGTCTTGTCGAGTGTGCGCGTGTGTGTGTATGTGTGTGCATGCTTGTGTGCTTCTCACTCACGCACTTGTGCCGCCACTTGCTCGAGGTCTTCATACCATCCTCACGTCTTCCCGGATTGACATTAAAGGAGGTGCTACTCATCACTGAGCTACACCAAATTTTGGCGCCGTTGCCGGGGATCGAGCTTTGAGGACGAGCGTGTGATGGTAAGACGTAGAGTTGACGCGTTGGAGTTGTAGGTAATTTCTTCACTCTCATCGATTTTCTTTTACTTTCTTCTCCATCTTCATTTCCATCATCATCATCACCATCTCCCACCTCCATCTCCATCATCGCGAAAATTTCTGTTTTTTGATCATATCACCTTCCCCACCTCATTTCCCTCATTTCACTTGTGGGAGAGAGCGAGAGAGCAATATTGTGTGTGCGTATTTTGCATGTTTCTTGAGTTTCATTGCAGGTTCTTGCTGTATCATCATCCCCAGCAGTGTGCGCAGGTACGACAGGCTCTGCACAGGTCCCGGGACGACGACCTCTGTCAGTCGCGACAGACAGAAAATCTTAAAATTTTGTGAATGCATGATTAGCACGGTCACCTACACCTTGAGGGCACTCTAGATCACTAGAAGTTTCTCAAAAATTTGCGTTTTTTCAGTCTATCGCGACAGACACCGTCTATCGCGACAGACACTGTCTATCGCGACAGACACCGTCTATCGCGACAGACAGAGACCCACGACAGACAGCGTCTATCGCGACAGACACCGTCTATCGCGACAGACCGAAATTCCACGATAGACACCGTCTATCGCGACAGACCAGTCTATCGCGACAGACACCGTCTATCGCGATGGACCGAAATTCCACGATAGACACCGTCTATCGCGACAGACCGAAATTCCACGATAGACACCGTCTATCGCGACAGACACCGTCTATCGCGACAGACACCGTCTATCGCGACAGACCAAAATTCCACGATAGACACCGTCTATCGCGACAGACACCGTCTATCGCGACAGACAGAAATCCGCGACAGACAGCGTCTATCGCGACAGACACCGTCTATCGCGACAGACAGCCCCCACGATAGTTTGTGTCTATCGTGACAGACACCGTCTATCGCGACAGACAGCCCCCACGATAGTTTGTGTCTATCGCGACAGACACCATCTATCGCGACAGACAGACATTTTTGGCAAAAATTAAGGGGTAAATTTTTGGAAATTTAGGCTAAATTTTGGGCATATTTGCACTCTCAAGTACTCATATACTTACAAAGGCCTTAGAAAAATGCATTAAAACCCCTGAAAAGTTCTGTTGGTCTAGTTAACCCCCTAAACCCTGAACGGTCATAACTTTTTCATACGAAATCCATTTTCTGAGCTCTAGGGCGTTGATTTTCAGATAGGATATTTGGAAGTTGACACACAGAGGGGTAGAAACACCAAGGGAGCTCTAGAGGAAATTTCTAGCAATACAAAAGGGGGAACAAGGGTCATTAAAAAAGTGTCTGAAATAATTTGTTTGTCAATTGAAAGGTTTACTTGGAGCTAATCTTGGGACTTATGCAAGTCTATTGAGAAGCAATTGAGAGCATCCAAGCAAGGGTTTTGCGCAAGCTTGAGAATCAACTTCTCGAGCATCAAAGAGCACGGTTCGGCAAGGAAGGTCGGAATATTCTCAACTCCTCTTCGTCAATTCCTAGCTTAGGCTAAGAACGATAAGAAGTAGGAGTAAGTCAGGGCGACGATAGGCAGGCATCAAGTTGAAGACTACCTAAAAACTCAAGTTCAAGCTAAAAACCTAATCTCTGTACTGTCGATAACATAAAGGAAAAGAACCCAACGTGGAACGATCAACCTGAAAGTACGAAGAACATTCAAGTATTCCTGACAACGTAATAGCAAACAAGACCTTAAACACGAGGAATAACAAAAAAGAATCAAGTGACTGGTACCAATTGATCGGCAACGAGGTTGTACTCTGGGCAAAAATTGGGCTAATCAGTTAGGCATATGAACCTTAGATCAGGACGACACCTAGTAAGAGAGAGACAAAGCCTTAGGTCTTCAGAGGCTAGTATCAATCACACTGCAAGGTCTTGGGCCCAGCAGTTGAGTCACCACTCTCATTACCCTAGCTCTGATACCAGTGAATCAGGGATGTCTCAAGGTATGGACAGACCTACGGGAAGTTCAGGTGTGCCTTACCTGTACAGGGTAGAAGGCCCTTACAAAACGCAGCTAGAGTACCTTAGGACCAACCGATTAGGTGCTAGCATCTATGAGGACAGCCTAGGAAGATCCGTGGTCCAGATTAAAAACCCTGATCAATCCATAGGACTAGAGCACCCAGCTGTCAAGTTTGAAAATGGTGCATACCTGGACAAAGAAGGAACCATATACGTGGTCACCAGTCACCCAGATAGGACAGATGAATTTGGGAATGTAATCTCAGAAGCGAACTTAGGTGACTTGGAACAAGGGAACATGGGCGCGGAACCTAGAACACCCTGAGGAAAGTCTGTTCTCACTAGGATTACCACACCTGAGTGGGTTCCCCAAGACAACAAGAGCAAAGAATTACTCCTCAATCAAGACACTGACGAAGCCTTTTGGAGGTATAAATCTAATCATCCAACTGATATAGGAAATATCATGATCTACGAGTTTAAGGATCCTGATAGCCCAGGTAGAGTGACCTACTTAGATCGCACCTCAGAAAGGGTCTTTGTGGTGACAGAGAATGATAGGCATGCTTACACTTGGAAGGGTGAATTCATTTTCCCTCAACCAAGATCGAATGTATCCTATGGTCACCCTGGAGCTGGAACATCCCAAGCTCATGGAACTCAAAGAGACAAAAGTAGAGATAGACCAGAAGTAAGTTTTGTCAACCCAGTGGGCAGAGAAAGAACGAGGACAGAGACGAATCGGGTAGAACCTGAGATGCTTAGAGCTCACAGGAACCAAAGAAATGTAGATGGATTCCCTCTGCCGAGGCCTAGAGAGCACACAAGAACTTTGAGACCCACCCAGCTAGTTAAGTCCATGAAGAATTACTTTGACGGCACAGGAGATCCCTATGATCATGTGGTGGAGTTCAAGCAAGTCTTGAGAGCTGAACAAGTGGAGGATCTATTCACGCAGTACAATGCCTTCGGTCTAACCCTTAGGAACACAACACTTACATGGTTTCAGCCATTGGATGAGCGCCAGTTCAGGAGCATAGACCAACTCCTAGAAGCATTTATTATTGAATTCTCCAAGAGTGGCATAAGACACAACACCTCCTCACTGATTCACAGCTTCAAGCAAACCCCTCAAGAGACTGTGAGACTTGCAGGAAGAAGATTTAGGCAATACCTCGAAAGATGTCCTGTTTCGGAGCTACCCACATCTGCCAAACAAGTAGCCTTATTCCTTGACGGATTGCTGAGTACGAAATTGAGATCCTATGTGTATCTGAAAGATCCTAGGACTATAGAAGGGTGTGTACATATGTGCATTGACATTGAAGATAACCTAGGGGAAGAACTAGAGCTTTCCAAAATCTACAAAGATTCAGATAGTGCTTCTAGTCAATCTTCCATGCAATCCACATCAATTGAGGAACTCGCAGAGAAAGTGGCCCAGAAACTAGGTGTAACTAGCAAACAAATCCCAAGGTTTGCCCCTGTGAAAAGGTGCTATACATGCGGTGGCGACCATATGGCGAATGTCTGCCCCATTATGGCTCAGCCCCAAGTAAATCCTAGTAGCCAATATTGCACCATAGAATGGAGGTACACCAATCACACCGCACAAGATTGCCCATACAACAAGCAGGCGATTAGGCAACCCTACCCCCAACCCTACCAACAAGGCAGATACCAGAACTAGTACCCTCCACAACCATATGGCAGGCCACAAGAAAATTTCCAACCTCAATATCAAAACCAACAAAGGCCTCAGCCTGTGCTAGCACAACAACCCCCAGCCCCAGGTAATGTGATTCCGGTAAAGTATACGGCTGCAGAAGAGAACCTGAATAGAGCCATAGTCCCTGTAACATCCTTGCTTTCTGAAAGTGAGCCGAGTGACCATAGCTTTGATTCTACACATGTTGATAGCCCCCAGGCCTACTACATGCAGTCTCCTGAGCATGGTGAGTCCTATTATAGCGAAGAAACAAACGAACCTAGTTGGGAGTCAGATTACACGAACGTCATGTATGCAAACCCCAATTCCAGGCCTCAATCTAGGCAGGTAAGACCTCCATTCCCAAGAGAACCGTGCTATAGATGCCAAGGAGATCACCTCATTCGTGATTGCCCCTTACCTCCACTTACACAAAACCAGTCTGTGACGATCCAAGGCTTCTGCCAAGATTGTGGAAAAGAGCATCTCTTACGAGATTGCCCAAAGAACCCCAATAATATGCCAAAAATCACGCCCATCAACGTTATTGAGTTAGTGGTAGATTCCAGTGGAAGTATTACTTCCACTGCACCCGTACAGGTAGTCACAAGAGCTCAAGCAGTGCAGCAAAACCAAGGGGTAGGCAAGGAAAAGAGCCCAGACGCTAGCGATACTGAGAGCCAAAATAAAAAGAGAACAAGAGCTTGGAGAGATAGCCGCGAACGCATGAAAAGGCAATGGGCAAAGAAGATGAGTGAACTTGAGGAAAGTCTACGAGAAACCAAGGCTAAAATCATAGAGATCATATCTCAACCGCACTCTCACACATTCCCACCGCTACCATCCCCATCACCCTCCATCCCTCCACCCTCTAAGACACCCCACGTAACCCACCCACCACCCCAAACAGGATTAGTATTAGCTGATCCCACTCCTGAAGACATAGACATGATGCTTAAAGCATATCAGGCCAGAATCCAAGAAGGGCCAAACGTCACGGATCATGACAAGTGCTATCCTAGAGCTGACCTAGAGATAGAAAGAACCAAGCTGTGCGCAAAAATGGTCGCATTGGCTCAGACTATGTTTGAAGCCAGTCGCCTTTTCAATTACTCGGGCTCAGCCAAGACGCAATTACACTTGGATGGATTCCTAGAGAAGTTAGAGGGAATAATTGCAAGATCTGCCAAGGAAGAAAAAAATCAAGAAAAAGATAAAGCAAGCAAAAACATGAACCATCCCCCATCAGAAGTTGATGTGGCCAATTCCACTAAACCAGACAACTTCCCCTCCTTAGAAAGAATAGAGAGGCTAATTGCACAATCAGAAAAGGAACCTGCCCCTCAAAGAAAGGAAAGGGCGAGAGAACAGATAAGCAAGCCTCTTCAGGAAGCCCATGTGCCGCCTCAAGAAGCTTATCTTCCCCCCCAAAAAGCACATGAGCCTCCCTCGAAAGCTTGCGTACCTCCACAGGTTGCCTACATTCCTTCTCAGGGAGCGTATGAGCCTGTTCGGAAAAGTAATAGAATGAGTAACCCTCCCCAGGAAGCTTGTGCTCCAGCCATCTATGAGAACGAGGAGAGAGCCAACGATAGAATAAGCCCTCCTTCCCAGGTTGCTTATGCGCCTAATTCTACGGAGCCAGATACTTCTTCTTCTATGAATCGGTTTGCACCAGACTTCCTCCGAGAGATTCAAGAAGACAAATGGGATAACGAAAGTGAAGTCGCCCCTCCCTTTGAACTTGTGGATGATGCGCACGACCAATTCCCACAAGACATCCCATCTATTTACGGGGAACAGGAGAGTACTCAATCTCACGAGAGATTGGACTTTGAATCTAATTCCATACAAGAGTTACCCCACTTCACAGGACCATGGGAGGCAAAGTCCACCTGTATGAGAGCACCTACAGTCATGGTGAGAAACGAAGATTCAATCATACCTAGGAACACAGAAGTAGTGAAGAACACTAACATGCAGTGTAATCTCAAGTTAGAAGAACTACTCAAGGTTAGACCTGAATTATGGAAACATATAGCCAAACAAGTACCAGAGATAGCAAAACCTCGTTCCCGGGTAGGATCCCATAGGACAGTGCCAGAAATTCCCTTGGATAAGATAGGAGATATGTGTGAAGGTGAAGAAGGGAACACCTATCTTCCCATCACCTACCAGGAGTACACCACCAAGGCAATTTTGGACTCAGGTGCAGGAGTTGCAATTGCCACCACTTCCCTATGGAAGCATTGGGGCAAGCCAGCACTCAGGCCAACGAGAATGAAATTGCAAATGGCCGATGGTCACATAGAAAAACCCCTAGGATTGCTAGAAGGAATAACTCTCACCACTTGTGGTGTCGAGTTTGAGCATAGTTTTGCTATATGTGACTTCAGCAAAAGTCATGCTTATGAGATGATTTTGGGAAGACCATTTATGCGACAGTTGCAAGTGGTACAGGATTGGGGAACCAACTCCTTGTATTTGCAACACTTGGGTGTTACGACCAAAGTCAATCTCAAGGATTATTCTCATAGAGATGTTCCTCCTATCCAATGGAATCCCATCCATAGAGCCAGAGATGACACAGAATCGGTGCATTCCATAGGGTCAAGATCCTCATGGATGCATGAAGACACCCACTTATGGATGTGCAAAGTAGCAGTAGAGGAAGAGAAGAGAGAAAAGGCCAGAGAAATAGGTGCAAAAGAGACACATAGAGCAATTCAAGACCCAGCCTATGCACCTGTATTGTTTCCTGATGAGGAATTCGAACCCCATGGCTGGGCGGAAATTTTAGCAACCATGGACATAGCCATCAATGAAGAACAATGGACACCTCACTGTGATGAGGATGGCTATGACATTTCAGTCTTCTCCATAGAGCCAATCATGGGAGAGGCAGTTTTAGAAGAATGCGAACCTAGCCCTGATGCATTTGAGGATGCAAGTGACTCCGATCTAGAGTCAATCATTATGGACCCACCATTTGCATCAGATGAAGAATACTTCCATGAAGTAGAATTTCAACCCCAGAGGCATGGAGAGCTTACAAATGATGTAAGATTAGCAACACATGTGAGCCCAAAGGAAGAAGGAAAGAAACGAAAGAAGAGAGAAGTCTCACCAGAAGAGGAAGAATCTTTGTTTGAGGTCCCGGAAAATTTTAAGAAGTATGAGATAGACGAGAGGAGAGTCATGATAAGAATGCCTAAACGAGAGGCACAAGTAGGAGAGGCCTATGATAACAAAGAAACCACCAAGAAAATAGTTGTGGCCATAGAAGAAGGAGAGGAGAGATGCACGTATATAGGCCATGACCTGACAGAAGAAGAAGAGCACGAATTGATTGCCTTGCTAAGGGAATACAGAGATGTATTCGCTTGGAGTTACAAGGATTTGAAAGGCGTTGACCCCGATATATGCTCACACACTATTCCCATGACCTCAGATGCTAAACCCTCTAAGCAAAAGCCCTACACATATAATGATAATTACGCTGCTAAGATCAAGGAAGAGATAGATAGACTGGTCGAAGCTGGATTTATCTATGAAATTGAGCACACTGAGTGGGTATCACCCATCGTAGTGGTGCCCAAGAAGAATGGCAAACTGCGCGTGTGCATTAACTTGAAGAAGGTTAATGCAGCCACTATTCGAGATAACTATCCGCTTCCCATTACAGAACATCTCTTAGAAAGAGTGGCAGGCAAGGAAGTGTACAGCTTCCTTGATGGATTTTCGGGCTACAATCAAGTAGCCAAAGCACCAGAGGATCAGCATAAGACAGCCTTTGCCACAGAATGGGGCATTTTTGCTTTTAGAGTAATGCCATTTGGGCTTACCAATGCACCAGCTACCTTCCAGAGGCTGATGTGCCATGTGTTTAAGGAGTTCCTGAGGAAGAGTTTAGAAGTCTACGTTGATGATCTTTGTGCTCATTCCAACATTAGACAAACCCATATCCCTGAACTCAGACAAATCTTTGACAAATGTAGAGAATATCAAGTCTGCCTGAACCCAGAAAAGTGCGTTTTTATGGTCAGGCAAGGCAAGATTCTAGAACACATAGTGTCAAAGAATGGCATATCTACCGACGAAGAAAAAGTGAGAGCCATAGCAGAGCTACCTAGGCCAAAGAATGTCAAGGAAGTCCAAGCTTTCATGGGGCATTGTGGTTATTACCGACGATTTATACACATGTATGCTGTCATTGCAAAGCCCATGTACGGACTTCTGACAAACTTTGAGTGGACGGATGAATGTGAGAATTCCTTCCAGGAGCTTAAACGAAGATTATGTTCAGCACCAATCTTGACCACACCAGATTGGAATAAGCCATTCCATGTTCACGTGGATGCATCCAATTATGCCATTGGATGTGTGCTTGCACAACCTACTGGTGAAGGTAATATGGATCTTCCAATTGCCTATGCCAGTAGACAATTGAATGCGGCTGAACGAAATTACACCACTACAGAGCGAGAAGGATTAGGCATGGTATATGCAGTTAAGAAATTTAGACACTATTTGCTTGCAAATAAGTTTAAATTTTTTACTGATCATCAGGCATTGTTATATCTCGTAAACAAACCATGCAATACAGGAAGATTAGTAAGATGGTTTCTCTTGCTCATGGAATATGACTTTGAGGTTGTGGTAAGGAAAGGTAGGACCCATTTGAGAGCTGATCATCTCTCTAGGCTCACATCGGGAGAAGCCCCACAAGGAGTGTCAGATGACCTTCCTGATGCTTACTTGTTTAATTTGGAAGTTGTACCGCAATGGGCTAAGCCATTGGTACCAGTATTGACATACGGGCCTAACCATCCAGTGGTAAACACACAGAATAGGGAGGTCGTAAAGGCCCAACAGTACCACATCATGGCAGGAAGCATGTATAAGCACACAGATCAAGGGATCTTGGCTTGTTGCGTAGAAGAGGATGAGTATGCTAAATGGTTGCAATTAGCACATGTAGGTGCGTTAGAGCAACATCATTCAAAGCAACGAACCTTACAGACTCTAAAGAGATTCGGAGTGCATTGGCCAACTATGGAAGCGGATATCCAAAAGTTGTGCAAGGAATGCCCAATCTGTTGCACTAAACCACCTGTGGAACATGCCACCCTTTATCAAGTATCCATAGTGCCAGATTGGAGCGAACCTCTCGTATCCTTCCTGAGGACAAACACATTCCCTCCAGACATGACTCTGGCTAGGAAAAGGAGTTTAGAACAAGAGGCCCTGGATTACTCACTCATTGGTGATAATCTATACAAACGCGGCAAAGATGGTTACCTAAGACTGTGTGTCCATGAGAGTGAGTATCTTAAGATCTTAGAAACTGCTCACCAAGGTGAAGCAGGAGGACACTTTGGACCGGATCGGGTGATCAAGGCAATTCTATTTGCGGGTTTCTGGTGGCCTACCCTTCACATGGATGCACATACCTATGTGAAACGGTGTGATGTCTGTCAGAGGACTCAGTATCCTATACGCAAAGATGAGATGCCACTGAAACCTATGATGGGTGGACGTGCATTCTCTAAGTGGGGAATAGACTTCGTAGGTCCTATTAATCCCCCAGCTAAAGGTTCTCATGCGGAATACATCATTGTTGCAACAGATTATCTCACCAAGTGGGTAGAGGTAACGGCTACGACAAAGAACGATGCTCAAACAACTGCTAAATTCTTGTTTGAGAATGTATTCACGAGATACGGGCTACCTATAGAGCTTGTAAGTGATAGAGGCACTCATTTCCTGAACGAAGTGATTGAAAATCTACTCCAAGAATTCTTGGTAATACACAAGAAGTCTGCCCCTTATCACCCTCAAGCTAATGGACAAGCTGAGAGCACTAATAAGATCTTATGCAATGTACTTACAAAATTAGTGAACACTAAACGCTCTGATTGGGACAAACAGCTACACCATGCTGTTTGGGCATACCACTAACTCACCATCTACCTCATGTTAATGTTGTAACGGGGACAACAACGGATTTATTCTATCCATTACGATGTTAACACATGATTCTATATTCTCACAGAATCAGAAGGCAAGAAGTAAAATGGCAGAAGCGACAGGTTCGGGCTCACAAGTAGGGATACTTACTGCAGGAATTGATGTGGATGGCCTACCTGTGGATGTGCCACCAACTGAACGACCAGTGGAGCTGCAGCACCTCCAGCAAATCCCGGTGCCGGATCCACCCACAGGGATCACGGAAAGAGTCCATGCCAATTCTCATTGGTTCAATGGCATGCCAGGTCCATTAGGCAAGGCCAAGTATATATGGGAGTCTAAGTGCGAGTATGACAGATCATGGGTTCGATTTCAATTTTTCTCCAAGGAGTTCGAGACTTTACAAAACACCGAGGATCTCCAGACCATATGGCAACGAGCAGGGCTGGCAGAATACTTTGAAGCCCCACTACCTAAACCAGATCTCCTCCGATGTTACTACTTGGTCTCCACATTACAGGCTAATGAAGAAAAGGACAAACCCGGATCATTTGTGCTTCCCTCCTTGCTGGGCAACAACGAGTTGAAGAGGTTTGAACTTACTGTGGAGTTGGTAAGCGATGCTTTGAATATGCACGGCACGCATGTACCCTCTGAAAAGGATGCTCTTGTTCCCACTAACATGAAGGATAGGAAACTACTGAAGCTTAAAGACATGGCAGCACTCACCCCGAATGTGTCCATCCCTCTCCGCATGTGCATGCAACATTTCGCCTTTCCCGGCCAAGACCGATTCACACAACCACACAAGAGGATCTGGTTCGCTCTCTACTTAGCGGAAGCAGGTGCGTTACCCATTAAGCTACCGGTATGGATTATAGATCAGTTGTATGAAGCAAACAAACGGGCTTCTAGGAAGTTAGTGGTGAACGGATGCTGTGCAATCACACGCATTATTTACCGATGCCTAGCATATGATGTCCCCATTGAACGTGCCTTAACTTGGGCACAATTACAAATGTTTAAAAGGCTCAAGACGTCCACACATCAATCCAAGCGCATGAGGGGTGCGATCCCTTGTGTCCAGACAAGGGAAGTCCTGACTACTCCTGAGGCATCACCACTAAGGGAGGCCACTGTACCTCCCTTCACCATCAGGATACCCAGATCGGAATCTGACACTACGACACAAGCTACCCCATCGGCTCCTCCTGTTCCACCTGAATTCGAATTTGCTGCCACTGGAGATGCGGAAGGACGGGACCCCCAGGATTTCGAAGCATTCCTACAAAGCACACAATTCTCTGATGTGGAGTTTTATTCAGAGGCAGAGGAGCAGGGCACATCCTCACGAAGAAGAAGAAAGTCTACAGACGGTCGACATGTACATTGGAGTGACGCTCAGCAAAGTCAACAACACGGACACCCGGAAGAAGAAGAAGCGTATGAAGAAGAGACCATTGAAGCCCCAGCCTATACAGCAGAACTCCGAAGGCTGTATCAGATTATGGAAAGAGTGCGATCGCAACAACTACTCACTGAACAGAGCAGCAGAGTACTTATGACTCAGTTGTTGGAGGAAGCGGGAGTTGACTCAGAGTACAGGGAAGGTCTCTTATTGATGGCAGAAACATATGGAGTAGTAGAAGCAGTGCGCACTGCCATTCAGAGGCCTCCAGTTCAATATGACCCACGAAGGTTCCAGACACGACCTCGCTCAGGTAAGAATATCCCAATTCCCATTACAGTTGCAGAAGAGCCAACTACTACATCTGAAAGTATCAGGACAACCTCCCAAACAGCTAGCCAACAGCACCCAGCCACCCATGAGGAGTCCACCGAACCACTACCACCCACTCCCCCACCATCACCTCCTAGAAGAGAAACAGTGGAAACCACATCGACTACTCAACCCATTGACCCCACCTTCATCTTCCGTACTCCCATCTCTAGTGCCACCCTATTCTCTACCACTGATAACCCGATCTTTGAAGCAAACCCCATCACTACACAATCCACCGAACCCCTCCTAGAGCCTGCCCTAGGGCAACCATCCCCAATGTCCTCAGCCATGGGTCATCCTGACCCTAGATCCACATTCATGGGCTTCCCTGCTACCACGCAACCCTTTCAGCCCTTCTCAAATTTACGACCCCAACCCCCGACATCCCTCTCTCCATTTCTACAATCCCTCCATGACCTCTTTGCTAGGGCTTTTCAACCAGGCTCTCAACCATTCCCTGGCTTATCAGCTCCCCACCCCACTTCGCATCTATTCACCACTTCCACACACACACCACCTACCATCCCAATGTATATGGCAGAACCCACACTCACACCCACTCCTGAAGGTATGGACATTTCACCACCCACGGCACCTCCACCCACGGTTTCACCTCCTCCCATTCCCCCTCCACCAATTTCACCCACACACACAACTTCCGTAGACACATCATTCACTGTCTCCCTTCCCCAATTCCCTTCCCATACATCTCCCACGGTAAACACCACACACTCATCTATAGGAAATGCATTGGACACCATGTTGGCTTGTATATCAAATTTAAGAACAGATTACATTCAGCTCCAGCAACAAAACGAACGCCTGCACGAGCACTCAGAGACACTACAGCACCGCCTTGCGGGACTAGAAGAGGAGAACGCTCGCCTCCACACACAGTTCCAAACCCTCCAAGAAGCCCATAACATATTGGAGGTACAGTTACAGAACGTAGATCAGGAAGCGGTGCAGGTGGTAGAAGGTCACCTACGGACACAGCTGGAATGCAACTCAAAACTTCAGCGAAACATGGCACTACTCACACGCCATCTTGCGGCTGCTCAGGAAGAGAATAGACGCCTGCAAATACAAAATCAAGAGAACCTGGAGGCAGCTATTGAGAGCACACCGGGGGCACCCATCAGCCCATCCAAGTTTCAAGCAGTGACCCCCGATAATATTAAGATTATATTGGAAGATTATGCCATGCTGCTTGAAGCACATGATAAACTATCGGAGGAACTGGGACAATTGAAACAGGAACACCAACAAGGACCAACAGCAGCCCCTCCAACCACCCCCTCTGCGGCTTCACTTCTCACAGACGCAGAGGCCATAAAAGATCTCCAGAAATAGGTCACTGAATTGCAAACACGCTTACTACAATATGAGAGACCATCTTCCCCTCCAGAGGCTCCCACGGATGAAGAAGTTGTGCAAATTCCTGTGGAACAAACGTTTGACGAAGAATACGACCCGCAACCATTCCCAGGAGGCCAACAAACAGAAGAAGCGCAGGACACATTCGAGGCACCATGGCCCCCATGGCTACGTCAAGTGGAGGAAATCGGGACTTCGCACGAAGAGCGCACAGTAGTGCAAAATCAGGCCATGAGGGTCATAGAGGAAACTGTGTTACAATCAGCTTACTTTAAGAACCTGTCATCGAGACGCCTGATTCTCTCATCTGAACTCCAATACAGGCCGTATTATATTATCTTGGCTGATTATAATGCAGAAATACAAAGAGTCACGGGTCAGATTCCTACCTTTGCGACCCAATTTCAACCCGAAGACCTTCCTCAAGAGGTGCAAAAAGGCAAAATTCGTCAACCAACATGGCGGCAGAAACTTCTAGAGACATATCCAGAAATGCTACGCACATGGAATAACGCGCCTTTGCACCTCCTGTACAATCCATGCTACGGTCCAGTTCCCTGCCGCAGGTCGTGGAAGGCATTCAATATCAAGGTACATAACAACGCGCAATGCAAGGAATGGCTGAACTACCCGTACATTGCGCCACCACAGGGACCACCATCAGTAGCATATATGATGGGAACCATTCGCCACTGGATGCCGCGCTTGAAGCCCATGCAAGATGTAGCAGCGCAAATGATGCTTAAAATCTTAGACATGATGCAAGTAGTCCTGAAGACCTTTAGAAATGCAGCCGCACCACAGGTACGTCTCCCGGGGTTTAGCAATGGAAATTACGACTTGGTGTATGACATGAGCACCACCCCCAGTATTCGTGTGGCTTACGCTTGGCATGCACGCATCGAATACCTCCCCGCCTGCTACAAACAGACCTTCGAAGAAATGTTCAGATCAGGTTTCTGGGAGTATCACTCGGAGATTTTCGCACCAAAGCCAACACATCTGCTCCAACTGTTTGCTTGTGAACAAGCAATGTATTCAGAGTACTACACCACCCCGCAACCAGAGACCCCTGGTGCAATAAATTGGGATGCATTGGAAGCTGATCTAGCAAGAGGCTTAAGGATAGGAGAACATGAACTGGCCACCAATGTCATCCAATATTACATCGACCACCCGAGAGAACAAAGGTCTGTCAGGGGCGACAGACGCTAGGAAGGGGGGAGTGTTGGCATACAAAGCAACAAAGGAGTCATGCACAATACGGCAACAAGGCGAGATCATTTTTTCCCATGGATTATGTACAACTCAAGTGATTTTAATCACTACACAAACATTGTAAATCCCGTTTTTGGTAGAATAGACTCCATTTTGTGCAAGCCGAGGAGTCCTCGAGCTTGAGGAGTATTAGAAGTACCATCGTACCAATTTTCATAATTTTTAGACTTCGTTTGAGCCCTCAAATAAGCCCTGGAACCTAATTTTTAACTATGCCGGACACTAGGTCTGGACAGGGCCAAAACTAGTCAAAAACTATAAAAAGAGCTAGAGAGCTCATTTTCGGGGGTTAGATTGTAATTGAAACAAACTTGTAAGAGCTTTTGAAAGTAATCTAAAGAACTCCATTGATTCTCTCTCTTTGTCTTGCCGTGTGTGCGCGTGTGTGTATGTGTGTGCATGCTTGTGTGCTTCTCACTCACGCACTTGTGCCGCCACTTGCTCGAGGTCTTCATACCATCCTCACGTCTTCCCGGATTGACATTAAAGGAGGTGCTACTCATCACTGAGCTACATGCACACCTTGCACCAAGCTTCCACCAAGATGAGGAATGAGTATCTTCTGTCGGTATGCACACTGCACAGAGACCTTGAGGTCCTTGGGGTCTAGCTTCGCACTCTCTGCCTTCTTCCTTAGCCACCTTTTTTGCACTCTTCACTTCCACCTCTCTGTGTCGTCGTACCCTGGTGTCTCTTGCACTTCTCTCTCTTTCTTCTTTCCAGTGTGTCACCAAGAATGGACTTTGTCTTTCTTTGTTGAGTGCGCCGGTTCCGTGCACTCTAACTGTAATACAATCTTGGTGCCCTTTCAATGTCCCAAGATTGTCTTTTGAACTGGCAGCCAACGACTCACTACTTTGTCCTATAGTGACTTTAGACTTAAAGCAAAATTTTGATTGTGCGGCCCTATTTCCACCTTTGCGTACACGGGCGCTTCCCATACCTTCACCTTTTCCTTTTAATTCTTTACTTTTTGCACCTAAGACTTTAAATTCACCCTTTGAACCTTAAGAGAATTAGAAAAATACTTCTGCAATACTTCCCCAATTTAATACCTCTTGTCTGTGAACAATTAAAGACCTTTTATATGAAAAATTGAAGGTGCACTACCTGTGCACTTTGACCCTGGAATTTTGATACTTTACTCTTGCCTATGCATAGCTGTGACCTTGACTTTGCTAGTTTCAACCGGTTAGGGCTCAACAGATGCCCACCACCTAAAGTTCTCTCCGTCCCGGAGAGACCACAATGACACAATGTAGGGAGGCTTCAATAACAGAGAGAAAACATCAAAAGAACCACAGAGGAAACGGAGGTAAGGAAATAGAGAAAGATGGCGATTATTGATGAAGCATAAAAAAACAACAGATAAAGAGTGCTACTAAAATTTATTAACCGGGATCATGACAAAAGGAGAAGTATGATGAGATGTGTTCAATTTCTAGAATTGAAGCTGAAGCCCTAAATGCGAAGTGAAGTAATTTATTGCGAAGGGGGAGTGGAGGGGAGGCGGGAGTGGAGTGGAGGGGGAGGCGTGGAGTGAGAGGGAGGGTGGGCGGGTGGGTGGGTGGGAGGGGGTGTGGAGAGGGAGGGTGGGCGGGTGGGTGGGTGGGAGGGGGTGTGGAGAGGGAGGGTGGGCGGGTGGGTGGGTGGGAGGGGCTGTGGAGGGGAGGCGGGAGTGGAGTGGAGGGGGAGGCGTGGAGTGAGAGGGAGGGTGGGCGGGTGGGTGGGTGGGAGGAGGTGTGGAGAGGGAGGGTGGGCGGGTGGGTGGGTGGGAGGGGGTGTGGAGGGGAGGCGGGAGTGGATGGAGGGGGAGGCGTGGAGTGAGAGGGAGGGTGGCCGGTGGGTGGGTGGGAGGGGGTGTGGAGAGGGAGGGTGGGTGGGTGGGTGGGCCGGAGGGGGTGTGGAGGGGAGGCGGGAGTGGAGTGGAGGGGGAGGCGTGGAGTGAGAGGGAGGGTGGAGGGTGGGTGGGTGGGAGGGGGTGTGGAGAGGGAGGGTGGGCGGGTGGGCGGGTGGGTGGGCAGGAGGGGCTATGGAGGGGAAGGGTGGGTGGGCGGGACGGGGTGTGGAGGGGAGGCGGGAGTGGAGTGGAGGGGGAGGCGTGGAGTGAGAGGGAGGGGGGCGGGTGGGTGGGTGGGAGGGGGTGTGGAGAGGGAGGGTGGGCGGGAGGGGGTGTGGAGGGGGAGGGTGGGCGGGTGGGTGGGTGGGAGGGGGTGTGTAGGTGAGGCGGGAGTGGAGTGGAGGGGGAGGCGTGGAGTGAGAGGGAGGGTGGCGGGTGGGTGGGTGGGAGGGGGTGTGGAGAGGGAGGGTGGGCGGGTGGGTGGGTGGGAGGGGGTGTGGAGGGGAGGCGGGAGTGGATGGAGGGGGAGGCGTGGAGTGAGAGGGAGGGTGGGCGGGTGGGTGGGTGCGAGGGGGTGTGGAGGGGAGGCGGGAGTGGAGTGGAGGGGGAGGCATGGAGTGAGAGGGAGAGTGGGTGGGAGGGGGTGTGGAGAGGGAGGGTGGGCGGGAGGGGGTGTGGAGGGGGAGGGTGGGCGGGTGGGTGGGCGGGAGGGGGTGTGGAGGGGAGGCGGGAGTGGAGTGGAGGGGGAGGCGTGGAGTGAGAGGGAGGGTGGCGGGTGGGTGGGTGGGCGGTGGTGTGGAGAGGGAGGGTGGGCGGGAGGGGGTGTGGAGGGGGAGGGTGGGCAGGTGGGTGGGTGTTGGAAGGTGTATTCTTGGAAAAGCATTTTTGATGTAAAAAATTAGTGAAAAGTCAAAAAAAACTTGTAAAATATTTATGCAATGGTTGTAAAAATAAGGAAGAGTCTTCCT
Source organism: Ceratopteris richardii (assembly GCA_020310875.1). NCBI lineage: Eukaryota > Viridiplantae > Streptophyta > Polypodiopsida > Polypodiales > Pteridaceae > Ceratopteris > Ceratopteris richardii. The sequence continues at coordinate 148,276,084 of CM035436.1, read as the reverse complement.
TATGTGGTTGAGGATCTCATGTAATTTTTGTAGAATTTTTAGAAACTCTTAGATAGCATTTTTTAGAAAATTAGAGAAAAAGACCTAATTTCAAGTGTGAAAAGGGACACTTCAAAATGTATATAAGTCAATTTTCTCTATTTTGGAGAGGTTGGTTAGTCATTTGCTCAAGCTATCAATAGAGAAGAAAGAGTTTCTGCAAAAATCGTGTTTTCTCCTGTTGAGTGTATTTTCTTTGATGTGTGAGCTTGTCTCTTGCTTAATCATGGAGATTTGTGAGTTACATTTGTGTATTATTGAGTAAGTTGTATGAAGAGAGAGACCTATTGCTGTAAATGAGTGGAAAGGACTGAAGGAAGTTTCAAAATTGTGAAAATCGTCTGTTGGTACAGAATCGCGATTGTCTCGTCTTTGTGATACAGGTGATATTTTTCAACTTGGCAAGCAAGGTAAAAAGTCTAGCAGCATTTTGAGTTCATATTTGTATTCTGCTAATGAAATGGCATGGTTTTGACATAAAGAACATAGAAAATGATGGAGATTTGCCTTAGTTATGGTAAACTCAAGATTTTCTCTTCATCTTCAATTTCTCTCAGCAATCCAGCCATCAATCTCTTATTTCCTTGAATCTATTATCTTGAAGGGGCTGTGGTCTTATGGATATTCCTAGGATTGACAAAATAAAGATGATTTGTTGATTCTTTGTTACTTCATGATTGGAGAGGACAACTTGGAGTCCAAAACAAAACATTTTTTGGCGCCGTTGCCGGGGAATATTCCAAGAACTTCTTTGAAGTTGGACCTTTGCTGGATCTTCAGTTGATGATGGTGAACAAGGTAAAGCTCATCAATTAGGAAAAGTACACATGAATAGGTAGATATCATTGTTTGTCTTTAGGGAAGAAGAAAGCAATGGATGTCTTGTAGAAGTGAAAGTGCTGAAATCTTTGTAAATTGATAGTTGCTCATCATATTGGTGAAGTAAAAGTGCAGGTGTGTGGAGGATTTGAGCCAAGGAGCTGAAGATGGAGGTAACTTGAATCTATTCTTGCATTTCTAGATTTCTTTTTGCCCAAGTACTGGACACCATGGGTGATCTTGGGAAGATAACATGGTGATATTAAGGAAAGCACAGTTAAAGTAGCTAGATGTAAGAATGAGGGATTCAGTTGTTAACCAAGTCTGAGCATTAAATCTTGAGTTGTGCTGCATTTTGAAAAAAATCATATGATTGAGTTTATCTTTACAAAATTTGATTGCCTTTCATAACACTTTTTCATTGGAGAACCTTTCTTTGGTACTTTAGTGATAGCTAAGGACATAGAAACTCATAACCAATCAAGAACCATAGGATCAGTTGATTTCCAAAACGAGAAACCCTAAGTAAAGTGTTCACCTTTATTTTTAGGGCAAAAATACCAAACAAATTCACAAAACTCATAAAAACAATCAAACAAATTTCTTTTCTTGATAAGAAGTTGAAGTGAGGTGTTGTGGTTGGGAGTGATTGTGGAAAACTGGAAAAGAAAACAAAAAATGATCAAAAAACCAGAAAATTAAAAAACACGATTCTCTGCACAGAATCGCGACTTTCTGAAAAAAGTGATTGATTGTGAATTAAAAAGTGATTGATTGTGAATTAACATTTTAAGTGAAAGTGGAATTGAAGTTGTTGAAGGGTTTTGAAGGTAATCAAGAAGAAAAAACTACTCAAAGTGGCATAAAATCAAAAATAGAGAAAAACACGATTTTCTGCACAAAGTCGCGATTTTCTGAGGAAGATTGTGATTTTGGTGCAAAAAATCAGGAGCAGAGTTAATTACAAAGAAAAGAAGGAATTAAAGCAAAACAAAGAGAAAGAAAGTTTAAAAAATAAAAAAATTCTCAAAAAACCTAGAAAATTAGAAAACACGATTCTCTGAACAGAATCGCGATTTTCTGTAAAAAGTGTTGTTTTGAAATAACTTTTCAGGTGACTCATGTATTGAAGTGTGAAGAATATTGAGAGAAGGCAAGGACATAGAATACTCAAAATTTGCACAAGAAAAGATCTACAGAAAAAACACGATTCTCTACACAAAATCGCGATTTTTCTGTAAAGAAAGTTTTTTTGGAATATGTGGTAAATTTGGGTACTTGACATAAGAAAGTGTAGAGGGAGTCATTAAGATTGAGTAAGTAAAGTTGAACAAGTGAAAGAGTGAGGAAAAGTAAAAATCACACAAAATCGCGATTTTCTGAACACTATAAAAACCTGAAATTCAAAGAAAAATTCATTTGAGTGAGAGTGAGGGAGAGAGAGAGTGTGCAGAGTCGAATAAAATCGCGATTTTCTGCTACAAGCAAGCTTTGGAGATATTTTCAACTTGGCAAGCAAGGTAAAAAGTCTAGCAGCATTTTGAGTACATATTTTTTGCATTAAAGTGATTAAATAACACAAAAAAGAAGGAAAATAGTAAAATCACGAAATCGTGATTTCCTGTTTTTGTTGGTTTTCAATAAGAAAAAAGTGTTTTTCAAGAAATTTCTTTTATTGCATGTCAAAATTTTGATAAGGCGATTCTATAGGTGAAAAAATATTGAAAAAAAGCAATAAGTTGAAAATCTGCCAAATTTTGGACAAAATCGCGATTCTGAGTTTTAACTCAAAATCGCGATTCTGTGAAAAAGTGCCATCAACATCGCGATTCCCAGAATACGATTTTCTTAAAGAAAATCGTGTTTTTACAATCTGTGAGCAATCACGATTGTCTGGGAACAAAATCGTGAAAAACACGATTTTGTGAACAAAATCGCAAAAAACACGATTTTCACACAAAATCGCAAAAAACACGATTTTGACACAAAATCGCAAAAAAAACACGATTTTGACACAAAATCGTGAAAAACTCGATTTTCAACAGAAAATCGTGAAAAACACGATTTTGACACAAAATCGCAAAAACAACACGATTTTGACACAAAATCGTGAAAAACACGATTTTCAACAGAAAATCGTGAAAAACTCACAAGTAGGTACAAAATCGTGAAAAACACGATTTTCAACAGAAAATCATGAAAAACTCACAAGTAGGTACAAAATCGTGAAAAACACGATTTTCAACAGAAAATCGTGAAAAACTCACAAGTAGGTACAAAATCGTGAAAAACACGATTTTCAACAGAAAATCGTGAAAAACTCACAAGTAGGTACAAAATCGTGAAAAACACGATTTTCAACAGAAAATCGTGAAAAACTCACAAGTAGGTACAAAATCGTGAAAAACACGATTTTCAACAGAAAATCGTGAAAAACTCACAAGTAGGTACAAAATCGTGAAAAACACGATTTTCAACAGAAAATCGTGAAAAACTCACAAGTAGGTACAAAATCGTGAAAAACACGATTTTCAACAGAAAATCGTGAAAAACTCACAAGTAGGTACAAAATCGTGAAAAACACGATTTTCAACAGAAAATCGTGAAAAACTCACAAGTAGGTAGAAAATCGTGAAAAACACGATTTTCATCAGAAAATCGTGAAAAAACTCCAAATTCATTAGAAAATCGTGGAAAAGTCTAATTGCATCATAAAGTCGTGAAAAAACACGATTTTCATCTGAAAATCGTGAAAAAACACTACTGGCAGTAGAAAATCGTGAAAAAAACCCTAAACTCATTAAGAAGTTGTGAAAAGCACAAAACATAGGAAGAAAATTAAAACACACATAATTTTGGACAGAAAATTGTGAAAAAAACCAATATATTGGTTAGGAAACTGTGACAAACACTCTTTTGAGTATTAGAAAATTGTCAAAAATAGTTGAATGATACTAAGGTCTGGAAATAAAATAAATTCACTTTCCAAGCAAGACCTAACAAGGAAAAAGAGCCGGGAGGTAGTAAAAGATCAGAAAGAAGTTTAGGCCAAGAAAATAACATGGAAAACCTAAATGAAACAAATGAGTCAATAGAAACTGGGGATTTTAGAAACATCCTTAAATACATGTATACAAATAGGTTTGGAACCTATGTATACCAGGATGGAATGCATAAATTCCTCATTAGACTGAGAAATTTAGAAGTTCCCCTGAATATAACTCCAGTAGCCCAATTCAAAGATGGAAGATATGAAGACAGGCAAGGATGTGTATACATCTTCTCTCAAGACCCAGAAAATTCAAATGATCTAGGGCAATGTGCTGACAAAGGACCTTGGGAACATAACATGGGACAACCAGACATACCTACACCAAATGAAAACTACACTAATAATGAGCAACATCATGGGAGAAGGACACATGCTTCACCAAATCCCTTTGACAAAGAACCAGAAGGATACAATGACTTCCCACTCAGAAGAAGACCTCATTGGCAACCTCAGGGTAGGATGCTTAGACCATACCAAGTAGCCAAATGTATGAAGAACCAATATGAGGGGTATTCAGATCCTCATGCTCATGCTGCAGAATTTAGACAACTAATTAGAGCAGAGGAAGTAGAAGATTACAAGGTACAATTTGAGGCATTTGGTCTAACACTAACAGGGCCAGCCTTATCATGGTTCATTCCTTTGAGAAAAGAAATGTACCTAGACATTGAATCTTTCTTAGAAGCTTTCATTGGTGAATTCTCTAAGACTGGAATCAAACATAGTACAGCCACATTGATACACAGCTTCAAACAACAAAAGGAGGAAAATGTTAGAGAAGCAGCCAGAAGGTTTAAGCAGTACATTGATAGATGCCCAAGAGAAGAAGTACCTTCCATGGCAAAACAAGTATCCTTATTCATTGAGGGTTTGAGAAGTGCCCAATTAAGGACCCTAGTGTACTATAGGAGATGTCCTGATTTAGCAGCCTGTGTTAAGGAAGCAATAGATTTGGAGGACAACAGAGGTCAAGATTTGTTAGCATTTGATCAACCCAGATCTTATGAAGACAAAATTCCTCCAGCAGAAGAGTTGGCTCAGGCTATTGCTAAAGCCCTAGAGGTAAGCACTAAAACTAATCTGATAAACTCTAGGATAAACACAAACAAGAAATGTTATATTTGTGGAGAAAATCATCTGGCACAACAATGCCCTTATCAGAAACCACAACACTTACAAGATAGGAAGCCACTCAAGTATTGTACACTAGAGAGAAAATGGACAAACCATACCAGGGAGGAATGCTTCTATAACAAACAACCTGTCAAGGAAAGAGACTACATGACTCAGAGGGAATCAGGTTATACTGAGCAACCAAGGCCAGTATTAGGACAACAGCCTCCTATTCCAACTAATGTGGTACCAGTCAAATATACACCCATTGACGAAGGAAATTCAAGATTCAGATCACCTTATAAGGAAGAGTATCAATGGAGTGAGGGACATCAGGAAGAATGGGAAGATTATGAAATAAGGGAACCTGAGCTTAAAGCCCTAGACCTGGGAAATGGAAAAATTGAAATGGACACAGCAACATTCATGTACATTACCAACAACTACATGTCCAATCAAAAACCTCAATTCAAAGGGGGACCAAAGATAACATGTTATAGGTGTGGGGGAGAGCATTTCATTAGAGATTGTCCACAACCTCCAACATTCAGAATAGAGGGAGCATACTGTAAGGATTGTGGTAGAGAACATTTGATCAAGGACTGTCCAAAAAATCCCCAAAAACAACAGAACACACCTAGTAACATACCTTTAAAAACAGTCAAAATTATGGAACAAGAGGAATTGAGTGACAATGATCAAATTGAACTTAATGTTATAACAAGGGCACAAGCTAAACAACAAGGAACAATGAAAGAACAAAATGAGGGTTCTACATCAAAAGGGAAGAAAAATAGACAAAAAGGGAAATGGGAAAAGAAAAGAAAAGTGGGCAAAAGTCTGGAAGAAGACAATCAGGAACAAACAAATTCAAAACATCCTCAAAAGACCCAGAATCTGTCTGAATTAGGAAATTCTCAGAGCCTAGACATCCTAATCAAAGCCTATAAAGGAAGGATTCAAGAGGGACCAAGCCCTGCAGATCATGTAATGGCTTATCCCATACCGGATTTAGAGCATGAAAGGATGCTAAAATGCAAACAAATTATCCAGGAAACACAACTCAGATTAGGGGAAGAAGACAGCTCTCGGAGAACAGTTGATCAGCAGGAAAAAACAAAAACCAAGGAAGATGATAAAGAAGGAAATCCACAAATAACATTCCAAATGATCTCAGATGAACATTGTAGTATTACATGTCATACAACATGGGAAAATTTGTTGAAACAGAATCCTCACCTACAAAACAAGATGAACAAAGCAGAAACAATATCTGGAAACCTTCATTCACCAACACAAGAATTAGAGGAACTATGGTATATTCCTATTGACAAAATAGGAGGATATTGTGAAGGAGAAGAAGGGAATTCAACCTTAAAATTACAATATGGAAAACATTCAGCAAAAGCCATTTTGGATAGTGGATCAGGAGTGGCTATAATGACTAAACAAACCTGGGAGAAATGGGGAAGAAATGAATTACTACCCACTAAAATGAGATTACAACTTGCAGATGGACATATAGAAAAACCCCTAGGAATTTGGGAGAAAGTGATTGTGGACATATGCGGCATAGAAATAGAGCATACCTTTGCTATAGTAGAATTTCCACAATCCACATCTTATGAAATTATCCTAGGAAGACCCTTCATGAGACAAATGCAAATTGTACAAGATTGGGGTAATGATTGTTTGTATCTTCAGAACCAGGGGAGAATAACAAGAGTAAACTTAAGAAATGGCCACTATTGTGACATATCTCCTAGAGAATGGTATAAAATACATCAAAATCAACAAGAAAGTGAAGAATCAAAGAGGGAGGATCAGGAAGAGGGTGAATCAGCAGTTTGGAAGTGTAACATATTAAGAAATATCACAAATAGGAAAAGGAAGTTAAGAAGAGAAGATTGTGTGGAAGAAAGAGAAATACAAGATGAAAATTATGTGCCTCAACCATTCAAAGATGAAGAGTTTGAGCCTTATGGATGGAATCAAATTCTAGCTACCATGGATTTGGCCAGTGAGGAATATGTGGGAGTGGAATTCCAAAATGAGGAAGGATTTGATATTTTCCACATTGGCATACACATGATAGGAGTATCAAAAACAGAGGAGGATCAAAATCAGGAAATGATATTAAAAGAAGGAAAATCACAATATTTGGAAACAGTAAAAGCTGAGGATGCAATCAAAGACAAAATCTCAGGCAAATACAAGGAACACAAACACAAAGAAATAGAAAGAGACCAGGAAAAAGAAAAGAAAGAGAAAGAGATAAACAGAGATCAATACTTTGATGTACCAGCAAACTTTAAAACTTATGAAGTAGAAGACAGACTACTTCTGAAAATGAAACCAAAAAGAGAGAAGAAGAAAGGGGAAGCATATGATAATGAAGAACAAACAAAGAAAATTGTAATTACACAGGAAGAAGGAGAAGAGAGACAAATAGTAATAGCTGATGACATGACATCACAAGAAGAAGAAGCATTAAGGAACCTGGCAAAGAACTATAGGGATGTATTTGCTTACAGTTATAAAGATTTGAAAGGAATTGATCCAAAAATTTGTGAGCATAAGATCCCTATGACACCTGATGCAAAACCAAGCAAACAGAGACATTATACATTTAATGATAAATATTCTGCCAAAATAAAGGAAGAAATTGACAAGTTATTGGCTGCTAATTTCATTTATGAAATAGAGTACACTGAATGGATATCACCTATAGTTGTGGTGCCAAAAAAGAACGGGAAACTTAGGGTATGCATTAACTTGAAGAAAGTGAATGCAGCAACTATAAGGGATAGTTATCCACTGCCAATAACAGATCATCTTCTTGAGAGAGTTGCAGGGAAGGAAGTCTATAGTTTTCTGGATGGGTTCTCAGGATACAATCAAGTACCTATAGCTTTAGAGGACCAACATAAGACTGCTTTTTCTACAGAATGGGGGGTTTATGCTTTTAGGGTTATGCCCTTTGGATTGACTAATGCCCCAGCAACTTTTCAAAGGTTGATGTGTCATATTTTCAAAGAATTCCTGAGAAATGTGATGGAAATCTATGTAGATGATTTATGCACTTTTTCTTTAAAAAGACAAGATCATTTACAAGATTTGGAAAGAATATTCAGGAAGTGCAGGACATATAGAGTATGCTTAAACCCTGAAAAGTGTGTATTCTATGTCAGACAAGGAAGAATGTTGGGTCACATAGTGTCAAAAAATGGAATTTCTACTGATGAGAAGAAAATAAAAGCCATAATAGAGCTTCCTAGACCTACAAATGTGAAGGAACTCCAAACTTTTATGGGACATTGTGGGTACTACAGAAAATTCGTATACAAATTTGCGGATATAGCCAAGCCCTTATATGCCCTCATCACAAAGTTTGAGTGGACTGAAGAATGTGACCAAGCATTTGAAACATTAAAAACTTGTTTGGTGACAGCACCAATTTTAAAAACACCTCAGTGGGATAAAATCTTTCATGTACATGTCGATGCTTCAAATTATGCTCTGGGATGTGTGTTAGCACAACCTATAGAAGGAAGCAAATTAGATTTCCCAGTAGCATATGCAAGTAAACAATTAAACATTGCAGAAAAAAATTACACAACCACTGAGAGAGAAGGATTGGGAATGATCTTTGCTGTCAAAAAATACAGACATTATCTATTGGCCAACAAATTTAAATTCTTTGTGGATCACCAAGCGCTACTCTATTTAGTAAATAAACCATGTCATACAGGAAGAATAGTAAGATGGTTTCTTTTACTAATGGAATTTGAATTTGAGGTGGTGGTTAGACAAGGAAAAACACACTTGAGAGCAGATCATTTATCAAGAATCCAGTCAAAAGAACCTAGTTCACCTATAGATGATGATTTGCCAGATACATACTTATTCAAGGTGGAAAGTGTTCCTGAATGGTCGATGTCATTAATTCCTTTGCTAACCATGGGACCTTGTAGGTCATTAGCAAATAACACACATCTGGTGTTACAAAGCAGGAATTTCATGTTGTTAGCTGGACATTTGTATCACCTCAATCAGTCAGGTATACTGGAATATTGTACTCCAGAAGAGGAGCAACATGAATATGTAAGAAAAGCTCATTGCTGGAATCCATGTACTCATGCTTCTACGATTGTCACTCTAAGTAACCTTAATAGGATGGGAGTACATTGGCCAAATAAGATTCAAGATGTGGAGAGATATATTGATAACTGTCAAAAATGTCAAACATGGCAGAAATCAGAATTAATAACTTTATATTGGTTTCAGAAAAACCCTGAATGGAGTGAAAATGTTGTTGAGAAGTTGAAGAGAAAGGAGAAAGGAAAACAGGTAATAGCTGGTGCTGATTCAAGAAATCTACAAGTGATCTCAGAGGAATATCAACTCATAGGAGAACAATTATACAAGAGAGGAATGGATGGATATCTGAGAATTTGTGTTCCAGAAGAAAAGTATTTAGAGATGTTGGAAATGGCACACTCAGGAGTAGCTGGAGGACATTTCTCAAGTGATAGAACAACCAAACTCATCTTATATTCTGGCTTTTGGTGGCCAACCCTATTTCCCGATGCTAAAACTTATGTAAGAAGATGTGATGTCTGTCAAAGGGTAAGTCAACCAAACAAAAGAGATAACATGCCATTAATTCCTTTAATTTCAGCCAGAGCTTTTAGTAAATGGGGATTGGACTTTATTGGACCAATACATCCTCCAGCCAGACAATCTCATGCAGAATACATACTAGTAGCTACAGATTATTTGACAAAATGGGCTGAGGCCAAAGCTACTAAAAGAAATGATGCTCACACCACTGCTAGATTTTTGTATGAAAACATTATCACTAGATTTGGACTACCAATTGAATTGGTAAGTGATAGGGGGACTCATTTTTTGAATCAGATCATAGAAAACATGACCAATTATTTCATGATTAGTCACAATAAGTCAGCCCCATATCACCCACAAGCCAATGGGTTAGCAGAAAGTACTAATAAAGTACTTTGCAATGTATTGTCCAAATTAGTCAACACAAACAGAAATGACTGGGATTATCAACTGAATCATGTTCTTTGGGCTTATAGAGTGGCATACAAAACGGCTTTAGGGACTACACCATTTAATTTGGTGTATGGCCAGAATGCAGTTTTACCCATGGAATTTCTTATTCCAACATTGAAGGTGGGTAGCCAATACAATTGGACAGGACATGAATTATCTGAGAGAGTCATAGATTTGGAAAAACTGGGAGCATCGAGACTCCAAGCAGTGATGAGTATATACACAAACAAGAAAAGACAAAAAGCTTATCATGATGTTCACATAAAAGACAAAGATCTACAAGAAGGAGATCTGGTCTTAGCTTACACAATTAAGGAACATCAGAAAAAGTTTCAGAAAAAAGGTCATGGGCCATATATCATACATCAGATAAGCAAGAGTGGAGCTATTCAATTAGCCAACATTGATGGGGAAATCATGCCAAATTTCATAAGTGGATGTAGAGTGAAGAGGTATGAGTGCCCATTAACTACTGAGGAATGGAGAAGATTGCAAAAGGCCCAAAACAGGAAAAATGAAGAAGAAAGTATTAGAAAGGAGGCTCAACTAGAAGCCAAAGAGAGAATTAGAAAATTGAAACAAGTATGCTTATGTGAAAACACTCTAAAACAAAAAGAACATTTGCCTTTGATTATGATGAATTATCAGAATGAAAACATAAGGGTTTTGATAGATTCAGGAGCTCAAGTGAATCTAATTAGCTCAGCCTTGATCAATAAGTTTAACCTTAAGAGAGCTGAAAGCAGAATTTTGATCAAAACCCTGGGAGGGAAAAGAATTCAGAGCATATCTTCACTTTCTATTAAAGTGAAATTTAATAATGAATATATGGAGATAGATTGTGAAGAGTGGCCAGACCATTTAATGACTGAAAAGCTGATTTTAGGGCAACCATGGCTCAAACAAGGTAAAGTCATCTTAAATTTTGAAAAAATGAAGCTTAATTTGACCATCAAGGACAAAAAGTTTTTAATGTTCTTTCTGAGTAATGAAGAGCAGGTAGTTCATATGGATGTTCATGACCTAGATCTCGAAGGATTTACTTTCTCAATGGAGGACAGGAACATTTTGACAATACAAAGTGATCAAGCTTCATACACTCAAGACCAGCAAAAGACTGAAAAGGTAAAGGTGGATGAGGAGACAAAACAAAGAAGACTATTATTGCCAAATTTGCAATATCAACAAATCAGAACAAGAGGAATATGGAAACAGGTCAGGCACAGTTATTGCTCACCAAAACAGGAAATAAGAACAAAATGGATATGGAAGCCAAAAAGTGTCCCAAAATGTTCATCCACAGAGCATGGATATTTCCATAACAGAAAGACAAATGGAGTAAAACATTACTGGGTGAAAAAATCAGAATTGGGTCAATGGAAGAGGGATAATCCACAGTGGACCTATTTTTGGAATTTTGAAAATGACAAAAAAATATTTCCTTCTTTCCCCTCAGAAGAAAATTAGGAGGGGAAGGAAAGAAGACAGAAAAAAAAAAAAAAAAAAAAAAAACCAGAAAAATATATATTTTATTTTCTTGATTTTCTTTCTAAAATTAAAAAACACAAAGCAAGATATAGGGAGGGAAAGAGTAACTTATTATGGAAAAAAGTTGTTTTGTCTTATTGTTGTTTAAATTTTTTTTGTGATCATTTTATTTTTTTTTTGACCACTACTTTTTCAAGTTTCTTCATTAATCATCTTTTCTAGCATCATCTTTCTATTCAGGAATTTGTTTTTTGAGCAAGGAAGTGACAATTGGAGAGAGCACATTAGATGTCTTGCTACACCTGTGTTGCTCACTTAAAATTGAGTCTCTTGGAAAAAAGCAAAAATTGCTTGGAACTTGTCTTTCTTATTTTTTTATATATGTCAGTAACATTCCAGAATAATATAGTATTTTCTTGTGAAATCTTGTGACTCATGTGGGTGGAGTATTTTCTTTTCTGTTATATATAAATACAGGATGGTGAATGCAAAGGAGTTGACAATCCATGACTTTAAAGCTGATTCAGTGACTTTGTCCAGAGGACACTGGTTTTTGGATAGTGATGCAGTTGAAGAACAAGTGGACTTAGAATCAGATGAAGACCAAGAAATCCCAGAAGCTAAAAAAATAGCAAAAGAACTTAAAGAAATTCTGGGAGTGATAGGACAGCATATCTTCACAGTAGCCGTGGGAGGATATAAGTACACTATGCTGTGCTAGGAATTTTACAGATTTCAGAAAACTCAAGAGATGGAAAGCTGTAGGATTGCACAAGCTCTTGGAAGAACCTATTTTCTTTATTGACTTTGAAAGAGTAGCACAAGTAATGGGAAGTTTGGAGGAAGTGGGAAAAGGTAATGATGCCTACTTCAGATGCAAAGTGAAGAACAAGGACAATCAGGAGGTACGGATAACTATCAAAGCAGAACATATCAGAGCCGCCTTACAGTTCTATCCAATGGGCACCAAACTGGACCAAAGTTTTGTCAAGAAAAATAAGGAGACTTACACGGGATATGTAAAGTTCACTGACTTCAAGGGAAGAGAAAATGAAGAATATGCTATAAGAATGTTCTTGCAGTTCTTTTGTTTTCCAAAATTACCAAGGTACACCATGCCTCATAAGTCAGTAACTCTATTGATGTTCAATAACAAAGATAGAACCAAGCCATTTGGGGTAATGTATGTCTCACCATACATCCATGAACAGCTGAAGGAAGCAGCAAAACACTGGGAGCAGAAGAAATTCATGAATGGAGCCCAGTATTTGACAAGAATCATTTATCATATTCTTGGAATGGAAGAACAGTTAAAGTTAGCTCCTGAAGCACAGTACTTCAGAAATTTGATGTCAGGAATCAAAAGTCCCCCAAGAAAAGCACTTGGAAGAGAATCAGAAGGACAAACTCGTATGAGGGGAACAGGAATGAAGAGAAAAGTAATCTCTGAGGAAGTGATTCCAGTAAAGAAAAGAAGGTTGGACCCTAGAAAAGTAGAATTAGAACTGGTAGAAGAAACAAGAGAGGAACAGGTGGCAGCACAGAAAAAGATACAATCCTCCAGTGAACCTCACCCTCCGCAGACAAGTAAAGAACAGCTTTATACTTATCTCACTCAAGGAAACAACAAAAGAGCTATATATGAGGCTCAGTATCAAAAAATGTTGGAAGATTTTTCATGCAAAGCTACAGATTGGATCCAAGACGAGGTGGAGCACTATGAAGCATTACATGAGGAAATGATGGCAGCCGAAACTGAAGAGATATTTGTGAAGAAGGAGGTAGAATTGCTGGCATACTTCAAGGAGTTGCAAGGACCTCTAGAGGCCAGGACTACTGTGATAGTGAAAAAGAAGATGCCAAGGAAACTTGTTCAAAAGAAGAAGATGATAAAGAAAGGGAAAGGAAAAATGGCAGATGAATCTGTGATGAAAGAAATGGAACAAGTAATTACAAAAGAAACACAGAAGCTAACCTCAGTGATGGAAGTATCAAAGCCTACAGAACAAGAAGTGGGAGGATCTTCACGATTCTCATCTGATTCAGATAGTGATATTGAAAACTTCTTGTTAAAAAGTCTAAATCTTTCAATACCAACTACTCCTAATGTGGTTATGCAAGCCACAGAGAAGTTGAAGACACCTGAGGATTCAAGTAAGAAATCTCAAGAGAAGCAGACACAGGAGGAAATAGTTCCACAGATGAGTGCTGAAGAAAAAAGAAGGCTGTTAAAAGGAAAGGCAAGAATGACAGAAGAGGAAAACCAGAAGAGAGATGAAGATAGCTCTGGAATAATGAATGTTGGTGGAAATTCAATATGGACCGAACCTTCACATACACAATTCCAATTAAATGCAAGGTTGACTGCAAGTTTAGAGGAACTAGCAAAGAAGGTATTCGGCAGTTCAAATAATCAGCAGAAGGATGCATCCGAAGAACAGGAAAGTAAGAAGTTAGAACCAGAAAAGAATGCTCAAGAGGTCTTGGGACAAGTAATAGAGGAAGGAATTGTTCAAAGTATAAAGGATGTGCTGCAGGATATAAAAAGCAGTGGGGACTTTACATCTAAGAATGATCAAGAACAAGAGGTAGAAGCAGATTTTATGGACATTGAGGAGCAAGATCAAGAATACACAAATGAGAAAAGAAATGACCAGGTTGCTTGTACAAAAGAAATTGAATCAGTTAAAGTTCAGGAAAAACAGGAACAGGAAGAGCAACTCAGGAAAGTTCAACAAACTCTTGTTGGAAAGGACTCAAACAGAAGTCAGGAAACCCTAACACAAGAGAAGGAGATACAAACTAAGGGAGACCAGCTCTTTACAGAGAAGCAACAAGTATTGGAAGAAAAGAAGTCATTAGAAAAAAAGAGCGCTTCAGATTTTTCAGAGCAGAAGAGTGCAAATGACAAAGCACTAGTTTATGAAGAGGATGATACCAATCAGGATACAAAGACTGATGATCACAGTTATGAAGAACAAGACATTCAGGACATAGAAGATGAAACAGCAGCAGAAGAAGAGAATGTGGATAAAGAAGATAAGCAAATTGAAGTTAGACAGACAGAAATAGAAGTAGGGTTGGAAAGAATACCCAAAAATATAAGATCAGCCTGTCAAATAATTATGAGCAACATTGAACAGTTCAGACCATCTAGTAGAAATATGATCATATCAGGAATGGTGGCTGAATCAGAATTTGAAAAAGGAAGTTTAATTATCAAAGAACACAAGAGGGAAAAAGAGCAGATGACAGAGCAATTAAGGGTGATGAAGGAAAGGAATGAAGAATATATCAATAGAATCATTGCTTTGGAAGAAGCTGAGGTTCAGAAGCAGAACAGGATCCAATATTTGGAAGAAAAGAGTGTAAAGTTATCAGAGCAGAATGCCAAAATGGAAATGGAAATAAAAGCCATAGGAGGAAGATACAGAACTTTACAAACATCCTATCAAATCCTGACTAGAGCACATGAAGAGATTAATAAAGTGTTGTTAGAAGAAGGTCAACTACAAGATGGAGGTAAACCTGTTCAATTGATAGAGGAAGAAAAGGAAGAGCTGCATAAAGAAATTCAAAGACTTCAAATAGAATTAAAAGAGGCCAAAGAAATGGAGAAACAGGCAAACACTCATGCTGCTACATCAATGAGAGGGTATCATCAATTACATTTGGAGGTAGAGAAGGAAAGAAGTGAATGGCAAACAAAGATGGAGAAAGAAAGAAATGAGTGGAGGAAGGAAAAGGAGTTATGGGCAGCTCAGAACAAAAGTTCAATAATGACTATAGAAGAATTACAGAAACAGTTGGAGAAATCAAAAGTTCAAGAAGAAATTCAAGATCAAGTACAGGAAGAATATACAGATAACAGGGAATATGAAACAGGGGATTTTGACAGGGAACAAGAGAACAAGGAACCAGCAGCAAGAGAAACAGAGGAAAAATATTCTGAAGATTTTGTCCAGAAATTATTGACCAATAGAGAGTCAAGAATGGAATTTATCAGAAAAATGCATGATGAGTATGAAGATCAAATAGTTACCTTTGCTCTGAATAAAGGCATTAATCCAGATCAGCATCATTGGGCTGCAGATGGATTGGGAATACCTTTCTGTATGATTTTGGAGAGTATAAAGAATTATCAATTGGCCAGAGTAGGGCTATCTCCAAACAAATACCTTGAGTATGAAGAAGATATTAATGTCACGAAGGAGTTATTTGAAAGAGCAAATCCTAAATGGAGAAATAAGTGGTTGGATGCCAATAAGGAATGTAGGAAAATCTGGAAAGAGGCACCTTTGAATTTAAAGATCAACCCAACTTATTGCCCAGTTGCCAGAAGAAGAGAATGGACTGTTTTTTGGGAAAGAAGAAAAACAGGTCAGATTCCAGCAAAATGGCTGAACTTTCCAAAAATAGCAGGTCCAAAGGCAGGAACTTGGCCTACAAAAAGTTACATGGTGAATACTGCTGAGTCAGTTTTAACAACATATAAAGATGTGAATGATCCGGCTTGTATATTACTTGTCAGAATAATGAGGTTGATTCTAGCCTGTATAGAGACCTACACTGATACAGATGTCAGAATTTTGAACTACATAGGTTTTAATTCGCCAACAGATGCTCTTTTGTTTGATTTGAGTGAGACACCAGACAGGATTTGTTTGATGGCCTACTACAGTAGAATAATATTTTTGGGCAGTCATTTTTTGCAAATATTTGAAGATGCTTTTGATTATGGATTCTTTGAAAGGGAGTCAGAAATTTTTGGAAACTTATCTGTTGTTACAAAAGCAAGACTTACAGCCTATGAAGCTGCTTACACAGAATATTTGAAGAAGGATGTCATAGATAAACCTGAAGCTGCGATACAATGGAGAAAAGCTTTGTTCGAGATGGTCAACAATTTGAATGTAACAGAAAGGAAAAGCCATGATTTACTGTCACAGGTATATCAAAGGAAGAAGAAATGAAGAAAAGTGACCAAAGTAGAGGATCACAAAAATCTTTCGTCAGGAGCCGAAAGGCTTAGGAGGGGAAGGATGTTGGAAGGTGTATTCTTGGAAAAGCATTTTTGATGTAAAAAATTAGTAAAAAGTCAAAAAAAACTTGTAAAATATTTATGCAATGGTTGTAAAAATAAGGAAGAGTCTTCCTTATGTGGTTGAGGATCTCATGTAATTTTTGTAGAATTTTTAGAAACTCTTAGATAACATTTTTTAGAAAATTAGAGAAAAAGACCTAATTTCAAGTGTGAAAAGGGACACTTGAAAATGTATATAAGTCAATTTTCTCTATTTTGGAGAGGTTGGTTAGTCATTTGCTCAAGCTATCAATAGAGAAGAAAGAGTTTCTGCAAAAATCGTGTTTTCTCCTGTTGAGTGTATTTTCTTTGATGTGTGAGCTTGTCTCTTGCTTAATCATGGAGATTTGTGAGTTACATTTGTGTATTATTGAGTAAGTTGTATGAAGAGAGAGACCTATTGCTGTAAATGAGTGGAAAGGACTGAAGGAAGTTTCAAAATTGTGAAAATCGTCTGTTGGTACAGAATCGCGATTGTCTCGTCTTTGTGATACAGGTGATATTTTTCAATTTTGAGTTCATATTTGTATTCTGCTAATGAAATGGCATGGTTTTGACATAAAGAACATAGAAAATGATGGAGATTTGCCTTAGTTATGGTAAACTCAAGATTTTCTCTTCATCTTCAATTTCTCTCAGCAATCCAGCCATCAATCTCTTATTTCCTTGAATCTATTATCTTGAAGGGGCTGTGGTCTTATGGATATTCCTAGGATTGACAAAATAAAGATGATTTGTTGATTCTTTGTTACTTCATGATTGGAGAGGACAACTTGGAGTCCAAAACAAAACAGTGGGCGGGAGGGGGTGTGGAGGGGAGGCGGGAGTGGAGTGGAGGGGGAGGTGTGGAGTGAGAGGGAGGGGGGCGGGTGGGTGGGTGGGAGGGGGTATGGAGGGGGAGGGTGGGCGGGTGGGTGGGCGGGAGGGGGTGTGGAGGGGAGGCGGGAGTGGAAGGGAGGGGGAGGTGTGGAGTGAGAGGGAGGGGGGCGGGTGGGTGGGTGGGAGGGGGTGTGGAGAGGGAGGGTGGGCGGGTGGGTGGGCGGGAGGGGGTGTGGAGCGGAGGCGGGAGTGGGGTGGAGGGGGAGGCATGGAGTGAGAGGGAGGGTGGCGGGTGGGTGGGTGGGAGGGGGTGTGGAGAGGGAGGGTGGGCGGGAGGGGATGTGGAGAGGGAGGGTGGGCGGGTGGGTGGGCGGGAGGGGGTGTGGAGGGGGAGGGTGGGTGGGTGGGTGGGCGGGAGGGGGTGTGGAGGGGAGGCGGGACTGGAGTGGAGGGGGAGGCGTGGAGTGAGAGGGAGGGTGGCGGGTGGGTGGGTGGGAGGGGGTGTGGAGGGGAGGCCGGAGTGGAGTGGAGGGGGAGGCGTGGAGTGAGAGGGAGGGTGGGCGGGTGGGTGGGTGGGAGGGGGTGTGGAGGGGAGGCGGGAGTGGAGTGGAGGGGGAGGTGTGGAGTGAGAGGGAGGGTGGGCGGGTGGGTGGGTGGGAGGGGGTGTGGAGAGGGAGGGTGGGCGGGTGGGTGGGTGGGAGGGGGTGTGGAGGGGAGGTGGGAGTGGAGTGGAGGGGGAGGCGTGGAGTGAGAGGGAGGGTTGCGGGTGGGTGGGTGGGAGGGGGTGTGGAGAGGGAGGGTGGGCGGGTGGGTGGGTGGGAGGGGGTGTGGAGGGGAGGCGGGAGTGCATGGAGGGGGAGGCGTGGAGTGAGAGGGAGGGTGGCGAGTGGGTGGGTGGGCGGGAGGGGGTGTGGAGGGGGAGGGTGGGCGGGTGGGTGGGCGGGAGGGGGTGTGGAGGGGAGGCGGGAGTGCAGTGGAGGGGGAGGCGTGGAGTGAGAGGGAGGGTGGCGGGTGGGTGGGTGGGAGGGGGTGTGGAAAGGCAGGGTGGGCGGGTGGGTGGGCGGGAGGGGGTGTGGAGGGGAGGCGGGAGTGGAGTGGAGGGGGAGGCGTGGAGTGAGAGGGAGGGTGGCGGGTGGGTGGGTGGGCGGGAGGGGGTGTGGAGGGGGAGGGTGGGCGGGTGGGTGGGCGGGAGGGGGTGTGGAGGGGAGGCGGGAGTGCAGTGGAGGGGGAGGCGTGGAGTGAGAGGGAGGGGGGCGGGTGGGTGGGTGGGAGGGGGTGTGGAGAGGGAGGGTGGGCGGGTGGGTGGGCGGGAGGGGGTGTGGAGGGGAGGCGGGAGTGGAGTGGAGGGGGAGGCGTGGAGTGAGAGGGAGGGTGGCGGGTGGGTGGGTGGGAGGGGGTGTGGAAAGGCAGGGTGGGCGGGTGGGTGGGCGGGAGGGGGTGTGGAGGGGAGGCGGGAGTGGAGTGGAGGGGGAGGCGTGGAGTGAGAGGGAGGGTGGCGGGTGGGTGGGTGGGAGGGGGTGTGGAGAGGGAGGGTGGGTGGGAGGGGGTGTGGAGGGGGAGGGTGGGCGGGTGGGTGGGCGGGAGGGGTGGTGGAGGGGAGGCGGGAGTGGAGTGGAGGGGGAGGCATGGAGGGAGATGGAGGGGGGCGGGTGGGTGGGTGGGAGGGGGTGTGGAGAGGGAGGGTGGGCGGGAGGGGGTGTGGAGGGGGAGGGTGGGCGGGTGGGTGGGCGGGAGGGGGTGTGTAGGGGAGGCGGGAGTGGAGTGGAGGGGTAGGCGTGGAGTGAGAGGGAGGGTGGCGGGTGGGTGGGTGGGAGGGGGTGTGGAGAGGGAAGGTGGGCGGGTGGGTGGGCGGGAGGGGGTGTGGAGGGGAGGCGGGAGTGGATGGAGGGGGAGGCGTGGAGTGAGAGGGAGGGTGGGCGGGTGGGTGGGTGGGAGGGGGTGTGAAGGGGAGGCAGGAGTGGAGTGGAGGGGGAGGCGTGGAGTGAGAGGGAGGGTGGGCGGGAGGGGGTGTGGAGGGGAGGCGGGAGTGGAGTGGAGGGGGAGGGGTGGAGTGAGAGGGAGGGGGGCGGGTGGGTGGGTGGGAGGGGGTGTGGAGAGGGAGGGTGGGCGGGTGGGTGGGCGGGAGGGGGTGTGGAGGGGGAGGGTGGGCGGGTGGGTCGGCGGGAGGGGGTGTGTAGGGGAGGCGGGAGTGGAGTGGAGGGGGAGGCGTGGAGTGAGAGGGAGGGTGGGTGGGTGGGAGGGGGTGTGGAGAGGGAGGGTGGGCGGGTGGGTGGGTGGGAGGGGGTGTGGGGGGGAAGGCGGGAGTGGATGGAGGGGGAGGCGTGGAGTGAGAGGGAGGGTGGGTGGGTGGGTGGGTGGGAGGGGGTGTGGAGGGGAGGCGGGAGTGGAGATGAGGGGGAGGCGTGGAGTGAGAGGGAGGGTGGGCGGCTGGGTGGGTGGGAGGGGGTGTGGAGAGGGAGGGTTGGTGGGTGGGTGGGCGGGAGGGGCTGTGGAGGGGAGGCGGGAGTGGAGTGGAGGGGGAGGCATGGAGTGAGAGGGAGGGTGGCGGGTGGGTAGGTGGGAGGGGGTGTGGAGAGGGAGGGTGGGCAGGTGGGTGGGCGGGAGGGGGTGTGGAGGGGGAGGGTGGGCGGGTGGGTGGGCGGGAGGGGGATTGGAGGGGAGGCGGGAGTGGAGTGGAGGGGGAGGCGTGGAGTGTGTTGAAGCTCAAAGTCAAGGACAAAGCATGGAAGCACATCAAAAGGTGGACACACGAGGAAAGGGAGCAAGTAGGGAGCTCCAAGAAGTGTATGTCAAATTTTCAGAAGAATCCCCTACAAAAATAGTGATTTTCATCACTAGAAACCATTGTAAATACCATTATCTATTTTTAGTAACTCCATTTTGTTCAAGCCGAGGAGTCCTCAAGCTTGAGGAGTATTAGAAGTACCATCGTACCAATTTTCATAATTTTTAGACTTCGTTTGAGCCCTCAAATAAGCCCTGGAACCTAATTTTTAACTAGGCCGGACACTAGGTCTGGACAGGGCCAAAACTAGTCAAAAAACTATAAAAAGAGATAGAGAGCTCATTTTTGGGGTTAGCTTGTTAGAGAATAGAACTTTTGTAAGAGAACTCTTTTGCAATCTAAGCTTTCCATTGTTCCTCTCTTTGATCTTACTTTGTGCACGTGTGTGTGTATGTGTGTGCATGTTTGTGTGCTTTCACTCACGCACTTGTGCCTTCACTTGCTCGTGGTCTTCATACCGGTCCTCACGTCTCCGCGGATTGACAAGTAAAGGAGGTGGTGCTTACGCTTGAGCTACACCAAATTTTGGCGCCGTTTCCAGGGAGAGAGCTTCGAGGACGAGCGTTGTGATGTTAAAATCGTAGATTTGCGACGTTGGAAGGTAAAAAAACTGTCATTTCAGTTCATTTTCTGTTTTTTTCTCTTCATCTTCATCATCATCATCATTTCCACCTTCTTCCATCTTCTTCTTCATAGAAAATTCTTGTTTTTTAGTGCATTTCCACCATCTTCATACCATTTTTCATGCATTATTGTGTGTGAAGGAGTTAGGAGAAGCAAGGGAGAGCAAGCGCTGTGTTTTTTTCATGATTTTCTGCTCATACGGAGCTCGCCATAGCCGGCGCTCAGAAATTTGAATTTCCCGCCAAAAAACGCGATTCTGTGATGAAAATCGCGATTCTGTGAAAATTCAAATTTTTTTGAAAAAATCACGATTTTCAGTTTTCCCACCTAAAAGTTGGTTGAAAAGAATCGCGATTCTGTGTTTTTTCTCAAAAAAAAAAAAAAAACACGATTCTCTGCTCAAAATCGCGATTTGAAAAAAAACACGATTCTCTGCTCAAAATCGCGATTCTCACCAATCACGATTTTCAGCAAAAACACGATTTTGTGAAAAACACGACTTTCTGCTCAAAATCGCGATTCTCACAAATCACGATTTTCAGCAAAAAATACGATTTTGAGAAAAACACGATTCTCTATGACAAAATCGCGATTTTCATGCCAAAAACACGATTTTGTGAAAAAGGCGATTCTGTGAAAATACGAATTTTTGCTCAAAATCGCGATTTTCAAAAACACGATTTTGTGCTCAACATCGCGATTCATGTCAAAAACACGATTCTGAGAAAACACGATTTTCAGTCAAAAACACGATTTTGTTGATCACGATTCTCTGAGTCAAAATCGCGATTTTCAAAAACACGATTCTGTGCTCAAAATCGCGATTTTCATGTCAAAAAACACGATTTTCAGAAACACGATTTTGTGATCAAAATCGCGATTTTCAGAAACACGATTTTGTGATCAAAATCGCGATTTTCAGAAACACAATTTTGTGATCAACATTGCGATTTTCATGTCAAAAAACGCGATTTTCAGAAACACGATTTTGTGATCAAAATCGCGATTTTCAGAAACACGATTTTGTGATCAAAATCGCGATTTTCAAAAACACGATTTTGTGATCAACATCGCGATTTTCAAATCACGATTTTCTGCTCAAAATCGCGATTTTGTGATCAACATCGCGATTTTCAAATCACGATTTTCTGCTCAAAATCGCGATTTTCAAAAACACGATTTTGTGCTCAACATCGCGATTTTCTGAGTTCACAAAATCGCGATTCTCTGAAAGTTCACAAAATCGCGATTTTCTCCAAAGGATAATTTGAAGTTGACCCTCAGGTGGGACTAGGGAACCAAGGGGGCTCTAAAGAATTTTGAACCATACCAAAGGGAAAATTTGGACTCTTGACTAAAGCTTATGAACCTGAGATCTGGTAGACACTTAGGCAAGGATAAACAAAGCATTAGATCCTCTGAGGCTAGTGTCAACCATACATCCAAGTCTTGGACACAACAACTAAGTGGTGATCTTTTACTAAGTTCAGACACAAGTGATTCAGAAATGTCTTTTAGCATGGGAAAACCTGCAGGTGGCTCAGGGACTGCCCATCTACAAACACCGGAAGGTCCCTATAAGACACAGTTGGAATATATTCGGACCAACCAATTAGGTGCTCGCATCTATGAGGATGGTCTGAGGCGATCAGTGGTCCAACTCAAAAATCCAGATCAATCCTTTGGACTTGAACACCTGGTGGTCAAGTTCGAAGAGGGTTCATACATTGATAAGGAAGGAATTATTTTTGAATAGAGAAACAGAGGAAGCCTTTTGGAGATTCAAGCCAGAACAATCTAGCCAATTGGGCATAGTCATCATCTACGAGTTCAAGGATCCAGAGATACCAGGAAAGGTTGTCTACCTGGATAACACATCAGAGAAAATTTTCTTGGTAACAGAACATGATAGACATGCATATACTTGGAAGAATGAATTGATTTTCCCCCCACCAAGATCCAATGTTTCCCATGGCCTCCAAGGAGTAGGATCATCCCACGCTCATGAAGCCCAGAGAGGAAGAACTAGAGAGAGACCTGAGGTAAGTTTTGCACACACCGTGGGCAGGAATAGAGCAGGATTTGAAAATGAAAGACCTGAAAGAGAGAGACATCAAGCACATAGGCAACAAAGAGATGAACAGGATTTTCCATTGCCTAGACCCCGAGAGTACCCAAGAACCCTTAGACCCATTCAAGTGATCAAGGCAATGAAGAACTATTTCGATGGGACAGGGGATCCTTATGATCATGTGGCCGAGTACAAACAAGTGTTGAGAGCCGAACAAATTGAGGACTGGTTCACCCAGTACGAGGCATTTGGTTTGACCCTTAAGGGCACTGCTTTAGCTTGGTTTCAACCATTGAGTAGAAGCAGCTATCACGATATAGGTCAACTGCTAGACGAATTCATTGTAGAATTTTCCAAGAGTGGTATCAGGCATAACACATCATCCTTGATCCACAGCTTCAAGCAGACTCCCCAAGAAACAGTGCGACTAGCAGGTAGAAGATTCAGACAGTATCTAGAAAGATGCCCTGCTCTAGAGTTACCCACTCCGGCCAAACAAGTGGCTTTGTTCTTAGATGGATTACTGAGCACCAAGTTAAGATCATATGTGTACTTGAAAGATCCTAGATCCATAGAAGAGTGTGTGCGGACGTGCATAGACATAGAAGATAACTTGGGTGAGGAGTTAGGATTGTCCAAACTCTACAAAGATTCGGATAGTTCTACTAGTCATACTTCAAAGATCTCCACAGAAATAGAAGAGATAGCTGAGCAAGTTGCCAAGAAGCTGGGAGTCCAAAATAAACAAACACAGAGAGTCACTCCATTGAATCGGTGCTATACTTGCGGAGGTGACCACATGGCTAACGTATGCCCAACGCAAAACCAAAATATTAGAGAAAGGAATGCTCCCTATTGTACTATTGAAAGGAAGTACACAAACCATACGGCTCAAGAATGTCCCTACAATAGGCAGGCTGTTAGACAGAATTATCAGCAACCTTATCCACAAGGTAGGTATCAGAACCAATACCAACAGCCATATTATAGACCACAACAGCAATATCAGGTACCATATAGGCCACAACCTGTCTTGGGAAACCAACCACCAGCTCCAGCCAATGTGATTCCAGTCAAGTATGCTGTGGGAGAGGAAAATCCAAATAGAGCTTTGGTGCCACTAACCCCATTGATACCAGATAATGACTCTCATGCTCATAGTTCAGACTACTCCCATGAAGGTAGTCCACATGCTTATTACACAGAGTCACCTGAACATAGTGAGATTTACTCGTATCAATATGAGGTACCACCTATGGAGCAAAATTGGGAGCCAGAATACTCCAATGTCATGTACACAAATCCTAACCCTAGGCCCCAGTTGAGACAAATGAGACCACAAGCCCCTAGAGGATCTTGTTTCAGATGTCATGGTGACCATTTCATTCGTGACTGTCCCCACCCACCATCTCCGAGTCAAGGACAAGATATCACAATACAGGCTTTTTGTCCTGATTGTGGCAAAGACCATCTCCCTAGAGATTGTCCAAGAAACCCCTCTAGTGCACCCAAGATTACACCCATTAATGTGGTAGGCTTAGTGGCAGATCCAAGTTCAAGTAGTAGCAATGTGGCTCCTATACAAGCTGTCACTAGAGCACAAGCCTTAAAACAGGATAAACCAGTAGAACAATCAGAGTCGAGTGAATCGGGAGAACCTAGTAAGAGGAAAACAAGAACATGGAAGGATACCAGAGAGAAGGCCAATCGTAAGTGGAATAAAAAGTTATCGGAACTAGAAGAAAGCTTAAAAGAAGCGAAAACAAAAATAGAAGACATTGCATCTCAAAGCCCCTCGCATGCCGAAACTCCATCCACTCCACCTCATCCCACCCCACCACCCATTGTAAATAGACCGCAACCAGGGTCTGTTCTTGCGAATCCAACCCCAGAAGGTTTGGACATGATGTTCAAGGCCTACCAGGCTCGACTTCAAGAAGGGCCTACAGCTGCAAACCTAGACAAGAGTTACCCTAGAGCAGATTTAGAGATTGAACGGATGAAAATGTGCATGAAAATGGTAGAACAAGTTCAAGCCATACTTGAGACTAGTCAAAAGTTCAATCAGACAAACTCTATCAAATGAGATTTGCATTTCCAGGGCTTACTAGAAAGATTAGAGCAGTTGGTAAACAAACCACAAGTTTCTTTACCTCCTCAGGCTCAACCAGTTATTGAAAGAGGAAGCTCACCACCAATGGGAGCTTATGTTCCTAACTCCACGGATCCAGGAATACCTCCTTCAATTCAACAGTACTCTCAAGAATTCTTGCGGGAAATACAAGAAGAGAAATGGGCCAAGGAGAAGGGTGATTCCCCTCCTATTCCTGAGATTGATGATCTTCATGATCAATTTCCCCAAGACATCCCATCTATTTACGAAGATGAAGCAGAACAAGAAGACGAAAGATTAGATTTTGAATCTAATACCTTAGAAGAACTGCCTCAATTTCCAGGCCCATGGGAATCTGAATCACTCCAGATTAGAGCTCCCACAATACTAGTAAGAAATGAAGACTCAGTGGTTCCAAGGAACACGGATGTCGTGAAGAACACTAAGGTTCAGTGTCATCTCACTGTAGAAGAGTTGCTCAAAGCAAAACCTGAGTTATGGAATCATGTGAAGGATCAAGTCCCAGAACTTGAGTCCAATATGCCAAAAGCAGGCTCTAAGCAAAGGGTACCAGAGATACCTCTAGACAAAATAGGGGACATGTGTGAGGGTGAAGAAGGTAATACTTATCTTTCAATCACCTACCAAGGTTACACAACCAAAGCAATCATAGATTCAGGTGCTGGTGTTGCTATTGCGACCACCTCTTTGTGGAAGCAATGGGGCAAACCCACATTAAGACCAACTAGAATGAAGCTTCAAATGGCTGATGGTCATTTTGAAAGACCTCTAGGATTGCTAGAAGGGATCACTCTAACCACTTGTGGTGTAGAGTTTGAGCACACATTTGCTATATGTGACTTTGAGAAAAATAATGTCTATGAGATGATCCTAGGAAGACCCTTCCTACGACAATTGCAAATAGTACAGGATTGGGGAACTAACTCCTTGTACTTACAACACTTAGGGGTTACCACCAAGGTCAATTTGAAGGATTACACCTTCAGAGATGTACCACCCCTACAGTGGAATTCTATCCACAAAGTGAAAGAAGATTCCATCTCTGTGCATTCTGAAAGTTCACCTGATCCATCATGGCTGCATGAAGATACTCATTTGTGGATGTGCAAAGTCGCAAAGGAAGAGGAAAAACATTTAAAGGCAAGGGAAGAAGGAACTTCACTAGGAGATAGACCAGTTAGAGACCCAGCCTACACATCGATGATCTTTCCAGATGAGGAGTTTGAGCCTCATGGCTGGCCAGAAATCTTAGCCACCATGGACATTGCTGTCAATGAGGAACAGTGGACACCTCATTGTGATGAGGAGGGTTATGATATCTCAGTGTTCATGTGTCAACCCTTGCTAGAAGAATGTGACCCTAGTGATGTCATAGAAGAAGAAGAGAATGACGATGATATGGAGTCTATTGTGATGGATAGTTGCTTTAACTCAGAGCAGCACTATCTAGAAGATATAGGAGTGCTCACCCAAAAAGAAGAAGAACCTCTCACAAGTATTAAAACAGTAAACTCAAAGGATGGAAGTGAGAGTAGTCAAAAGAAAAAGAAAAGAAAAGCAGTGAAACAAGAAAAGGAGGAATCATTGTTTGAAGTACCAGAAAACTTCAAGAAATATGAAGTTGACGACCGCAAAATTTTGGTACGAATGCCTAAGAGAGAGGCCATCATAGGAGAATCATATGATAATAAAGAAAAGACCAAGAAGATTGTAGTGACCATTGAAGAGAACGAAGAGAGATGCACATATATAGGAGATGACCTAAGTGCAAGAGAAGAAATGGAGCTCATAGCTCTATTAAGGGAATATAGGGATGTGTTTGCATGGCACTATAGAGACTTGAAAGGGGTAGATCCAAGAATTTGCTCTCATACTATCCCCATGACTGCTGATGCTAAGCCCACCAAACAGAAGCCCTACACATCTAATGATACCTATGCAGCCAAAATCAAAGAAGAAATTGATAGGTTGATTGAGGCTGGATTCATCTATGAGATTGAGCATACCGAATGGGTGTCCCCCATTGTTGTGGTACCCAAGAAGAACGGGAAGTTGCGAGTGTGTATTAACCTTAAAAAAGTTAATGCCGCTACGATTAGAGATAGTTATCCACTTCCAATCACAGAACACCTATTGGAGCGTGTTGCAGGCAAGGAAGTTTATAGTTTCCTTGATGGATTTTCAGGTTACAATCAAGTAGCCATTGCCCCAGAAGATCAACACAAAATAGCTTTTGCTACAGAGTGGGGAATCTTTGCATTTCGGGTGATGCCATTTGGGCTCACCAATGCACCTGCAACATTCCAAAGGCTCATGTGTCATGTCTTCAAAGAGTTCTTGCGAAAGAGCTTAGAAGTGTATGTGGATGATTTATGTGCTCATTCCCAAGAAAGAAGGGTTCACATCCCTGAGCTCAGACAAATCTTCAACAAGTGTAGAGAATATCGAGTGTGTCTAAACCTAGAAAAGTGTGTGTTTATGGTGCGTCAAGGTAAAATCCTCGGTCATATTGTTTCTAAGAATGGAATCTCAACAGATGAAGATAAGGTACGAGCCATAGCGGAGCTACCAAGGCCAAGGAATATTAAAGAGGTACAAGCCTTTATGGGCCATTGTGGATACTACCGTAGGTTTATCCACATGTACGCGATCATAGCTAGACCCCTTTATGCCTTGTTGTCTAATTTTGAGTGGAACGACAAATGCGAGAATTCTTTCAACGAACTGAAGAAACGTTTGTGCACGGCACCAATACTCACCACTCCTGATTGGAATAAACCATTCCATGTCCATGTGGATGCATCCAATCATGCCATAGGATGTGTGCTAGCACAACCCACAAGTGAAGGAAACTTAGATTTGCCCATAGCATATGCTAGTAGACAGCTCACTGCAGCTGAACGGAACTATACCACAACTGAGCGAGAGGGCTTAGGCATGGTATATGCTGTTAAGAAGTTTAGACACTATTTATTGGCCAACAAGTTCAAGTTTTTCACTGATCATCAAGCTTTGTTATATTTGGTCAATAAACCTTGCAATACTGGACGCTTGGTAAGATGGTTCCTCTTACTAATGGAATATGACTTTGAAGTTGTTGTCAGGAAAGGTAGAACCCACCTTCGAGCAGATCACCTTTCTCGCATCACTTCAGGAGAGTCACCGCAAGGAGTGTCTGACGAATTACCGGATGCTTATCTGTTCAATTTAGAAGTTGTTCCTAAATGGGCAAATAAGTTGGTACCAGTCCTAACCTTTGGCCCTGCAAATAAGAATGTGAAAACATCACAAGAAGAAATTGTAAAATCACAAAAATATCACATATTAGCAGGAAGCATGTACAAACAAGATACGGAGGGTGTATTAGCTTGTTGTGTCGAGGATGATGAACATAATAGTTGGTTGCAACAAGCTCATGAAGGATTGCTAGGAAATCACTATTCTAAACAACGAACATTGCAGAATCTAAAGCGTTTAGGAGTGTATTGGCCTAGCATGGACAAAGAAATACATGAGTGGATTAAGAATTGTCCAAGGTGCAGAGAGAGACCCCCAGTGGAGCATGCGACCCTTTATCAAGTGTCATTAATTCCAGATTGGAGTGCTCCATTGGTAGAGTTTATGAGATCGGGAAAATTACCCAAAGAGGCTAGTCTAGCAAGAAGAAGAAGCATGGAGCAAGAGGCTCAAGGCTATGCCCTAGTAGGAGACAACCTATACCGAAGAGGCAAAGATGGTTACTTAAGACTGTGCGTTCACGAATCACATTATTTGAAAGTCTTAGAAACTGCACACAGCAGTGTTGCAGGTGGACATTTCGGTCCTGACCGAGTGATCAAGACCATTCTATTCTCAGGACTTTGGTGGCCCACTCTTCATATGGATGCACATACCTATGTGAAGAAATGTGACACATGCCAACGTGCACAATATCCAGTGAGAAAAGACGAGATGCCCTTGAGGCCAATGATGGGAGGACGTGCATTTTCGAAGTGGGGCATAGACTTCATAGGTCCTATTAACCCCCCAGCTAGAAACTCCCATGCAGAGTACATCATTGTAGCCACAGATTACCTTACAAAGTGGGTAGAAGTCAAAGCCACAACAAAGAATGATGCTCAGACTACGGCTAAGTTCTTATTCGAGAATGTGTTCACGAGATATGGACTACCAATAGAGTTGGTGAGCGATAGAGGCACACACTTCTTGAATGAAGTCATTGAAAATCTTCTCCAAGAATTCTTGGTGATACATAAGAAATCCACCCCCTATCATCCACAAGCCAACGGACAAGCCGAGAGTACCAATAAGATCCTCTGTAACGTATTAACAAAACTGGTGAATAATAAACGCTCTGATTGGGACAAACAACTTCATCATGCTGTTTGGGCTTATCGAGTTGCCTACAAAACGGTACTCAACGCCACCCCATTTCAGATGGTCTTCGGACAGAACGCTGTGCTACCATTAGATTTCTTAATCCCTGCCTTAAAAGTAGCACAAGAGTATGAGTGGAATGGGCATGAATTGTCTTCCAGGATCTTTGATCTCGAACGCTTGGGTGAAACGAGGCTACGAGCGGCAGCAGGCATCTACGCTGCAAAGAAGAGGCAAAAGGCATACTTTGATGCACACATCAAGGATAAGGGATTGAAAGAGGGAGATCTAGTGTTGGTATACACACTAAAACAACATGCCCGTAAGTTGGAAAAAAGAGGATATGGACCCATGATCATTAATAGAATTTCCACTAGTGGTGCAGTTCAGTTGGCCACTCTAGAAGGAGATATCTTGCCAAACTATATTAGTGGCTGCAGAGTCAAGCTATATCAAGAACCTCTTACTGAGGATATGCTAATGAGACTCAACACTGCTAAGAATCGAAAAGAAGAAGAGTTAAGAGTGAGAGAAGAAGCACAGGTAGAGGCCAGAGAGCGTATTAGGCGAAATAAGTTAAGGCGATTAGGCCTAGATGTCAACTCAAAAGCCCCAAAATATCACATGGATATGTGTCAAAAGTCAGGCATTGCGACTTCTCAGGTCATTGACCGAAGACCCTTTGTGACCATAGAGATAGGACAAGGGAAGGGTGCAAGGACGGTGAAAGCATTGATTGACTCAGGTGCAGCAAGTAGTGCAGTTAGACTTTCCTACTGCCAAGACTTGGGGTTGAACATCAATCCCATAGAAGCTTATCTCATAGGATTGGGAGGTGTGGAAACCCCTTGTTTGGGCGAGGTGGAACTTCCCATCTACCTTCAAGATGTTCCAATGAAAGTCAAAGCGCTAGTATGTCAAGATGAGAACCTTACAGAACCACTTGTCTTGGGTCAAGATTGGATCTATGACCATGCAGTTAACTTAAACCTAAGAAGTCAAATTCTTCAAGTTTGGGTACATGAACAATGCATTACATTAGAATTAGAGAACTGCATGCTTCTAGATCATGGCACCACACACTCTCTTAGTTCTTCCAAGACTAATCATATGAAAGAAGATGTTGTATGTGTCAAAAGCTCTATGATGCAGAAGGAGTCAATCGTGGAAGACCAGGTTCGAAGGCGGGTGGATCTTTCTTCTTCTCCAAAGACTCAAGTAGCCACAGTAGTGAGCCCACCACACAAGCAAACACAACCGTTCACGACAACTGCTACATCAAATAGAAAGACACCATTCGATAAAAAAGTGGTTCCGGGCATGAAGCAGATCTGGGTACGCAAAGGAGAGCAACCACCAGCCTTACCCCCACAAATCCCATCCATGCACACTAACCAGGCCAGAAGACGAAGGAAGCAGCTCAGACAAGCTCCATCACAAGATATCCAACAAGTTTGGGTGCCTAAGAAGTTAGCTGCAGCTCAACAAGGGCAATTACAGATGTGGGTACCTAAGAAGATCCTACACCCACAACAACCTTTGTTCTCCCACATGCAAAAGGTTTCAACAAAGAAGCCAAAAAGAGAAAAGGGTAAGAACCACGTACAGAGACCAAAGGAAGATCAAATCAGCTCTTCAACATTAGTAGGAAGACATGCAAAAAGGATATGGGTTTGGAAGCCAAAAGTGCAAGTAGCCTCCACCGAACCAAAGCATCAACCACACTGGATACCACAGTTCAAAAAGCATCCAAAGAGAAAGACGCCTGAAGTGACCTCTACAGTGCCAAATGATGTTCTAAAATGGACTCCAATAAGGAGGATTACATCAGTTCGAGACTCAATGGATACCTCCACCAAGGTCGGCATCAACCTCCACAAATAACATCGAAAGCCTCGAACGAGCAACAACCATGTGCTCCTTGCACAACCCTGTCTTTTGCACCATTTAGGTCATGCATTTCCAAAGTATGCATTAATATAGGGCCACATTACACGGCCGTGCATAGACACACTTGAGAATCCCATGCACAAGAGCACAGTGACATATGTCGAACATCTCTATTGATACTAACTTTTGTGTTCTTGTTTTGTGATATCCTGTTCCAAAAGAAAAAAAAAAAAAAAAAAAGTGGGAGAGAGCTTGTTCCCAGTGTGTCTCGGCCAGCAGTGAGATTATTGCTGCCTTATCTGGTAGAGGACAAGCATTTGGCATGAACATGGCATCTACAACTATGATTTTCTCTTACCATGGTAGGAATGAAGAGCTTGAAGGTCCGCAACTTGAGTGATGCTTAACTACTTCATGTACCAGAGCATCCAAGGAGATATCTGCAAAAGGTAGTTCGGGAGGAGAAGACTCCTGCATACAATGAGCTAAAGAGCATATGTGAAACTCAGCTTGGTGTAGTTACCCGATGTTGCTTGCCAAGGAATATAAAGCAATTCAATTCTCAGTATTTCCTGAACCAGTATGGAACAGTAGCACTGGTGAATGGTCTATGTCAATCAGCATGGTAATCTCTTAGAAACCGGCACGTGTCCAATATTCCTCTGAGTGTCAATATAGGGAAGTGAACGTGCAGGAGCCCAAGCTCAGAAATGCACATTGTTAGTGACAAATGTTGCTTTGAAAAGAGGAGAGGGGATCCACCACTCAAAAGATCTCATCAGTGGACAATCAACATGGACATTCATCAACAAGGTTCCATCCCAAAGGCCGAGTGTACAACACGAAGAGGCAAACATCCATCAACCTTCGCCATGGTAAGTATCTTTACTCTGGAAACACCATAACCATGATAGTTTAGGAAACCTCTTCGTCAGCATACCCTTGAGCACTTAGCTCAAGACCCGCAATTTTTGCACCATACTTCTTCCAATGCATTTTCCAAGTAAGCATGCGTAGGGCTACATTACAAGGCCGTGCACAAGGCACATACTTTTTTCAACCCAGGTACGAACACACTTACCCATCATTCATTATGGGTTATGAGTAGTTGGCATGAATGCTCTCAACATCATCTTTAAAAGAGCTAGCAGACATCATGGGAACAACATCCATATCTCGGAAGCAAATTGAAGCCAGTAGTTGCTCCAAATCACTCTTGACAACCTCTTCTGAGCAACTTGCAGTTTTGAAAGCTCACAACGACACATTCTTGCTGGAATCCAAGGAACCAGCTCATACAACGGATGGACATCACCTCTCAAAGCACTACACAGAACAGCCCTTCCAACAAGGGTCTGTGTAGCTCAAGCGTAAGCACCACCTCCTTTACTTGTCAATCCGTGGAGACGTGAGGACCGGTATGAAGACCACGAGCAAGTGAAGGCACAAGTGCGTGAGTGAAAGCACACAAACATGCACACACATACACACACACGCGCACAAAGTAAGATCAAAGAGAGGAACAATGGAAAGCTTAGATTGCAAAAGAGTTCTCTTACAAAAGTTCTATTCTCTAACAAGCTAACCCCAAAAATGAGCTCTCTAGCTCTTTTTATAGTTTTTTGACTAGTTTTGGCCCTGTCCAGACCTAGTGTCCGGCCTAGTTAAAAATTAGGTTCCAGGGCTTATTTGAGGGCTCAAACGAAGTCTAAAAATTATGAAAATTGGTACGATGGTACTTCTAATACTCCTCAAGCTCGAGGACTCCTCGGCTTGAACAAAATGGAGTTACTAAAAATAGATAATGGTATTTACAATGGTTTCTAGTGATGAAAATCACTATTTTTGTAGGGGATTCTTCTGAAAATTTGACATACACTTCTTGGAGCTCCCTACTTGCTCCCTTTCCTCGTGTGTCCACCTTTTGATGTGCTTCCATGCTTTGTCCTTGACTTTGAGCTTCAACACTCCCCCCCCTCTCGAGTCTGTCGTCCCTTACAGATCCTTGTTGGAAGGGCTGTTCTGTGTAGTGCTTTGAGAGGTGATGTCCATCCGTTGTATGAGCTGGTTCCTTGGATTCCAGCAAGAATGTGTCGTTGTGAGCTTTCAAAACTACAAGTTGCTCAGAAGAGGTTGTCAAGAGTGATTTGGAGCAACTACTGGCTTCAATTTGCTTCCGAGCTATGGATGTTGTTCCCATGATGTCTGCTAGCTCTTTTAAAGATGATGTTGAGAGCATTCATGCCAACTACTCATAACCCATAATGAATGATGGGTAAGTGTGTTCGTGCCTGGGTTGAAAAAAGTATGTGCCTTGTGCACGGCCTTGTAATGTAGCCCTACGCATGCTTACTTGGAAAATGCATTGGAAGAAGTATGGTACAAAAATTGCGGGTCTTGAGCTAAGTGCTCAAGGGTATGCTGACGAAGAGGTTTCCTAAACTATCATGGTTATGGTGTTTCCAGAGTAAAGATACTTACCATGGCGAAGGTTGATGGATGTTTGCCTCTTCGTGTTGTACACTCGGCCTTTGGGATGGAACCTTGTTGATGAATGTCCATGTTGATTGTCCACTGATGAGATCTTTTGAGTGGTGGATCCCCTCTCCTCTTTTCAAAGCAACATTTGTCACTAACAATGTGCATTTCTGAGCTTGGGCTCATGCACGTTCACTTCCCGATATTGACACTCAGAGGAATATTGGACACGTGCCGGTTTCTAAGAGATTACCATGCTGATTGACATAGACCATTCACCAGTGCTACTGTTCCATACTGGTTCAGGAAATACTGAGAATTGAATTGCTTTATATTCCTTGGCAAGCAACATCGGGTAACTACACCAAGCTGAGTTTCACATATGCTCTTTAGCTCACCATATGCAGGAGTCTTCTCCTCCCGAACTACCTTTTGCAGATATCTCCTTGGATGCTCTGGTACATGAAGTAGTTAAGCATCACTCAAGTTGCGGACCTTCAAGCTCTTCATTCCTACCATGGTAAGAGAAAATCGTAGTTGTAGATGCCATTTTCATGCCAAATGCTTGTCATCTACCAGATAAGGCAGCAATAATCTCACTGCTTGCCGAGACACACTTCTAGCCAAATTGATAAATGCCTAGTAATCAACAGTTCCACCTTCAACTAAGCATGACTCATTCATTTTTTATTTTATTATTATTTTTTTTTTTGGAACAGGATGTCACAAAACAAGAACACAAAAGTTAGTATCAATAGAAATGTTCGACATATGTCACTGTGCTCTTGTGCATGGGATTCGCAAGTGTGTCTATGCACGGCCGTGTAATGTGGCCCTATATTAATGCATACTTTGGAAATGCATGACCTGAATGGTGCAAAAGACAGGGTTGTGCAAGGAGCACATGGTTGTTGCTCGTTCGAGGCTTTCGATGTTATTTGCGGAGGTTGATGCCGACCTTGGTGGAGGTATCCATTGAGTCTCGAACTGATGTAATCCTCCTTATTGGAGTCCATTTTAGAACATCATTTGGCAGTGTAGGGGTCACTTCATGCGTCTTTTTCTTTGGATGCTTTCTGAACTGTGGTATCCAGTGTGGTTGACGCTTTGGTTCGGTGGAGGCTACTTGTACTTTTGGCTTCCAAACCCACATCCTTTTTGCACGTCTTCCAACTATTCTTGAAGAGCTGATTTGATCTTCTTTCGGTCTCTGTACGTGGTTCTTACCCTCTTCTCTTTTTGGCTTCTTGGTTGAGACCTTTCGCATGTGGGAGAACATAGGTTGTTGTGGATGTAAGAGCTTCTTAGGTACCCACATTTGTAATAGCCCTTGTTGAGCTGCAGCTAACTTCTTAGGCACCCAAACTTGTTGGATACCTTGTGATTGAGCTTGTCCGAGCTGCTTTCTTCGTCTTCTGACTTGGTTGGCTTGCCTGGATGGGATTTGTGGGGGCAAGGCTAGTGGTTGCTCTCCTTTGCGTACCCAAATCTGCTCTCTGCTCGGAACTACTTTCTTATCGAATGGTATCTTTCTATTTGGTGTAGCAGTTGTCGTGAACGATTGTGTTCGCTTGTGTGGTAGACTCACTACTATGGCTACTTGATTCTTTGGAGAAGAAGAAAGATCCACCCGCCTTTGAACCTGGTCTTCCATGATTGACACCTTCTGTATCATAGAGCTTTTGACACATACAACATCTCTTTTGCTAAGATTAGTCCTAGGAGAACTACAAGATGTGACATCTGGATTTGTGAGCATGCCATTCTCTAGTTCTAATGTAAAGCATTGTCCCTGGACCCAAACTTGAAGAAGTTGACTTCTTAGGTTCAAGTTGACTGCATTGTCATAAATCCAATCTTGTCCTAAGACAAGTGGTTCTGTAAGGTTCTCATCTTGACACACTAACACTTTGACTTTCATTGGAACATCTTGAAGGTAGATGGGAAGTTCCACCTCGCCCAAACAAGGGGTTTCCACACCTCCCAATCCTATGAGATAAGCTTCTATGGGATTGATGTTCAACTGCAAGTCTTGGCAGTAGGAAAGTCTAACTGCACTACTTGCTGCACCTGAGTCAATCAATGCTTTCACCGTCCTAGCACCCTTCCCTTGTCCTATCTCTATGGTCACAAAGGGTCTTCGGTCAATGACCTGAGAAGTCGCTATGCCTGACTTTTGGCACATATCCATGTGATATTTTGGAGCTTTTGAGTTGACATCTAGGCCAAGTCGTCTTAACTTATTTCGCCTTATGCGCTCTCTAGCCTCTGCCTGTGCTTCTTCTCTCACTCTTAACTCTTCTTCTTTTTGTTTCTTAGCAGTGTTGAGTCTCATTAGCATGTCCTCTGTCAGAGGTTCTTGATATAACTTGACTCTACAACCACTAATATAGTTTGGCAAGATATCACCTTCTAAAGTAGCCAATTGAACCGCACCACTAGTGGAAATTCTGTTAATGATCATGGGTCCATATCCTCGTTTTTCCAACTTACGGGCATGTTGTTTCAGTGTGTAAACCAACACTAGATCTCCCTCTTTCAGTCCCTTATCCTTAATGTGTGCATCGAAGTAGGCCTTTTGCCTTTTCTTTGTAGCGTAGATGCCTGCAGCCGCTCGTAGCCTTGTCTCACCTAAGCGTTCTAGATCAAAGATCCTAGATGACAATTCATGTCCATTCCACTCATGCTCTTGTGCTACTTTTAAAGCAGGGATTAAGAAATCCAGTGGTAGCACCGCATTCTGTCCAAAGACCATCTGAAATGGGGTGGCATTGAGTACTGTTTTGTAGGCAACTCGATAAGCCCAAACAGCATGATGAAGTTGTTTGTCCCAATCAGAGTGTTTATTATTTACCAATTTTGTCAATACGTTACAAAGTATCTTATTGGTACTCTCGGCTTGTCCGTTAGCTTGTGGGTGATAAGGGGCAGATTTCTTATGTATCACCAAGAGTTCTTGGAGAAGATTTTCAATGACTTCATTCAAGAAGTGTGTGCCTCTATCGCTCACTAACTCTATTGGTAGCCCATATCTCGTGAACACATTCTCGAATAAGAACTTAGCCGTCGTTTGAGCATCATTCTTTGTTGTGGCTTTCACTTCTACCCACTTGGTAAGGTAATCTGTGGCTACAATAATATACTCTGCATGGGAGTTTCTAGCAGGGGGATTAATAGGACCTATGAAGTCTATGCCCCACTTGGAAAATGCACGCCCTCCCATCATTGGCCTCAAAGGCATCTCGTCTTTTCTAACTGGATATTGTGCACGTTGGCATGTGTCACATTTCTTCACATAGGTATGTGCATCCATATGAAGAGTGGGCCACCAAAGTCCTGAGAATAGAATGGTCTTAATCACTCGGTCAGGACCAAAATGTCCACCTGCAACACCACTGTGTGCAGTCTCTAAGACCCTTAAATAGTCTGATTCATGAACGCACAGTCTTAAGTAACCATCTTTACCTCTTCGGTATAGGTTCTCTCCTACTAAGGCATAGCCTTGAGCCTCTTGCTCCATATTTCGTCTTCTTGCTAGACTGGCCTCTTTGGGTAATCTTCCCGATCTCATAAACTCTACCAATGGAGCACTCCAATCTGGAATTAATGATACTTGATAAAGGGTCGCATGCTCCACTGGTGGTCTCTCTCTGCACATTGGACAATTCTTGATCCACTCATGTATTTCTTTGTCCATGCTAGGCCAATACACTCCTAAACGTTTCAAATTCTGCAATGTTCGTTGTTTAGAATAGTGATTTCCTAGCAATCCCTCATGAGCTTGCTGCAACCAACTACTATGTTCATCATCCTCGACACAACAAGCTAATACACCCTCAGTATCTTGTTTGTACATGCTTCCTGCCAATATGTGATATTTTTGTGATTTTACAATTTCTTCTTGTGATGTTTTCACATTCTTATTTGCAGGGCCGAAGGTTAGGACTGGTACCAACTTATTTGCCCATTTAGGAACAACTTCCAAATTGAACAGATAAGCATCAGGTAGTTCATCAGACACTCCTTGTGGTGACTCTCCTGAAGTAATGCGAGAAAGGTGATCTGCCCGAAGGTGGGTTCTACCTTTCCTGACAACAACTTCAAAGTCATACTCCATTAGTAAGAGGAACCATCTTACTAAGCGTCCAGTATTGCAAGGTTTATTGACCAAATATAACAAAGCTTGATGATCAGTGAAAAACTTGAACTTGTTGGCCAATAAATAGTGTCTAAACTTCTTTACAGCATATACCATGCCTAACCCTTCTCGCTCGGTTGTGGTATAATTTCTTTCGGCTGGGTTCAGTTGTCTACTAGCATATGCTATGGGCAAATCTAAATTCCCTTCACCTGTGGGTTGTGCTAGCACACATCCTATGGCATGATTGGATGCATCCACATGGACATGGAATGGCTTATTCCAATCAGGAGTGGTCAATATTGGTGCTGTGCACAAACGTTTCTTCAGTCCATTGAAAGAATTCTCGCATTCGTCGTTCCACTCAAAATTAGACAACAAGGCATAAAGGGGTCTAGCTATGATCGCGTACATGTGGATAAACCTACGATAATATCCACAATGGCCCATAAAGGCTTGTACCTCTTTAACATTCCTTGGCCTTGGCAGCTCCGCTATGGCTCGTACCTTATCTTCATCCGTTGAGATTCCATTCTTAGAAACAATATGACCGAGGATTTTACCTTGACGCACCATGAACACACACTTTTCTGGGTTCAGACACACTCGATATTCTCTACACTTGTTGAAGATCTGTCTGAGCTCAGGGATGTGAAATCTTCTTTCTTGGGAATGAGCACATAAATCATCCACATACACTTCTAAGCTCTTTCGTAAGAACTCTTTGAAGACATGACACATGAGCCTTTGGAATGTTGCAGGTGCATTGGTGAGCCCAAATGGCATCACACGAAATGCAAAGATTCCCCATTCGGTGGCAAAAGCCATCTTGTGTTGATCTTCTGGGGCAATGGCTACTTGGTTGTAACCTGAAAATCCATCAAGAAAGCTATAAACTTCCTTGCCTGCAACACGCTCCAATAGGTGTTCTGTGATTGGAAGTGGATAACTATCTCTAATCGTAGCGGCATTAACTTTTTTAAGGTTAATACACACTCGCAACTTCCCGTTCTTCTTGGGTACCACAACAATGGGGGACACCCATTCAGTATGCTCAATCTCATAGATGAACCCAGCTTCAATCAACCTATCAATTTCTTCTTTTATTTTGGCTGCATAGGTATCATTATATGTGTAGGGCTTCTGTTTGGTGGGCTTGGCATCAGCAGTCATGGGGATAGTATGAGAGCAAAATCTTGGATCTACCCCTTTCAAGTCTCTATAGTGCCATGCAAACACATCCCTATATTCCCTTAATAGAGCTACAAGCTCCATTTCTTCTCTTGCACTTAGGTCATCTCCTATATATGTGCATCTCTCTTCGTTCTCTTCAATGGTCACTACAATCTTCTTGGTCTTTTCTTTATTATCATATGATTCTCCTATGATGGCCTCTCTCTTATGCATTCGTACCAAAATTTTGCGGTCGTCAACTTCATATTTCTTGAAGTTTTCTGGTACTTCAAACAATGACTCCTCCTCTTCTTGTTTCACTGCTTTTCTTTTCTTTTTCTTTTGACTACTTTCGCTTCCATCCTTTGAGTTTACCGTTTTAATACTTGTGAGAGGTTCTTCTTCTTTCTGGGTGAACACTCCTATATCTTCTAGATAGTGCTGCTCTGAGTTAAAGCAACTATCCATCACAATGGACTCTATATCATCGTCATTCTCTTCTTCTTCTATGACATCACTAGGGTCACATTCTTCTAGCAAGGGCTCACACATGAACACTGAGATATCATAACCTTCCTCATCACAATGAGGTGTCCATTGTTCTTCATTGACAGCAATGTCCATGGTGGCTAAGATTTCTGGCCAGCCATGAGGCTCAAACTCCTCATCTGGAAAGATCATCGGTGTGTAGGCTGGGTCGCTAACTGGTCTCTCTCCTAGCGAAGTTCCTTCCTCTCTTGCCTTTAAACGTTTTTCCTCTTCCTTTGCGACCTTGCACATCCACAAATGAGTATCTTCATGCAGCCATGATGGATCAGGTGAACTTTCAGAATGCACAGAGATGGAATCTTCTTTCACTTTGTGGATAGAATTCCACTGTAGGGGTGGTACGTCTCTGAAGGTGTAATCCTTCAAATTGACCTTGGTGGTAACCCCTAAGTGCTGTAAGTACAAGGAGTTAGTTCCCCAATCCTGTACTATTTGCAATTGTCGTAGGAAGGGTCTTCCTAGGATCATCTCAAAGACATTATTTTTCTCAAAGTCACATATAGCAAATGTGTGCTCAAACTCTACACCACAAGTGGTTAGAGTGATCCCTTCTAGCAATCCTAGAGGTCTTTCAAAATGACCATCAGCCATTTGAAGCTTCATTCTAGTTGGTCTTAATGTGCGCTTGCCCCATTGCTTCCACAAGGAGGTGGTCGCAATAGCAACACCAGCACCTGAATCTATGATTGCTTTGGTTGTGTAACCTTGGTAGGTGATGGGAAGATAAGTATTACCTTCTTCACCCTCACACATGTCGCCTATTTTGTCTAGAGGTATCTCTGGTACCCTTTGCTTGGAGCCTGCTTTTGGCATGTTGGAATCAAGTTCTGGAACCTGATCCTTCACATGATTCCAGAGCTCAGGTTTTGCTTTGAGCAGCTCTTCTACAGTGAGATGACACTGAACCTTAGTGTTCTTCACAACATCCGTGTTCCTTGGAACCACTGAGTCTTCATTTCTTACTAGTATTCTGGGAGCTCTAATCTGGAGAGATTCAGATTCCCATGGGCCTGGAAATTGAGGCAGTTCTTCTAAGGTATTAGATTCAAAATCTAACCTTTCGTCTTCTTGTTGTTCTGCTTCATCTTCGTAAATAGATGGGATGTCTTGGGGAAATTGATCATGAAGGTCATCAATCTCAGGAATAGGAGGGGAATTACCCTTCTCTTTGGCCCATTTCTCTTCTTGTATTTCCCGCAAGAATTCTTGAGAGTACTGTTGAATTGAAGGAGGTATTCCTGGATCCGTGGAATTAGGAACATAAGCTCCCATTGGAGGTGAGCTTCCTCTTTCAATAACTGGTTGAGCCTGTGGAGGTAAAGAAACTTGTGGTTTGTTTACCAATTGCTCTAATCTTTCTAGTAAGCCCTGGAAATGCAAATCTGATTTGATAGAGTTTGTCTGATTGAACTTTTGACTAGTCTCAAGTATGGCTTGAGCTTGTTCTACCATTTTCATGCACATTTTCATCCGTTCAATCTCTAAATCTGCTCTGGGGTAACTCTTGTCTAGGTTTGCCGCTGTAGGCCCTTCTTGAAGTCGAGCCTGGTAGGCCTTGAACATCATGTCCAAGCCTTCTGGGGTTGGATCTGCCAGAACAGACCCTGGTTGCGGTCTATTTACAATGGGTGGTGGGGTGGGATGAGGTGGAGTGGATGGAGTTTCGGCATGCGAGGGGCTTTGAGATGCAATGTCTTCTATTTTTGTTTTCGCTTCTTTTAAGCTTTCTTCTAGTTCCGATAACTTTTTATTCCACTTGCGATTGGCCTT
Source organism: Ceratopteris richardii (assembly GCA_020310875.1). Taxonomy (NCBI): domain Eukaryota; kingdom Viridiplantae; phylum Streptophyta; class Polypodiopsida; order Polypodiales; family Pteridaceae; genus Ceratopteris; species Ceratopteris richardii. The sequence continues at coordinate 148,234,603 of CM035436.1, read as the reverse complement.
CTCTCTGGTATCCTTCCATGTTCTTGTTTTCCTCTTACTAGGCTCTCCCGATTCACTCGACTCTGATTGTTCTACTGGTTTATCTTGTTTTAAGGCTTGTGCTCTAGTGACAGCTTGTATAGGAGCCACATTGCTACTACTTGAACTTGGATCTGCCACTAAGCCTACCACATTAATGGGTGTAATCTTGGGTGCACTAGAGGGGTTTCTTGGACAATCTCTGGGGAGATGGTCTTTGCCACAATCAGGACAAAAAGCCTGTATTGTGATAGCCTGTCCTTGACTCGGAGATGGTGGGTGGGGACAGTCACGAATGAAATGGTCGCCATGACATCTGAAACAAGATCCTCTAGGGGCTTGTGGTCTCATTTGTCTCAACTGGGGCCTAGGGTTAGGATTTGTGTACATGACATTGGAGTATTCTGGCTCCCAATTTTGCTCCATAGGCGGTGCCTCATATTGATACGAGTAAATCTCACTATGTTCAGGTGACTCTGTGTAATAAGCATGTGGACTACCTTCATGGGAGTAGTCTGAACTATGAGCATGAGAGTCATTATCTGGTATCAATGGGGTTAGTGGCACCAAAGCTCTATTTGGATTTTCCTCTCCCACAGCATACTTGACTGGAATCACGTTGGCTGGAGCTGGTGGTTGGTTTCCCAAGACAGGTTGTGGCCTATATGGTACCTGATATTGCTGTTGTGGTCTATAATATGACTGTTGGTATTGATTCTGATACCTACCTTGTGGGTAAGGTTGTTGATAATTTTGTCTAACAGCCTGCCTATTGTAGGGACAATCTTGAGCCGTGTGGTTTGTGTATTTTCTCTCAATAGTGCAATATGGAGCATTCCTGTCTCTAATGTTTTGGTTTTGCATTGGGCATACGTTAGCCATGTGGTCACCTCCGCAAGTATAGCACCGATTCAATGAAGTGACTCCCTGTGTTTGTTTATTTTGGACTCCCAGCTTCTTGGCAACTTGCTCAGCTATCTCTTCTATTTCTGTGGAGATCTTTGAAGTATGACTAGTAGAACTATCCGAATCTTTGTAGAGTTTGGACAATCCCAACTCCTCACCCAAGTTATCTTCTATGTCGATGCACGTCCGCACGCACTCTTCTATGGATCTAGGCTCTTTCAAGTACACATATGATCTTAATTTTGTGCTCAGTAAGCCATCTAAGAACAAAGCCACTTGTTTAGCTGGTGTGGGTAACTCTGGAGTAGGGCATCTTTCTAGGTACTGTCTGAACCTTCTACCTGCTAGTCGCACTGTTTCTTGGGGTGTCTGCTTGAAACTATGGATCAGGGACGATGTGTTATGCCTGATACCACTCTTGGAAAATTCTACAATGAATTCGTCTAGCAGTTGACCTATATCGCGATAGCTGCTTCTACTCAATGGTTGAAACCAAGCTAAGGTAGTGCCTTTAAGGGTCAAACCAAATGCCTCGTACTGGGTGAACCAGTCCTCAATTTGTTCGGCTCTCAGCACTTGTTTGTACTCGGCCACATGATCATAAGGATCCCCTGTCCCATCGAAATAGTTCTTCATTGCCTTGATCACTTGAATGGGTCTAAGGGTTCTTGGGTACTCTCGGGGTCTAGGCAATGGAAAATCCTGTTCATCTCTTTGTTGCCTATGTGCTTGATGTCTCTCTCTTTCAGGTCTTTCATTTTCAAATCCTGCTCTATTCCTGCCCACGGTGTGTGCAAAGCTTACCTCAGGTCTCTCTCTAGTTCTTTCTCTCTGGGCTTCATGAGCGTGGGAAGACCCTATTCCTTGGAGGCCATGGGAAACATTGGATCTTGGTGGGGGGAAAATCAATTCATTCTTCCAAGTATATGCATGTCTATCATGTTCTGCTACCAAGAAAATTTTCTCTGACGTGTTATCTAGGTAGACAACTTTGCCTGGTATCTATGGATCCTTGAACTCGTAGATGATGACTATGCCCAATTGGCTAGGTTGTTCTGGCTTGAATCTCCAAAAGGCTTCCTCTGTTTCTCTATTCAAAAATAGTTCTATGCTTTTGTTGTCTTGAGGGATCCAGTCTGGAGTGATCACTCGGGTCAAAACTTACTTGCCTCTAGGAGTCTGGGGTCCTTGTCCTATATTTCCTTGTTCTAGGTCTCCTATCTCATTCTCATGAATGATATTTCCAAACTCATCGGTCCTATCTGGTTGGTTGGTAACCACATACATGGTTCCTTCCTTATCAATGTATGAACCCTCTTTGAACTTGACCACCGGGTGTTCAAGTCCAAAGGATTGATCTGGATTTTTGAGTTGGACCACTGATCGCCTCAGACCATCCTCATAGATGCGAGCACCTAATTGGTTGGTCCGAATATATTCCAACTGTGTCTTATAGGGACCTTCCGGTGTTTGTAGATGGGCAGTCCCTGAGCCACCTGCAGGTTTTCCCATACTAAAAGACATTTCTGAATCACTTGTGTCTGATCTGAGTAAAAGATGACCACTTAGTTGTTGTGCCCAAGACTTGGATGTATGGTTGACACTAGCCTCAGAAGATCTAATGCTTTGTTTATCCTTGCCTAAGTGTCTACCAGATCTCAGGTTCATAAGCTTTAGTCAAGAGTCCAAATTTTCCCTTTGGTATGGTTCAAAATTCTTTAGAGCTATAGAGCTCAAAAAATGGACTTTGGATGAGAAAGTTATGTCAAATCAGGCTCTTGGGGGTCAAAACAGGCAAACAGGGCCTTTGAAGAAAATCGCGATTTTGTGAACTTTCAGAGAATCGCGATTTTGTGAACTCAAAAAATCGCGATGTTGAGCACAAAATCGTGTTTTTGAAAATCACGATTTTGAGCAGAAAATCGTGATTTGAAAATCGCGATGTTGATCACAAAATCGTGTTTCTGAAAATCGCGATTTTGATCACAAAATCGTGTTTCTGAAAATCACGATTTTGATCACAAAATCGTGTTTCTGAAAATCGCGATGTTGATCATAAAATCGTGTTTCTGAAAATCACGATTTTGATCACAAAATCGTATTTTTGAAAATCGCGATGTTGATCACAAAATCGTGTTTTAGAGAATCGCGATTTTGACTCAGAGAATCGTGATTCACAGAATCGCCTTCTTTTCACAAAATCGTGTTTTTGGCTGAAAATCGTGATTTGTGAGAATCGCGATTTTGAGCCCACTGAAAATCGTATTTTCTCAAAATCGTGTTTTTGACAAGAAAATCGCGATGTTGAGCACAAAATCGTGTTTTTGAAAATCGCGATTTTGACTCAGAGAATCGTGATTCACAAAATCGTGTTTTTGACTGAAAATCGTGTTTTCTCAGAATCGTGTTTTTGACATGAAAATCGCGATTTTGTCCCAGAGAATCGTGTTTTTTCCACAGAATCGTGTTTTTCACAAAATCGTGTTTTTGCTGAAAATCGTGATTGGTGAGAATCGCGATTTTGAGCAGAAAGTCGTGTTTTTCACAAAATCGTGTTTTTGCTGAAAATCGTGATTGGTGAGAATCGCGATTTTGAGCAGAGAATCGTGTTTTTTGAAAATCGCGATTTTGAGCAGAGAATCGTGTTTTTTTTGAGAAAAAACACAGAATCGCGATTCTTTTCAACCAACTTTTAGGCGGGAAAACTGAAAATCGTGATTTTTCAAAAAATTTTGAATTTTCATAGAATCACGATTTTCATCACAGAATCGCGTTTTTTGGCAGGAAATTCAAATTTCTGAGCGCCGGCTATGGCGAGCTCCGTATGAGCAGAAAATCATGAAAAAAACACAGCGCTTGCTCTCCCTTGCTTCTCCTAACTCCTTCCCACACAAAAATGCATGAAAAATGGTATGAAAATGGTGAAAATGCACTAGAAAACAAGAAATTTCTATGAAGGAGAAGATGGAAGAAGGTGGAGATGATGATGATGATGAAGATGAAGGGGAAAAAACAGAAAATGAACTGAAATGACAGTTTTTTTACCTTCCAACGTCGCAAATCCACGATCTTACCATCACAACGCTCGTCCTCGAAGCTCTCTCCCCGGCAACGGCGCCAAAATTTGGTGTAGCTCAAGCGTAAGCACCACCTCCTTTACTTGTCAATCCGTGGAGACGTGAGGACCGGTATGAAGACCACGAGCAAGTGAAGGCACAAGTGCGTGAGTGAAAGCACACAAACATGCACACACATACACACACACGCGCACAAAGTAAGATCAAAGAGAGGAACAATGGAAAGCTTAGATTGCAAAAGAGTTCTCTTACAAAAGTTCTATTCTCTAACAAGCTAACCCCAAAAATGAGCTCTCTAGCTCTTTTTATAGTTTTTTGACTAGTTTTGGCCCTGTCCAGACCTAGTGTCCGGCCTAGTTAAAAATTAGGTTCCAGGGCTTATTTGAGGGCTCAAACGAAGTCTAAAAATTATGAAAATTGGTACGATGGTACTTCTAATACTCCTCAAGCTCGAGGACTCCTCGGCTTGAACAAAATGGAGTTACTAAAAATAGATAATGGTATTTACAATGGTTTCTAGTGATGAAAATCACTATTTTTGTAGGGGATTCTTCTGAAAATTTGACATACACTTCTTGGAGCTCCCTACTTGCTCCCTTTCCTCGTGTGTCCACCTTTTGATGTGCTTCCATGCTTTGTCCTTGACTTTGAGCTTCAACAGTCTGTCAGGGACGACAGACTCGAGAGGGGGGGGAGTGTTGAAGCTCAAAGTCAAGGCCAAAGCATGGAAGCACATCAAAAGGTGGACACACGAGGAAAGGGAGCAAGTAGGGAGCTCCAAGAAGTGTATGTCAAATTTTCAGAAGAATCCCCTACAAAAATAGTGATTTTCATCACTAGAAACCATTGTAAATACCATTATCTATTTTTAGTAACTCCATTTTGTTCAAGCCGAGGAGTCCTCAAGCTTGAGGAGTATTAGAAGTACCATCGTACCAATTTTCATAATTTTTAGACTTCGTTTGAGCCCTCAAATAAGCCCTGGAACCTAATTTTTAACTAGGCCGGACACTAGGTCTGGACAGGGCCAAAACTAGTCAAAAAACTATAAAAAGAGCTAGAGAGCTCATTTTTGGGGTTAGCTTGTTAGAGAATAGAACTTTTGTAAGAGAACTCTTTTGCAATCTAAGATTTCCATTGTTCCTCTCTTTGATCTTACTTTGTGCGCGTGTGTGTGTATGTGTGTGCATGTTTGTGTGCTTTCACTCACGCACTTGTGCCTTCACTTGCTCCTGGTCTTCATACCGGTCCTCACGTCTCCGCGGATTGACAAGTAAAGGAGGTGGTGCTTACGCTTGAGCTACAGAGTGAGAGGGAGGGTAGCGGGTGGGTGGGTGGGAGGGGGTGTGGGGAGGGAGGGTGGGTGGGCGGGAGGGGGTGTGGAGGGGGAGGGTGGGCGGGTGGGTGGGCCGGAGGGGGTGTGGAGGGGAGGCGGGAGTGGAGTGGAGGGGGAGGCGTGGAGTGAGAGGGAGAGTGGCGGGTGGGTGGGTGGGAGGTGGTGTGGAGAGGGAGGGTGGGTGGGTGGGTGGGCGGGAGGGGATGTGGAGGGGGAGGGTGGGCGCGTGGGTGGGCGGGAGGGGGTGTGGAGGGGAGGCAGGAGTGGAGTGGAGGGGGAGGCGTGGAGTGAGAGGGAGGGCGGCCGGTGGGTGGGTGGGAGGAGGTGTGGAGGGGGAGGGTGGGCGGGTGGGTGGGCGGGAGGGGGTGTTGAGGGGAGGCGGGAGTGGAGTGGAGGGGGAGGCGTGGAGTGAGAGGGAGGGGGGCTGGTGGGTGGGTGGGAGGGGGTGTGGAGAGGGAGGGTGGGCGGGTGGGTGGGCGGGAGGGGGTGTGGAGGGGAGGCGGGAGTGGAGTGGAGCGGGAGGCATGGAGTGAGAGGGAGGGTGGCGGGTGGGTGGGTGGGAGGGGGTGTGGAGAGGGAGGGTGGGCAGGTGGGTGGGCGGGAGGGGGTGTGGAGGGGAGGCGGGAGTGGAGGGGGAGGCGCGGAGTGAGAGGGAGGGTGGCGGGTGGGTGGGTGGGAGGGGGTGTGGAGAGGGAGGGTGGGCGGGAGAGGGTGTGGAGGGGGAGGGTGGGCGGGTGGGTGGGCGGGAGGGGGTGTGGAGGGGAGGCGGGAGAGGAGTGGAGGGGGAGGCGTGGAGTGAGAGGGAGGGTGGCGGGTGGGTGGGTGGGAGGTGGTGTGGAGAGGGAGGGTTGGCGGGTGGGGGTGTGGAGGGGGAGGGTGGGCGGGTGGGTGGGTGGGAGGGGGTGTGGAGGGGAGGCGGGAGTGGAGTGGAGGGGGAGGCGTGGAGTGAGAGGGAGGGGGGCGGGTGGGTGGGTGGAAGGGGGTGTGCAGGGGGAGGGTGGGCGGGTGGGTGGGCGGGAGGAGGTGTGGAGGGGAGGCGGGAGTGGAGTGGATGGGGAGGCGTGGAGTGAGAGGGAGGGGGGCGGGTGGGTGGGTGGGAGGGGGTGTGGAGAGGGAGGGTGGGCGGGTGGGTGGGCGGGAGGGGGTGTGGAGGGGAGGCGGGAGTGGAGTGGAGGGGGAGGCGTGGAGTGAGAGGGAGGGTGGCGGGTGGGTGGGTGGGAGGGGGTGTGGAGAGGGAGGGTGGGCGGGTGGGTGGGCGGGAGGGGGTGTGGAGGGGATGCGGGAGTGGAGTGGAGGGGGAGGCGTGGAGTGAGAGGGAGGGTGGCGGGTGGGTGGGTGGGAGGGGGTTTGGAGAGGGAGGGTGGGCGGGTGGGAGGGGGTGTGGAGAGGGAGGGTGGGTGGGTGGGTGGGCGGGAGGGGGTGTGGAGGGGAGGCGGGAGTGGAGTGGAGGGGGAGGCGTGGAGTGAGAGGGAGGGTGGCGGGTGGGTGGGTGGGAGGGGGTGTGGAGGGGAGGCGGGAGTGGAGTGGAGGGGGAGGTGAGGATCGAGGGGGGGTGGGCACAGATGTTATTGCTCTAGCCTCGGGAGTCAACGACTCAAAAGCCACGCAAGCTTTTGAAGAGTTGGGCAGCCCTGTAGACTCGGGCATTGCAGACTTCTGAGTTCAGTTGAGATAATCTTGCAGCAAGATGGAGTTGAAGGCGGAATGAATGAGGTTTCCCATTATATAGCAAGGAGGATTAAGGGCTCACCTCACAGCAAGGGATGGTTTAGCATAAAAGAGTCTTCAAAAGAGAGGAGAAGCCAACTTTAATCTCATCCATCCAAGAGATAAACAAAGAAAAGGCTAGCATTAAAAGGTTCTGCGTAGAACTAAGAGCCATCCAAAAAAAATTGCGGCAAAACTTTGTGTATTTGAGCAACATATTTTTTAGCAATTATTAGCAATGATTAAAGGGTCACAATAGAAAAACAAAATGACCTAAGAACTATGGAGTGGGATGTTAGAACTTTTTATGATAGGATTTGAGTCTAGAAATATTTACTAGCGGCAGGGTGGCTCTATTGAGTGTTTCTAACTGCACAGCACCCCAATGCAACGTCTTCAGAACGCGAAAAGGGCCTTCCCAATGAGGGATCCATTTCCCTTTTGCGTTCGTATGAGGGTTAGGTTTATGGAGAAGAACTAACATGCCTGCTTCAATGTTGTTGTTCCACAGATATCGATCATGTGCCTCCTTCCTCTTCATCTGAGTCTCTATCAATTGTTTGGTCGCTAGTAGACGAATCTCCTCCACTTTATGTAGTGCTCCTAGCCTCTGAGAGACATCACAATCCTTCTTTCCCTGCATGAATGCTATCTTAGGCGATCCATGTAAAAATTCAAAGGGCTCGATGGGTAATATGCCATAAACCAGTTGGAATGGGGAATATCCAGTGGCCTCTTTGTAGGCTAACCTGTATGCCCAAAGTGTACCTTGGTAAGCAATGCCCCATGAAGTGGGCTGCAACATACACTCCTTTCTTAACATTGAGATTAAAACCTTATTTGTCGATTCAGCCTGTCCATTTGCTCTTGGATAGTAAGCACAAGAGGTCCTATGAAGAATTCTATACCTGTTGAAGATTTCTTGCAGGACTTTATTGACAAAATGGGTACCCTGATCAGTACAAATTTCAAGTGGACAACCAAACCTGCAATTGATGCTACTATAAATGAAATCAGCAACAGTTTGGGCAGTGCAATCGGGGGAGGTAATAGCTTCAGCCCACTTTGTCGCATAATCTGTAGCTATCAAGAGATATTTTTCTCTTTTTGGAAAAGCGGGAGGGTAGATGGGCCCTACAAAATCTAGCCCCCAGTTCTCAAATGGTTGCCAGGAAGTGGAAACAACCAAGGGGTTATGTCTCTGCTTTGTTGGCTTAGGTCCACACCTCTGGCAAATGTCACATCCCTTTCCCCATTCATCTGCATCCCTAAATAGTGTAGGCCACCATAGACCAGCATCCAGTATCCTCTGACTCATAATATGTCCTGGAAGGTGCCCACCACCTGTTCCTTCATGTGCAGAGTGAAGGACTTCCCTCACTTCTTCTTCTTCCAAACACTTCCTGAACCGGTCATCCTTGCCCTGTCTATACAATTTATCTTCAATGAAGGTATATGGTCTACTCTTGATTAGCAGTCTCTTCTTTTGTACAGCACTAGCCTTTTCTGGATACAACCCAGTTTTAATGAAATTTTTGATGTCGTAATACCAACCTTGAGCTTGTACAGCAAACAGATGAGCATCTGGAAAGTCATCATTGATTCCACTAGTTTGATTTCTCATATTTATTCTGGATAGGTGATCTGCCATAACATTTTCTTTTCCTAGTTTATGGACTACAGAAAAATCAAACTCTTGGAACAACAATAACCACCTCCATATTCTACCAGTGGCTTGTGGTTTGTTGAGTAGGTATTTTAGTGGGCGTGCCAAATTTGTTGGGGGATTCTTGGACGAGAAGGAGTTTGAGGGTTTGTAGGAGAAAAAGGAAAGAATAAAGAAAGAAATGAGCTGGGAAACTTCACAGAGGAAATAACCTTGGAAGCTTCTGCAGAAGCACACCTTGGAATCTTGAGTTTGATTACAGTAAAACAATTACAATGTTTGAGCACAATCCGAGTCAATACTTCGGTGCGCACTACAGAGGGTGCTTAATTACAAAATACCAATTATCCCGAAGTCTTCTTGCAGTCGGCCTCCTCTGCACCAGTGCTCTACTTGCTTCAAGCTTATCCTTGTGCACACCTTGCACCAAACTTCCACCAAGATGAGGAATGAGTATCTTCTGTCGGTATGCACACTGCACAGAGACCTTGAGGTCCTTGGGGTCTAGCTTCGCACTCTCTGCCTTCTTCCTTAGCCACCTTTTTTGCACTCTTCACTTCCACCTCTCTGTGTCGTCGTACCCTGGTGTCTCTTGCACTTCTCTCTCTTTCTTCTTTCCAGTGTGTCACCAAGAATAGCCTTTGTCTTTCTTTGTTGAGTGTGCCGGTTCCGTGCACTCTAACTGTAATACAATCTTGGTGCCCTTTCAATGTCCCAAGATTGTCTTTTGAACTGGCAGCCAACGACTCACTACTTTGTCCTGTAGTGACTTTAGACTTAAAACAAAATTTTGATTGGGCGGCCCTATTTCCACCTTTGCGTACACGGGCGCTTCCCATACCTTCATCTTTTCCTTTTAATTCTTTACTTTTTGCACCTAAGACTTTAAATTCACCCTTTGAACCTTAAGAGAATTAGAAAAATACTTCTGCAATACTTCCCCAATTTAATACCTCTTGTCTGTGAACAATTAAAGACCTTTTATATGAACAATTGAAGGTGCACTACCTGTGCACTTTGACCCTGGAATTTTGATACTTTACTCTTGCCTATGCATAGCTGTGACCTTGACTTTGCTAGTTTCAACCGGTTAGGGCTCAATAGATACCCGTTCAGTGTGCTCAATTTCATAGATGAATCCAGCTTCAACCAAGCGATCTATCTCCTCCTTGATCTTAGCAGCGTAGTTATCGTTATAAGTGTATGGCTTCTGCTTGGATGGTTTGGCATCTGAGGTCATGGGGATTGTGTGTGAGCATATGTCAAGGTCTACGCCTTTTAAATCCTTATAGCTCCACGCGAATACATCTCTGTATTCCCTTAGCAAAGCTATCAACTCTTGCTCTTCTTCTTCCGTCAGGTCATGTCCTATGTAAGTGCATCTTTCTTCTCCTTCCTCTATGGCTACAACAATTTTCTTGGTGGTTTCCTTGTTATCATAGGCCTCTCCTGATCGAGCATCACGTTTAGGCATTCTTATCATGACTCTCCTATCATCTATTTCATATTTTTTAAAGTTTTTTGGGACCTCAAACAAGGATTCTTCTTCTTCTGGTGTGACCTCTTTCTTCTTCCTCTTCCTGCCTTCACTCTTGGTGGTCACTTGTGTGGTTAATCTCACCTCATTCATAATTTCTGCGTGTCTCTGAGGGTGAGCTTCTACCTCATAGAAGTATTCCTCATCTGATGCAAAGGGTGGTGGGTCCATGATGATTGACTCTAGATCGGAGTCACTTGCATCCTCAAATGCATCAGTGCTAGGCTCGCATTCTTCAAGAACCGAATCACCCATGAGTGGCTCTATTGAGAAGACTAAAATATCATAGCCATCCTCATCACAGTGGGGTGTCCATTGTTCTTCATTGACGGCTACCTCCATTGTTGCTAGAATTTTGGCCCAACCATGAGGTTCAAATTCTTCGTCAAGAAATACTACAGGTGCATAGGTAGGGTCGTGAACTGATCTATGGGTTTCTTTCGCACCTACCTCTCTGGCTTTTTCTCTTTTCTCTTCTTCTACTGCTACTTTAAACATCCATAAGTGAGTGTCTTCGTCCATCCATGAGGATCTTGATCCTATGGAATGCACTGACTCCGTATCCTCTTTAGCTCTATGGATGGGATTCCACTGGATGGAAGGGACATCTCTAATGAGAATAGTCCTTGAGATTAACTTTGGTTGTGACACCTAAGTGTTGCAAGTACAAGGAGTTGGTTCCCCAATCCTGTACCACTTGCAACTGTCGCATAAAAGGTCTTCCCAAAATCATCTCATAGGCATGATTTTTGCTAAAGTCACATATAGCAAACATATGCTCGAACTCAACACCACATGTAGTGAGAGTTATTCCCTCTAGCAGTCCTAAAGGTCTTTCAATGTGGCCATCGACCATCTACAATTTCATTCTCATTGGTCTGAGTGCTCGCTTGCCCCATCGCTTCCATAAGGAAGTGGTAGCAAGTGCCACTCCTACACCCGAGTCTAAAATTGCCTTGGTTGTGTATCCTTGGTGGGTAATGGGAAGATAGGTATTTCCCTCTTCTCCTTCGCTCATATCTCCTATCTTGTCGAAGGGTATTTCTGGCACTGTTCTATGCAATCCTACCTGGGAACGAGGTTTTGCTACTTTTGGCACTTGATTGGCTACATGTTTCCACAGTTTTGGCCTAACCTTGAGTAGCTCTTCTAATGTGAGATTGCACTGCACTTTAGTATTCTTTACTACCTCCGTATTCCTAGGTATGAGTGAGTCTTCGTTTTGTACCATGACCGTGGGCACTCTCATACAAGTGGACTTAGCTTCCCATGGGCCTATGAAATGGGGTAGTTCTTATAAGGAATTAGACTCAAAGTCTAGCCTCTCCTGAGATTGGGCACTCTCCTACTCCTCATAAATGGAAGGAATGTCTTGTGAGAATTGTTCATGTGCGTCATCCACAAGTTCAATGGGAGGAGGCACTTCACTTTCTTTAGCCCATTTCTCTTCTTGAATCTCTCGCAAGAACTCTGGTGTGTACTGATTCAGAGAAGAACAAGTGTGTGGTTCCGTGGAATTAGGCACATAAGCTTCCTATGAGGGAATGCTTATTCTACCACTTTCCTTGTCCTTACTTCGAGAGGCGGGTTTCTTTTCTCATTGTGCTATTAGTCTCTCCAATCTTTCTAGCAGTCCATCAAAGTGCAACTGCGTCCTGGCATAACTAGAGAAGTTAAAGAGGCGACTGGCTTCAAACATGGTTTGAGCCAATTCCACAATCTTAGCACAAATTTTAGTTCGTTCAAGCTCTAGTTCTGCTCTAGGGTAACATTTTTCATGATCCGTTATGTTTGGCCCTTCTTGGATTCTGGCCTGATATGCCTTGAGCATCATATTTAGGTCCTCGGGAGTGGGATCTACTAGTACTGATCCTACTCTAGGGGGTGGTGGGGTCGCATGAGGCGGGTTGGAAGGTGGTGGATTGGATGGAGATGGGAATGGTGGTGGTGGGGTCGTGTGAGAGTGAGGTTGAGAGGTGAGTTCAATTATCTTGGCTCTCATTTCTCTGAGACTTTCCTCGAGTTCACTCATCTTCTTTGCCCATTGTCTTTTCATTCTCTCGCGGCTATCTTTCCAGGCTCTCGTCCGTTTCTTGGTTATGCTCTCAATTTCACTAACTTCGGCACTCTTTTCTTGGCCTAAACCTTGGTTCTGCTGCAAAGCTTGAGCTCTGGTGATCACTTGCACAGGTGCAATGGAGGTTACACTTCCTGTAGAGTCTACTACTAACCCAATAACAATGATAGGGGTGATTTTTGGCATATTATTGGGGTTCTTTGGGAAATCTCGTAGGAGATGCTCCTTTCCGCAATCTTGACAGAAGCCTTGGATTGTTACTAATTGAGATTGTGTAGGTGCAGGCATTGGGCAATCACGAATGAGGTGATCTCCCTGACATCGATAGCATGGCTCTCTAGGAAATGGAGGTCTTACTTGCCTAGGTTGAGGTCTAGAGTTGGGGTTTGCTCCCAACTAGGTTCACTCGGTTCTTCACTATAGTAGGACTCACCATGTTCAGGAGACTGCGTGTAGTAAGCCTGGGGGCTATCAATATGTGTAGAATCAAAGCTATGGTCACTAGGGTCACTTTTAAAAAGTAATGGAGTCACTGGGACTATAGCTCTATTCAAATTTTCTTCTGCAGCTGCATATTTTATGGGAATCACATTGGTTGGGATAGGAGGTTGTTGAGCTAACACAGGCTGAGGCCTTTGTTGGGTTTGGTAGGGCTACTGATAGGGTTGTTGAGGTCTGCCATATTGCTGTGGTGGGTACTGGTTCTGATATATTCCTTGTTAAGGGTATGGCTGAGGGTAGGTTTGCCTAACCCCTTGCTTGTTGTATGGGCAATCTTGTGCGGTGTGATTATTGTATCTCCTTTCTATGGTGCAGTACTAACTACTAGGATTCACTTGGGGTTGAGCCATAATGGGACATACATTCGCCATATTGTCTCCTCCATAAGTATAGCACCGCTTAATTGGGGCAAATCTTGGAATTTGTTTGCTAGAGACACCTAGTTTTTAAGATACCTTCTCTGCGAGCTCCTCAATAGATGTGGATTGCATGGAAGAGAGGCTAGATGAACTATCTGAATCTTTGTAGATTTTTGAAAGCTCTAATTCCTTCCCTAGGTTATCTTCAATGTCAATGCACATGCGTGCACACTCTTCTATGGTCCTAGGGTCCTTCAAGTATAGATATGATCTCAATTTGGTACTTAGCAGTCCGTCCAAGAAGAGAGCCACATGTTTGGCTGGTGTGGGTAACTTTCGAACAGGGCATCTCTCTAAGTATTGCCTAAACCTTCTTCCTGCAAGTCTCATGGTCTCTTGAGGTGTCTGCTTGAAGCTGTGAATCAGTGAGGATGTATTATGCCTTATGCTACTCTTAGAGAATTCGGTAATGAATGCCTCTAGAAGTTGGTCTATGTTCCTAAAGCGTCTCTCATTTAGTGGTTGAAACCACGCAAGGGCAGTGTTCCTAAGGGTTAGACCAAATGCATTGTATTGCGTGAACAGGTCCTCAACTTGTTCAGTTCTGAAGACTTGCCTAAACTCAGCCACATGATCGTGTGGGTCTCCAGTGCCATCGAAATAGTTCTTCATGGACTTAACTAGTTGTGTAGGTCTCAAAGTCCTTGTGTGCTCTCTAGGTCTTGGCAGAGGGAATTCATCTACATTTCTTGGATTCCTTGGTAGCTCTAAGTCTCTCAGGTTCCACTCTATCCGTTTTCGTTCTCGTTCTTTCTCTTCCCAACGGGTTGGCGAAACTCACTTCTGGCCTATCTCTACTTCTATCCCTTTGAGCTCCATGAGCTTCGAATGTTCCAGCTCCTTGGTGGCCAAAAGATACATTAGATCTTGGTTGGGGAAAAATGAATTCACCTTTCCAAGTGTAAGCATGCCTTCCATGCTCGGTGACCACAAAGATTCTTTCCAAAGGATTGTCTAAATAGGTCACTTTGCCTAGGCTATCAGGATCTTTGAGCTCATAGATCATGATTGTTCCTACCTCATTCGGTTGATCCGGCTTATACCTCCAAAAGGCTTCATTGGTCTCTCGATTTAAGAGCAGATTTATGCTCTTATTGTCATGGGGAATCCACTCTGGCATGATAATTCTAGTAAGCAGTGATTTGCCTCGAGGCGTTTTAGGCTCTCCACTTATGTTCCCTTGCTCTAGGTCACCTATGTCTGTCTCTAGGATCACATTCGCGAATTCGTCTGTCCTATCTGGGTCACTGGTGACTATGTATATGGTTCCTTCCTTGTCAAGGTATGCACCATTTTCAAACTTGGTTGCTGGATGTTCTAATCCAATGGGTTGATCTGGGTTTTTGATCTAGACCATAGATCTTCCTAGGCCGTCTTCATAGATGCAAGCACCTAATCGGTTGGTCCTAAGGTATTCGAGTTGTGTCTTGTAAGGGCCTTCTACCCATTGTAAGTATGGCACACCGGAACTCCCTGTAGGTCTCTCCATACCATGAGACATCTCAAACTCACTAGTTTCAGAGCTAGGGTAGTGCGAATGAGGGCTCAATTGCTGGGCCCAAGACCTAGCAGTATGATTGACACTAGCCTCTGAAGACCTAAGACTCTATCTATCTCTCCCTAGGTGTCGTCCTAATCTAAGGTTCATATGCCTAATCGAGTCACCCTAATTTTTACCCAAAGTACAACCTCATTGCAACTCAATTTGTATCCATTACTTGGTTCATTTTTAGTTGATTATCATGTTTATGATCTTGTCTGATATCACGTCATCAGGAATACTTGGGTGACTTTCCACACTTTAAGTTGTTCGTACCAAGTTAAGTTCTTTTCTTTTATGTTATCGATCGCCAAGAGACTATCTTTATGCTTGAACTTGAGTATTTAATAGTCTTCAACTTGATAGATGCCTATCGTGGTCCTGACTTACTTCTAGCACTACTTGCACTTAGCTTAAACTAGGAATTGACAAAGGAAGTTGAGAGTATTCCAACCTCACTTGCTGATCCCTCGCTCTTTAGTGCTCAAGAACCCCGTTCTCAAGCTTGCAGAATGTCCTTGGCTTTGGATGCCTTCTAGCACTCTCAATAGACCTGTAAAAGTCCCAAAGTTAGCTCAAGACTTAAATTCAAATGACAGAACCAATCACTTTCATTCATGTAACTCAGATATCAATTAGCCTTTTGTTTTTATGGAAAACAATTCTAGAGATCCCTTAGTTTTGTTCCCCCTGGGTATGGTCCACGAGTGGAAGTTTTGCCATAACCAGTGGAAGTTTTGGTAGTACTCCCCATGAGATTTCCAATGAGCCTAAGATCACCCCGAACGGATTTTGTATGAGGAAGTTATGACTGTTCAGGTTCTAGGGTTAAAACAGGCTAATAGTTCACAGGATTTTGTTGGAATTAATGTTGTACATGCTGAATCTGCAAACTATCAAAGTTGCAAACAACCACAAGTTTCAAGCTTGTACTCCCGCACTTCAGAACTTGTTCTTCAAAAGTCTTCTTCAAAACTGAATTTGACTTTTCTTCCAGAAAACTTGAACTTGCTGAATATGAACCATAATACTTGAGAAAATATGCAAACTAGATATCCAATAGTGTACACATCAAGCAATCACTGCTTGACCTCAAATATAGCATGAACTCTCTCTGAACCTACTATCTCCTGTCTTCAAAAAGCAGAAAACATACACTGGGATCCATATATTTGCATTTACCTTCCAAAAAGGTTTCTCAATGTACTTCTGCTGCATCATGTAAATACACTAATCAAGAACTGAATCCTAGAACCTGTGACTGTCAACTCACAACTTAGTGCATTATGAACACTGCTAGTTCATCTCTAACTGTACTGAAGTCAAATCAACTCAACTCAATTGAAATCAACTGAAATATGAGTCAAAAAATCTATGATGTCATCATGTCTTCATCCTTTAAATCCTTCATACCTCTTTCCTTTAGAACTTGGTATAAACATATATGTGCGCACGTCTGAAATATACCTTTCTGAAATATCAAGCTTCTCTTCAAATAGAATTCTGGAACCTTATCCTGAACAGGAAGTTTCTCCAAACATTCTTCTTCTTCCTTCTTCTTTCAAAGATGGAGTATAAAGAGAACCTGACAAAGGAAATATAGGAATACCTGAAATAGGAATTCCTGTAGGTATGAATCTGCATTCTTTCACATATGGCTGAAAATAAGTCTTCATGTTTCATCACCCCCTTGGATGACTTAACACTAGTATCTAGAATTCTTCAAATATATCAGACTTTATGAAATCTGGAACGTCTTCCTTCTTTCAATAAATCTGATCTTTAGTGATCAATACCTGTGTCTGAAACAAAAGTTTAGGATCCATAATCTTCTGTAACATAACAAGTATCTTCTTTTTCTCTGCAACACAAATCTGATAGAATCTGAATCTTTGACTTACTTCTTCCAATGCTAAGAACCTTACCAAACAAAAGATTGACAACTGACTCATAAATGTTCAAGATCATACAAGATCAATGATCTCTCTTGTGTAGAATCTGCTCTTATCAAACCTTCATGATTGAATGTTTGATTTGCTACCTGAATGTCTCCAAGTGTCCATGCTACTCAAAAAGCTGTAAAACTTTTCTTCAAACAAATCCTTCCAAGAATTTGCAATTCCTACTTGAAACATAAGTGGACAAACTTCTCACCTCGAGAACTCCAAAAGCTGCAAGTTGATACTTCATAACTTTCATATTTTACCCGGGTGAAATGTGATAGTACCTGCTTGATCTTCTTTTGGTTAACTCCACTTTTCAATCAAGTTATAGGATCTAATGGAACACCTTTTTGAATACAAGCATGTATCCAAAAATCAAGACAATCATAAAAAGTAGATTCTTCAACTGACTGGTACATCAACAAGTCTGAATTTTCTGAAGTTTCCTGAAAATACTGAATATGAGGTAACCTTTTCCAAACATAAAACCTCAACCCAAGTCTTCAACATCTGCTACAAAAAGCTCTTTTACCTCAAGAGTTAGATAAAGAAGAAATATACTTCTCTGCAACTTGTCATATACCAAGTAGCTCTGTATTGACACTCCAAGAATTCTTTGAGGGAAGATATAAGCTGCCTGCTTAAATAGCTTCAACATAACTCATATATATATGAGTCAAAAGTTACATCTGCTGCTTTTTCTTTCTCTCAATGCAATTCTTTGTCAAATCTACTAAATCATGACCAAGTGTAATGCAAAACAAGAAACTGCTTCTTCTTTAAACAAGATGTTCTCGTAGACTTGTCTTTGGATGTAGAGGATAAAATAGGAAAAGTATATGGAAAATATATGAGAAAAGAAAGTCTTACTTTTCTTTTGGAAATGATGGACTTTCTTCTTCTGCATCTTTCTTCCACCTGATGATGTCAACATCTTCAAACTTCTCTTCCATACCTTTTGTTATCTTCATCTTGAAGTAGCAAGCACTCTTGATTTCTTCAAATGAACTTTTTCTCTTCCTCTAGTGCTAAGAGTAAGAGATAAAACAAATATGGTATACAAATGGAAGTGAATATAGAATCATGTTTTATCATCTCCTCATATCTCTGAATCAAAATTCTGCTTCAAATGTCTGAAACGACTATATTCACCAATCGTTGTCTGAATGATGAATTGCCCTTCTAGAGTTACCTTCTCTAGATACATTTGTACCTTGATATCCAACCAACTTACAACAGAAAATTGGCTGAAAAAACTCATCTCATCTCTGCACTTGTCTTCTTAGATGAACTTTCTTGCCATGAAAGAGATCTTCTCAAAACTCTCTAGAAAAACCTCTAGATACCTGTTTTGATGTAGCCTTTAACTTTCAAATAATGAAAGTGTATAAAAGCATTCCTTGAAATTCTTCAAATCTCTTCATAACTGCTCTTCTAAGATATGACCTGCAAATGATAATCTGATAGTAGAAAGTGATACCTGTGATTTGATGTTGATCTAATTTCTTCATATTCTCTAAACCATTGTTCTTCCTTGAATTTGAAGTAGTCTTCTCTTCATCAAGTCTGGGTCTTCAAACAATACTTTTGTAAAGTATTTGCATACTCTTCCAAAAATATTCGGCTGCTAACAGATCATCAACTTCATACTCCACACTGATGAATGTAACTGAAGTGTCTAATTCTCAAATCTCTACTCATCTAGATTAAGTGTGTATGTCAAATGTCAAATATTAGAAGATGCTTTCAAATCATATGTTGTAAAACTGGAATTCTAGGAACCTGGGATTATGAATGAGCCTTAATGCATTGATGCCAAAGATCTAAAGTTCTGAAACCAAAACCTTAGTGCTCTGATACCAAATGTTGGAAGTGAGGTAGGCCCTTAGGTTCATGTCACAGGTCCATGGTTCCATAGTTCCAGTCATGTACAACATTAATTCCAACAATCTTGCATATTGACAAAACATGAACATACCACAACTTAATCATACAAATGATGAGATAAAGATAGAGAAAGAATAGACATCATGTGTAAGGTGTTACGTAAGCCAGCGCTTACTCATAGTATCATATATACCAATGTTCAATGTACAATGTGGGAGCAAAACTCTCAACCACTCTATGTGATGAGAAATAGATGAATGAGTGAATGTACAATGTAACAAACATATTCAGATGTGTGGGCAGTAATCTGAATATTATGAGATGTGTGACCTTATAGGTTATAGAAGAGTGAATATGAGTGATTGAAAGAGGAAGGATCAGTGTGAACGGAAATCCTCAAACTCATGTGAACACACCTTCTTAAACACCTCATAAAATATGCATAAAGCATATAAGTACTGATTCTCTTGTACCTATGCCAAATAGGACTCCTCCTGATATGAACGCCACAACCTCCATAAACTTCAAGTAGTACCTGTGTGCATAAAGAGAATATGTACCTGAATACTTTAACATAAGATGTGAATCTTATGTTAAACTCCATCTAATGTCTTTGAAGTAGCCAGATATCTTTTTGTAGAAGACAATCTTCAACCTAACATCTTCTTGTAGAAGATGATCTTCAAAATCATGTAGATGGTCCCATCCAATGTCTTTGAAGTAGCCAGACATCCTCTTGTAGAAGATAATCTTCAACCTAACATCTTCTTGTAGAAGATGATCTTCAAATACATCATGTAGATGGGCGATCCTCACCATCAAGCTGCTAATGACCAAGTCTTCTTGCCATGAACAAGAGATAACCTCCTCTCCATGAGGTAGAGTGTGAGCACACCCTTCATCTTCTCCAAGAAGAATCACCAAGAAGAACTCCATAGCTGCTCCTCAACATGCTTCAAGTTAGCACCATGGCTGCCCCATGTGCTAGAAGAAACACCACCTCTACTGAGGTCCAAGCTCTAGAAAGCTTGTGTTGATCCTAGGTGAAGGATGATTCAAGTGATCCCAAATAGTCTCTTATATAGTAGAGCTTCTACCTTGAAAAACTCTCCTCCAAAAGCACAAATCAAGCGATCGCTATGCGATCTCCAAAAGCGAAAACGCTATCCGTCTGTCGTCATCGTTTAATTGATAAAAGCATAAAAAGCTTCACGAATTGCGCCGTTGCCGATTGGAGGACTTGAACCCGAGTGGGTTCATTAGAAGCCATATGCTCTATCCACGTGCCCACGCTGTTGTGTTGTACCAAGTACTAAACCCGTAGCTATAATTCCTGTGAGCGCCCGTAGATTTTGAAGAGCAAATTGTATAATGTATACAAGGAGTTGGATGCTAGACCATTTTGTTATTGGGACATTGTTTTCCAACAGATTTTTCTCAAAACACAAGTGTAGGGACCTCACCAAATGCTAATTGATTGACAAGTATGCCCAAAATTACCCCAAAACTTGAAACAATAAAACCCTAAAATTTTAGCCGAAAAAGCTTGTCAATCGTGATCGATAGGTCTATCAATCACGATTGACAGAGTCT
This sequence comes from Ceratopteris richardii, assembly GCA_020310875.1. NCBI lineage: Eukaryota > Viridiplantae > Streptophyta > Polypodiopsida > Polypodiales > Pteridaceae > Ceratopteris > Ceratopteris richardii. The sequence goes on along the minus strand of CM035436.1, from coordinate 148,214,396 downwards.
ATCGATCGGGCCTGTCGATCGTGATCGACGGTGTCAATCGCGATCGACAGAGTCGGTCGTGAGTCTTGTCAATCGCGATCGACGGTGTCAATTGCAATCGACACTTTTTCCTCAATTTTCACCGTAATTTTAGTCAATCGCAGATGTGCCCGTCGCGATGGACACGTGGCAATGCGAGTCTTTGAGTCAATTGTGAAATTTCAGTCGGTCATGATCGAGGGTGTCGATCGTGATTGGCTGAGTCCTACATGATAGTCCGTCGGGGTCTGTCGGTCACGATTGACAGTCTGTCGATCATGGCTGTCGATTGCGATCGACAGTGTCAGTCACGATTGACATAGGATTTAGGAATTTTTTTAATTTTGATTATTGTTTTGCAATGTGCTCATCATAAGTGTTCTTGTGGTGTACTTTGTTTTACCAAAGGACCAATTTTTCTGTCGATCGCGATCAACAGAGGTCTGCTACACAGAGACAGGCGCGAGCTTTTCCGTACCTGCGCAGCCTGCTAGAGATGATGATATAGCAAAAAACCTGCAAGGAAGCTCAAAAAACATGCAAAAGCAGCGCACACAATTCGCTCTCTTGCTCTCTCTCACAAGTGAAATGAGGGAAATGGAAGGGGAAAGGAGATATGATCAAAAACTGAAATTTTTGCGATGATGGAGATGGAGGTGGGATATGGTGAGGATGATGATGGTGATGATGATGGTGAAGTAAGAAAGAGAAAAGAAAGTAAAGAAATTACCTACTATGCCAACGTCACAACTCTATGTCTTACCATCACACGGTCATCCTCAAAGCTCGATTCCCCGACAACGGCGCCAAAATTTGGTGTAGCTTAGTGATGAGTAGCACCTCCTTTAATGTCAATCCGGGAAGACATGAGGATGGTATGAAGACCTCGAACAAGTGATGGCACAAGTGTGTGAGTGAGAAGCACACTAGCATGCATACGCATACACACACATGCGCACACTAGGCAAGAACAAAGAGAGAGACAATGGAGTTCTTTACATTACTCAAAAGTGCTCTTCCAAGTTCAATTCTACAACAAGCTACCCTCAAAAATGAGCTCTCTAGCTCTTTTTATAGTTTTTGACTAGCTTTGGCCCTGTCCAGACCTAGTGTCTAGCCTAGTTAAAAATTAGGTTCTAGGGCCTATTTGAGGGCTCAAACGGAATCTAAAAAATATGAAAATTGATAGGTAGGTACTTCTAATGCTCCTCAAGCTCAAGGAATCCTTGGCTTGCACAAAATGGAGTTACAAAAAGATGGAATGGTATTTACAATGGTGTGGAGTGACTAAAATCACTATTTGGGAAATATTAATTTAGGAAAAATGATGGGCCTATTTGCCAGATCTTCTTTGACTGCTTTGCTTGCTTGGCCCTTCTCGTTGGCTCCCTTGTCTTGTAAGTCCTTGACCGCCCTGACCACTGCCAACAGGGGGACATGGAGAGAGAGAGAGAGAGAGTGAGAGGGAGGGAGAGAGAGAGAGGGGGGAGAGAGAGAGGGGAGAGAGAGAGAGAGAGATACACCTATGACAAAGATGAAACACACACATACTATGTAGGAGGTATTGGGGTATCCAATTATAGGTCAGTGCCAAACTATAGAAAAGGCATGTTTGACGAGAGTCGAGTACTTCTTCTACTCAAGGGGAGTTCTTCCTTAGGCAAGTATATCCTATGATATTTCTATGTGCAGGTACAATACTTGACAGTAAAGAAACTAACAAGAAAAAAATGGCAAATGCACATATGAGAGAAAATGCCAATTTCATAACACTCAAAATGATTATAGAGAGCTAGAAATATTCCAAATGAACATTATAGTGGGCAAGCATGCCACTCGAGAGGCTAGAAAAAATCAATACAATAAGTACTATAACAATGAAGAAATCTTTGCAAGAGAACTACAATACAAATGTAAGAGACTTGCCACTCAATCAATCTATAATGCTAATACCCAACTCCAATAGGAGGACAACACTCTGTATAATCACCATAGAGTGGCCTAACATTAGTGTGCAAGTAGCAACAAAATGCATAGAATGGCCAAGAAATAGCCTTAACTATGCAAGAGATATGTTGACAAGAGAATTACTAATGATCATAGGAGAAGTAATCCAAATGAGTGCCAAGTCTCTATTTATATAGACCCAAGGAGTTGGCCTTTCCAAATCCCAACCTAAATTGCTACATGCACTAGAGTGGCAGCAAAAAGTGGTGGAGAAGTGGGTCAATTATGACTCTCATAGCCTTAGTAATGTGGTGTCCTTGGGAAGATAGCCTGGATGTCGCCTTATGGTTGGGTTGCTAGTTTTGGAGGTCGTCCCCATTAGGGAGGCAAGACACAAGGTGTCACCCTTGATGAACCCACCATGATTTCGGCATCGCCCCAAGGGGTGATCCAATCTGAGAGGATCAACAATCTCCTGAAGATTTTTCTCCACGCTTCCTAGAGAATGCTCCATACAAACTGCCCAAGAGGGTGCTTGAAGACAAAGCCCCAAGGACTCCAAGAACTCATGCCATAGTCAAAGCATAATACAAGGTCAACCACTACACTACTTCAGAGAGCTTCTATTATCCTTCTCTAAGAATGGAGTTAGGTTTTTCTACACCACACATACTATTGACATAGAGAGAGAGAGGGAGAGAGAGAGGGAGAGAGGGAGAGAGAGAGAGAGGTGTATATATATATATATATATATATATATATATATATATATATATATATATATATATATATATATATATATATATATATATATATAAAGAGAGAGAGAGAGAGGAGGGGAGGTAGATAGAGAGAGAGAGGAGGGAGGGAGAGAGAGGGGGAGAGAGAGATAGAGGGAGAGATAGAGAGAGAGGGAGAGAGAGAAAGAGAGAGAGAGAGAGATGGAGAGAGATATATATAGATAGAGAGAGAGAGAGAGAAAGGGAATTTCTAATGTGTTGTGATGGTAGTGAAGACATGAGAGAGAGAGAGAGGGAGAGGGAGAGGGAGAGGGAGAGGGAGAGGGAGAGGGAGAGGGAGAGGGAGAGGGAGAGGGAGAGGGAGAGGGAGAGGGAGAGGGAGAGGGAGAGTGTTGAAGCTCAAGGTCAAGGACAAAGCATGGAAGCGCATCAAGGAAGTAGACACACAAGAAGAAGGAGCAAGTAGGGAGCTCCAAGAAGCACCTGTCAAATTTTCAGAAGAAATCCCTACAAAAATAGTGATTTTTATCACTAAAAACCATTGTAAATACCATTTTCCATTTTTGTAACTCCATTTTGTTCAAGCCAAGGAGTCCTCGAGCTTGAGGAGTATTAGAACTACCATCCTACCAATTTTCATAATTTTTAGACTCCGTTTGAGCCCCCAAATAAGCACTGGAACCTATTTTTTAACTAGGCCGGACACTAGGTCTGGACAGGGCCAAAACCACTCAAAAACTATAAAAAGGGCTGGAGAGCTCACTTTGGAGGTTAGCTTGTTGTAGATTTCAGTTTTGTAAGAGAGCTCTTTGGTAATCGAAGCTTTCCATTGTTCCACTCTTTGCTCTTACCTTGTGCGCGTGTGTGTATGTGTGTGCATGCTTGTGTGCTTTCACTCACGCACTTGTGCCATCACTTGCTCGCGGTCTTCATACCGGTCCTCACGTCTCCACGGATTGACATTTATGAGGTGTATCTCATCACGTTGGTACTCACCATTGTGCTAGAGTGACACCAAATTTGGCGCCGTTGCCGGGGAGAGAGCTTGGAGGACGAGCATGTGACGGTAAGACGTAGAGTAGCGACGTTGGAAGGTAAAAAAATCATCATTTTCAGTTCAGTTTCTGAATTTTCCTTCTTCTTCATCTTCATCCTCATCACCATCTCCACCCGCCTTCATCTTCTCAGTTTTTTCCATTTTTTAGAGTACATTCACCTTGTTTTTTACTTGTGGTTGTGAGCAAGAAGCTTAGAGTGGGTGCAGAACAGAGGCGCTGAAGAAGTAGTACCAACAATAACAAAAAAATCTGAGTGAATAGCCCCGGACAAGACGAACCTGCACCAAGTATTGCGGAAGCTGCGCCAGAGATCGTGAGTGAGAAATCGGGCAAACTGGGGTTACACAGAGCAAGGGGAAGTGACTAAGAAGTTAGAGAGGCTCTCAAGGTGAGCAAACACCCATTTAATCTATAATTTCTCAGTAAACTAAGTTTGGAAAGGGAAACGATCTGCGTCAGGTATCGTTTGGTACTGACAGAGGTGAAAAGGAGTGATTTGGGGTGATACAGAGAGTGAGGAGAGGAGAGAGGAAAGAGTAGAGCATGTGTACAAACAAAACTTAGAAAAAAAATCTTTCCCAAAACTTGTCTAAGGGTCAAGTATCGTTTTGTTCCCGCGGTCGAGTATCGCGATACTTAGCAAGTATCGTTTTACTCCTGTGGTCGAGTATCGCGATATTTCCCTCCTTTCGGTATCGTTTGGTCTAGAGATCGTTTTGATCAGAGATCGCGATACTCACTAGCGATCGTGTATCGTCTGGATCAAAGATCGTGTATCGTTTGGCTTAAGTATCGTGTATCGCTTCTCAGAGATCGCGATACTTGCCAAAGATCGCGTATCGTTTTGATTCAGGTATCGTCGATCGTTTTGAGCCAAGTATCGAGTATCGTTGGTGCCAAAGATCGTTTCAATCAAAGATCGCGATATTCACCAGCGATCGTGTATCGTTTGGTTCATAGGTCATGTATCGTGTGCATGAGAGATCGGTATCGTTTCGGTCGAAGATCGGTATCGTTTATCAGAGATCGCGATAGTTATCAGAGATCGGGTATCGCCTAAGTCAGAGATCGCGTATCGTTTTCTGCCAAGTATCGAGTATCGTCTTGAGCTAAGTATCGTTTTGCCCGAGTATCGTGGACATCAAGTATCGCGATATTTCCCTCCTTTCGGTATCGTGACAAGGTAAGTATCGTGTATCGTTATACAGCGATCGCAATACCTATCAAAGATCGTGTATCGTGAAGTTTGCTCACGATACTTGTTGAAGATCGTGTATCGCCTACTTTAGGTATCGCGATACATACCAAGTATCGTGTATCGAGTTCCTCAAGTATCAAGTATCGTGTCCTACAAATGTCGTGTATCGCCTGATTTGAAGCATTTTCTGAGAGACCTTGTTTCCCTGTTTTAACCCCCAAAACCCTGAACTGGCATAACTTTCTCATACGAAATCCGTTTGCTGTGATTTTGGTTTTGTTGGAAAGCTCGTGGGGAGTACAACCAAAACATCGACTGGTTACGGTTAAATTAATACCAGGATTATTAGATAGGGTGTTTTTAAGTTGACCCTCAGGAAAACTAGAAAACCAAGGTGTTCCAAAGGATTTTGAGCAATATAAGAGAACTTTGGGACTAGAAGCCAAGGCTTATGAACCTGAGATCTGGCAGACACTTAGGCAAGGATAGACAAAGCATTAGATCATCTGAGGCTAGTGTCAACCATACAGCCAAGTCTTGGGCTCAACAGCTTAGTGGTTATCCTTATACACGAAGTTCAGAAACCAGTGACTCGGAAATGTCCTTTAGCATGGAAAGACCCACACGTAGCTCAGGCACGGCCTGTTTATAGACACCAGAAGGTCCCTATAAGACCCAATTGGAGTATATCAAGACCAACCAATTAGGTGCTCGCATCTATGAGGATGGTCTAAGACGATCAGTGGTTCAACTCAAGAATCCTGACCAACCCTTTGGACTTGAACACCCAGTGGTCAAGTTCGAAGAGGGTGCTTACATTGATAAGGAAGGAACCATGTATGTGGTTACCAACTTACCAGATAGGACAGATGAGTTTGGAAATATCATTCCTGAGAACGAGATAGGAGACCTAGAGAAAGGAGACCTAGGAGGAGAACCCAAGACCCCTAGAGGTAAGTAAGTCTTAACCAGAGTGCTCACTCGAGAATGGATTCCTCAAGATAATAAAAGCATAGAACTATTCGTGAATAGAGAAACGGAGGAAGCCTTTTGGAGATTTAGGCCAGATCAACCCAGCCCAATAGTCACCATCTATGAATTCAAGGACCCAGAGACACCAGGGAAAGCTGTCTATCTAGATCACACATCTCAAAAATTATTCTTGGTATCAGATCATGGCAGACATGCTTACACTTGGCAAGGTGAATCAATTTTCCCTCCACCAAGATCTAATGTTTCCCAGGGCCTCCAAGAAGCCGGATCATCCAAGGCTCATGAAACCCAGAGAGAAAGAACTAGAGAGAGACCGGAGGTAAGCTTTGCAGACACTGTAGGCAGAAACAGATCAGGATATGGAACGGAAAGACTTGAAAGGGAGAGACAAAGAGTCCATAGGCAGCAAAGAGATGATCATGATTTCCCATTGCCTAGACCACGAGAGCACTCAAGAACCCTTAGACCCTCTCAAGTGGTTAAGACAATGAAGAACTACTTTGATGGAATTGGAGATCCTTATGATCATGTGGCGGAGTTCAAACAAGTGCTAAGAGCTGAACAGGTTGAAGACTTATTCACCCAGTTCGAGGCATTTGGTTTGACTCTTAAGGGTACTGCCTTAGCTTGGTTTCAACCTCTAAACAGTCGCAACTATAGAGAGATAGGTCAGTTGCTAGAAGAATTCATTGTGGAATTTTCCAAAAGCGGCATCAGGCATAACACATCATCCTCGATCCACAGCTTCAAGCAGACACCCCAAGAAACAGTGCGACTTGCAGGAAGAAGGTTTAGACAGTACCTGGAAAGATGCCCTGTACCAGAATTACCCACATCAGCCAAACAGGTGGCACTGTTTTTAGACGGCCTATTGAGCACAAAATTAAGGTCATATGTATACCTGAAAGATCCTAGATCCATAGAAGAGTGTATACGGATATGCATTGACATAGAAGACAACTTGGGTGAGGAGTTAGGACTATCCAAACTCTATAAGGACTCTGATAGTTCTACAAGTCATACCTCTAGAGCCTCCACTGAGATAGATGAGATAGCTGAGCAGGTGGCCAAAAAGCTAGGAGTTCAAAATAAACAAATGCCAAGGGTCACCTCAGTGAAGCGATGTTATACATGTGGAGGAGATCACATGGCTAATGTTTGTCCATTGACGACTCAACCCCAAGGAAGCCCTAATGCTCTATATTGCACCATTGAGAGGAAATATACAAATCATACGACCCAAGATTGTCCCTATAATAGGCAAGCTGTTAGACAAAATTATCAGCAACCTTACCAGCAGGGTAGGTATCAGAATCAGTACCAACAGCCATATTATAGGCCACAACAATATCAACCTCAATACCAGCAGCAATATCAGGCACCATATAGGCCACAACCAGTCCTAGGAAACCAACCGCCAGCTCCATGTGATCCCAGTTAAATATACGATGGCGGAGGAGAACCATAATAGAGCATTGGTGCCACTAACCCCATTGGTCTCAGAAAATGATTCTCACGCTCATGGTTCAGACTACTTCCATGAAGATAGTCCACATGCTTATTATATAGAGTCACCTGAGCAAAGTGAGACTTCTCAGTATCAATATGAGGCACCACCTATGGAACAAAATTGGGAGCCAGAATACTCCAATGTCATGTATACGAATCCAATTCCTAGGCCCCAATTGAGACAAGTAAGACCACAAGCCCCTAGAGGACCATGCTTTAGATGTCAGGGCGACCATTTCATTCGTGAATGTCCCCACCAACCAGCTCTGGGACTAGGACAGAACATCACAATACAAGGCTTTTGTCCTGAGTGCGGCAAGGAACATCTTCCTAGAGAGTGTCCCAGGAATCCCTCTAGTGTCCCCAAGGTTACACCCATCAATGTGGTAGGCTTAGTGGCAGATTCAAGTTCAAGTAGCAATAATGTGGCTCCTGTACAGGCAGTTACTAGGGCACAAGCTACACAACAAGCAAAACCATCTGAGCAGTCGGAGTCAAGTGAGTCAAGAGAACCTAGTAAGAGGAAACCAAGAACATGGAAGGATACCAGAGAGAAGGCTAATCGCAAGTGGAACAAAAAGATATCTGAAATAGAAGAAAGTCTAAAAGATGCCAAAACAAAAATAGAAGACATTGCATCTCAAAGCCCCTCACATACCGAAGCTCCATCCACTCCACCTCATTCCACCCCACCACCCATTGTAAATAGACCGCAATCAGGGTCTGTTCTTGCAGATCCAACCCCAGAAGGCTTGGACATGATGTTCAAGGCCTACCAGGCTCTTCTTCAAGAAGGGCCAACAGCTACAAACCTAGACAAGAGTTACCCTAGAGCAGACTTAGAGATTGAACGGATGAAAATGTGCATGAAAATGGTAGAACAAGCTCAAGCTATACTTGAGACTAGTCAAAAGTTCAATCAGACAAACGCTATCAAACCAGATTTGCATTTCCAAGGCTTACTAGAAAGATTAGAGTAGTTGGTAAACAAACCACAAGTTTCTTTACCTCCACAGGCTCAACCAGTTATTCAAAGAGGAAGCTCACCACCAATGGGAGCTTATGTTCCTAATTCCACGGATGCTGGAATACCTCCTTCAATTCAACAATACTCTCAAGAGTTTTTGCGGGAAATACAGGAAGAAAAATGGGCTAAGGAGAAGGGTAATTCCCCTCCTATTCCTGAGATTGATGATCTTCATGATCAATTTCCCCAAGACATTCCGTCTATCTATGGAGACCAAGCAGAGCAACAAGAAGATGAAAGATTAGATTTTGAATCTAATTCTTTACAAGAGTTGCCTCATTTCATAGGCCCATGGGAATCTGAATCTATTCAGATCAGAGCTCCCACAATATTGGTAAGAAATGAAGACTCAGTGATTCCAAGAAACACTGATGTTGTGAAGAACACTAAGGTTCAATGTCATCTCACTGTGGAAGAGCTGCTCAAAGCAAAACCGGAGCTATGGAATCATGTGAAGGATCAGGTTCCAGAACTTGAATCCAATATGCCAAAAGTAGGCTCTAAGCAAAAAGTTCCAGAGATACCTCTCGACAAGATAGGAGATATGAGCGAAGGTGAAGAAGGTAACACTTATCTTCCAATCACCTATCAAGGTTACACAACCAAAGCAATCGTAGATTCAGGTGCCGGTGTTGCTATTGCGACCACCTCCTTGTGGAAGCGATGGGGCAAACCCACATTAAGACCAACTAGAATGAAGCTTCAAATGGCAGATGGTCATTTTGAAAGACCTCTAGGATTGCTTGAGGGGATAACTCTAACCACTTGTGGTGTAGAGTTTGAACATACATTTGCTATATGTGACTTTGAAAAAAATAATGTCTACGAGATGATCCTAGGAAGACCCTTCCTACGACAATTGCAAATAGTACAGGATTGGGGAACCAACTCCTTGTACTTACAGCACTTAGGGGTAACCACCAAGGTCAATTTGAAGGATTACACCTTCAGAGATGTACCACCCCTACAATGGAATCCTATCCACAAAGCAAAAGAAGATTCTATCTCCGTGCATTCTGGAAGTTCACCTGATCCATCATGGCTGCATGAAGATACTCACTTGTGGATGTGGAAAGTCGCAGAGGAAGAGGAAAAGCACCTAAAAGCGAGAGAAGAAGGAACTCCCCCAGGAGATAGACCAATAAAAGACCCAGCCTATACACCGATGATATTTCCAGATGAGGAATTTGAGCCTCATGGTTGGGCAGGAATCTTAGCTACCATGGACATAGCAGTCAATGAAGAACAATGGACACCTCACTGTGATGAGGAGGGTTATGATATTTCAGTGTTCATGTGTGAGCCCCTGTTGGAAGAGTGTGATCCTAATGAGTTCATAGAAGAAGAAGAGAATGACGATGATTTAGAATCCATTGTGATGGATACTTACTTTGACTCAGAGGAACACTATTTAGAAGACATAGGAGTGTTAACCCAAAAAGAAGAAGAACCCCTCACGAGTATTAAAACGATAAATTCAAAGGAAGGAAGTGAAGGAGGTCAAAAGAAAAAGAAAAGAAAAGCAGTGAAACAAGAAGAGGAAGAATCACTGTTTGAAGTACCAGAAAATTTCAAGAAATATGAAGTGGAAGACCGAAAAATTTTGGTACGAATGCCTAAGAGAGAGGCCATTATAGGAGAAGCATATGAAAATAAAGAAAAGACCAAAAAAATTGTAGTGACCATTGAAGGGAACAAAGAACGATGTACGTACATAGGAGATGACCTAAGTGCAAAAGAAGAAGCAGAGCTTGTAGCTCTATTAAGGGAATATAGGGATGTGTTGGCATGGCACTATAGAGACTTGAAAGGAGTAGATCCAAAGATTTGCTCTCATACGATTCCGATGACCGCTGATGCCAAGCCCACCAAACAAAAGCCCTACACATATAATGACAATTATGCAGCCAAAATAAAGGAGGAAATTGACAAGCTGATTGAAGCTGGATTCATCTATGAGATTGAGCACACTGAATGGGTGTCCCCCATTGTGGTGGTGCCCAAGAAGAATGGGAAATTGCGAGTGTGCATTAACCTTAAAAAAGTTAATGCTGCTACAATCAGAGATAGTTTTCCACTTCCAATCACCGAACATCTGTTGGAGCGTGTTGCAGGCAAGGAAGTTTATAGCTTCCTTGATGGATTTTTAGGTTACAACCAAGTAGCCATTGCCCCCGAAGATCAACACAAAACGGCCTTTGCCACAGAATGGGGAATCTTTGCATTTCGTGTGATGCCATTTGGGCTCACCAATGCACCTGCAACATTCCAAAGGCTCATGTGTCATGTCTTCAAAGAGTTCTTGCGAAAGAGCTTAGAAGTATATGTGGATGATTTATGCGCTCATTCCCAAGAAAGAAGTTACCACATCCCTGAGCTCAGACAGATCTTCAACAAGTGTAGAGATTATCGAGTGTGTCTGAACCCAGAGAAGTGTGTGTTCATGGTACGACAAGGTAAAATCTTAGGTCACATTGTTTCTAAGAATGGAATTTCAACAAATGAAGACAAGGTAAGAGCGATAGCAGAGTTGCCAAGACCAATAAATGTTAAAGAGGTACAGGCCTTTATGGGCCATTGTGGATATTACCGTAGGTTTATCCACATGTATGCCATCATAGCTAAACCTCTTTATGGGTTGTTAACAAATTTTGAGTGGAACGAGGAATGCGAGAATTCCTTCAACGAGCTGAAAAGACGTTTGTGCACAGCACCAATATTGACTACTCCGGATTGGAGCAAACCCTTTCATGTCCATGTAGATGCCTCCAATCATGCAATAGGATGTGTGCTAGCACAACCCATAGGTGAAGGAAACCTAGATTTGCCGATAGCATATGCTAGTAGGCAATTAAATGCAGCTGAACGAAATTATACCACAACGGAGAGAGAAGGTTTAGGTATGGTATATGCTGTGAAGAAGTTTAGACACTATCTATTGGCCAATAAGTTCAAGTTTTTCACTGATCATCAAGCTTTACTATATTTGGTCAATAAACCTTGCAATACAGGCCGCTTAGTAAGATGGTTCCTCTTACTAATGGAATACGACTTTGAAGTTGTTGTCAGGAAAGGTAGAACCCATCTTAGGGCAGACCATCTTTCTCGCATCACTTCAGGAGAGCCACCGCAAGGAGTGTCTGATGAATTGCCCGACGCTTATCTGTTCAATTTAGAAGTTGTTCCTAAATGGGCAAATAAGTTGGTACCAGTCCTAACCTTTGGGCCTGCAAATAAAAATGTGAAAACAAGCAAAGAAGAAATTGTAAAATCACAAAAGTATCAAATATTGGCCGGAAGTATGTACAAGCAAGATACCGAGGGCGTATTAGCTTGTTGTGTTGAGGACGACGAACATACTAGTTGGATGCAACAAGCCCATGAGGAACTGCTAGGAAATCACTACTCTAAACAACGAACATTGCAGAATCTAAAACGTTTAGGAGTGTATTGGCCTAGCATGGACAAAGAAATACAGGAGTGGATCCAAAATTGTCCAGTGTGCCAGAAGAGACCCCCAGTGGAGCATGCCACTCTTTATCACGTGTCATTAATCCTAGATTGGAGTGCTCCATTGGTTGCGTTCATGAGATCGGGAACATTACCCAATCAGGCTAGTCTTGCAAGAAAACGAAGCATGGAGCAAGAGGCCCAAGACTATGCCTTAGTAGGAGACAACCTATATCGAAGAGGCAAGGATGGTTACCTAAGACTGTGCGTTCATGAATCAGACTATTTGAAAGTCTTAGAAACTGCACACAGCAATGCTGCAGGTGGACACTTTGGGCCTGACAGAGTAATTAAGACCATTCTATTCTCAGGACTTTGGTGGCCCACTCTTCATATGGATGCACATACTTATGTGAAGAAATGTGACACATGCCAACGTGCCCAATATCCGATAAGAAAAGATGAAATGCCCTTGAGGCCCATGATGGGAGGACGCGCATTCTCGAAGTGGGGCATAGACTTTGTTGGTCCTATTAACCCCCCAGCTAGAAACTCCCATGCAGAATACATCATTGTAGCCACAGATTACCTTACAAAGTGGGTGGAAGTAAAAGCCACGACAAAGAATGATGCTCAAACGACGACTAAGTTCTTATTCGAAAACGTGTTCACTAGATATGGGTTACCAATAGAGTTGGTTAGTGATAGAGGTACGCACTTCTTGAATGAGGTCATTGAACATCTCCTTCAAGAATTCATGGTGATACACAAGAAGTCTGCCCCTTATCACCCACAAGCCAACGGACAAGCCGAGAGCACGAATAAGATCCTATGTAACGTATTGACGAAACTTGTAAATAATAAACGCTCTGATTGGGACAAACAACTTCATCATGCTGTTTGGGCATACCGAGTTGCCTACAAAACGGTACTCAATGCTACCCCATTTCAGATGGTTTTTGGACAGAATGCTCTGCTACCATTAGACTTCCTAATCCTTGCCTTGAAGTAGCACAAGAGCATGAGTGGAATGGACATGAGTTGTCTTCCAAGATCTTTGATCTAGAACGCTTAGGTGAGACGAGGCTACGGGCAGCAGCAGGCATTTATGCTGCAAAGAAAAGGCAAAAGGCATACTTTGATGCCCATGTAAAGAATAAAGGCTTGAAGGAAGGAGATCTAGTGCTGGTTTATACGCTAAAGCAACATGCCCGCAAATTGGAGAAACGAGGATATGGACCCATGATCATTAATAAACTCTCCACTAGCGGTGCATTTCAATTGGCCACTTTAGAAGGTGATGTCCTACCCAACTATATTAGTGGATGCCGAGTCAAGTTATATCAAGAACCTCTTACAGAGGAAATGCTCACGAGACTCAACACTGCTAAGAAGCGAAAAGAAGAGGAGTTAAGGGTTAGAGAAGAAGCACAAGCAGAGGCTAGAGAGCGCATCAGAAGAAATAAGTTACGGCGGCTGGGCCTAGATGTCAACACAAAGGCTCCAAAATATCACATGGACATGTGCCAAAAATCAGGCAGAACTACTTCTCAAATAATTGATCGACGACCCTTTGTGACTATAGAGGTAGGACAAGGAAAGAGTGTAAGGACTGTGAGAGCATTGGTTGACTCAGGAGCAGCAACTAGTGCAGTTTGATTTTCATACTGCCAAGACCTGCAATTAGACATCAAGCCCATAGAAGCCTATCTCATAGGATTAGGAGGCGTGGAAACACCCTGTTTGGGCGAGGTGGAACTTCCCATCTACCTTCAAGATGTTCCAATAAAAGTCAAAATGCTAGTGTGTCATGATGAGGACCTCACAGAACCACTTGTCTTGGGTCAAGACTGGATTTACGACCATGCTGTCAACTTGAACCTAAGAAGTCAACTTCTTCAAGTGTGGGTATATAATCAATGCATTACATTAGAATTGGAGAATCGCATGCCCACTGAAATTGACACCACACACTCTCTTTGTTCCTCTAAGGCTAATCTTCTCGAACAAGATGTTGTAGATGTCAAAAGCTCTATGATCCAAACGGACGCAATCACGGGAGGACAGTCGCAAAGGCAAGATGAACCTTCTTCTTGTTTTTTAAAGAGCAAAGCATCCACAGGAGCTCAACCTCAGAAGCAAGCAAAACAGTGCAAGACAGCCAGTCTATCAAATAAACAACGAGCCCTCAAGAAGAAAGAAGTGTTGGGCATGACACAGATCTGGGTAAAGACAGGCGTACAACCATCGATGTTGCCTCAAGGACTCCCACCCAACCAGATCAACCATGACTACAGAAGGACCAAGCACCTACGACAGGGTCAAGCACGAAGAATCCATCAAATTTGGGTACTGAAGCTATCAATGAAGGCCGACCACAACCAGGTACAAATTTGGGTGCCTAAAAAATTAGCTACAGCTCAACAAGGGCGATTACAGATGTGGGTACCCAAGAAGCTCTTACACGTACAAAGACCTATGCTCCCCGCCATGCGAAAGGCCTCAACAAAGAAGCCAAGGAAAGCAAAGGGTAAGAACAGAGCACAAAGACCAAAAGAAGCTAAACTCAACCCTTCTACAAAAAAAGGTAGGCACTCACCCAGGATATGGGTTTGCAAGCCAAAAGCACAAGCAACATCCACAGAACCAAGGGGCCAACCACACTGGATACCAAAGTTTGGACTGCATCCAAAGAAGAACTGGCCTGAGGTGATCTCTACAGTACCAAACCCTATTCCAAAATGGGTTCCAATCTGGAGGATTACATCATTTCGAGATCCGATAGACATCTCCAATCAAAGAATTCATCAAGTATACAAGTAACATCAAAAGCCTTGACCAACAGCAACCATGTGCCTTTGGCATAACCTTGTCGTTTGCACCATTCAGGTCATGCATTTCCAAAGTATGCATCAATATAGGGCCACCTTACAGGGACGTGCATAGACACAATTGAGAAATCCCAGGCACATGAGACACAATTTTCACATGCAAAATATGTTATTGATACTAACCTCTTTCTTCTTGTTTGCGGCCACCATTGTTCCAAAAAAAAAAAAAGAGAGAGAGAAGACTATGTGCTTGAAAATGCTCATCAGCGAACTTCCAGCAAGGACATCCCTCAACAAAAAGGACAAGCCGACGGTCAAACACCATGAGGGAACCACAACACGAAGAGATGAAGATCAACGGACCCTTCACCATGGTAAGACGTGTATGTTTCAACAACACTATAACCATGATAGATTAGGAAACCTCTTCGTCAGCATACCCTTGAGCACTTAGCTCAAGACCCAATCTCTTGCACCATACTTCTTGCCATGCATTTTCCAAGTACGCATATGTAGGGCCACATTACAAGGCCATGCACAAGGCACATATTTTGTTCAACCCATGCACTAATGCACTTACCCACCATTCATTATGGGTTACAAGTACTTGGCATGAAAACTATGAAAATCCATCTTTGGAAGAACCAGACGACATCAAGATGACAACAACAAGAGCAAGGAAGCCATCCACCACCGAGAGTTGCTCCCAATCAACATTGACCACCTCCTTTGAGCACCTAGCAGTTTTGGAAAACTTACAAATGCACCACCCAGATGGAGTATAAGGCAGAAGTACGTACAAAGGGACTACAAACTGCAAGAGATAACAGTGGCAAAGTGAAGACCCAGACAAATGACCATGATACATTGGGAAGAGGGATCGCCCCGGTTGAACGTAACGGACACTACCTCTCAATGTACTACATGGAACAACCACGACAACAAGGGTCTGTCAGGGACAACAGACTCAAGAGGGGGGGGAGTGTTGAAGCTCAAGGTCAAGGACAAAGCATGGAAGCGCATCAAGGAAGTAGACACACAAGAAGAAGGAGCAAGTAGGGAGCTCCAAGAAGCACCTGTCAAATTTTCAGAAGAAATCCCTACAAAAATAGTGATTTTTATCACTAAAAACCATTGTAAATACCATTTTCCATTTTTGTAACTCCATTTTGTTCAAGCCGAGGAGTCCTCGAGCTTGAGGAGTATTAGAACTACCATCCTACCAATTTTCATAATTTTTAGACTCCGTTTGAGCCCCCAAATAAGCCCTGGAACCTATTTTTTAACTAGGCCGGACACTCGGTCTGGACAGGGCCAAAACCACTCAAAAACTATAAAAAGGGCTGGAGAGCTCACTTTGGAGGTTAGCTTGTTGTAGATTTCAGTTTTGTAAGAGAGCTCTTTGGTAATCGAAGCTTTCCATTGTTCCACTCTTTGCTCTTACCTTGTGCGCGTGTGTGTATGTGTGTGCATGCTTGTGTGCTTTCACTCACGCACTTGTGCCATCACTTGCTCGCGGTCTTCATACCGGTCCTCACGTCTCCACGGATTGACATTTATGAGGTGTATCTCATCACGTTGGTACTCACCATTGTGCTAGAGTGACAGAGAGGGAGAGGGAGAGGGAGAGGGAGAGGGAGAGGGCGAGGGAGAGGGAGAGGGAGAGGGGAGGGAGGGAGAGAGAGAGAGAGAGAGAGAGAGAGAGAGAGAGAGAGAGAGAGAGAGAGAGAGAGAGAGAGAGAGAAAGAGAGAGAGAGAGGGGGAGGGAGAGGGAGGGAGAGAGAGAGAGAGAGAGAGAGCATAGTTCTGAGGTTCTTCATCATCTTTGACCATATATGCATAGTTCTTCTGAGTTATGTAAGAAGTATCATAAGAATACCTTTCTGGTTGTCTTCTAGTCCTTCTTGACCTTCTTGGTTCACATTCTTCATAAGTGTCCTTCACATCAAATATAGGAGCTTCTTCATTCCTTCTTGTTAATCCACTTCTGGATGTACTTGCTTGCATATAGTCTTCATCTCTATTCACCTGCACAATTGATTTTCCTTTCTCACATCTTCTTACCTCTTCTTCAAATTCTTCAGCTGTATGACTTTGATCTGCATATCAACTTTTTTGTCCATCAAATGTAACATCTCTAGAAACAAGGAATTGTTTGGTTAGAGGATTCCACAACCTATAACCCATCTGCTTTTCATCATAACCAATGAACACATATTTTCTGCCTTTGGTTCAAGTTTATGTCTAAGTTGTGATGGCACATAAGCATATGCAATCGATCCAAACACTCTACAATGATCTAGTGTTGGTTTCTTACCCCACCAAGCTTCATATGGAGTCATACCATTGAGAGTTGCACATGGTAATCTATTCACAAGATATGTAGCTATATTTACAGCCTCAGCCCAAAGATAATTTGGACAATTCTTCTCCTTCAGCATAGCTCTAGCAAACTCAACCAAAGTCCTATTTCTTCTTCCTGCTACACCATTTTGTTTGTGGTGTATACTTGTAGTTTATTTCTCTCTTAATACCTGCATTCCAAAGATAATCATTGAACTCTTGGGAGAAGTATTCTCCCCCCCCCATCAGACCTCATTCTTTTAAGCTTTTGACCTGTGACTCTCTCTGCATATGCATGAAAATGCTTGAAAACTCCAAACACTTCTGATCTTTCCTTCAAAACATATAATGTTATCCATCTTGTAGCATCATCAATGAAAAGAACATAGTACCTTGAGCCACTGATAGAGCCTTCTTTTGTTGGTCCCCATACATCTGTATGAATGAGCTCTAGTAATCCATCATGTTTGAATCCTTTCTTCTGAAATGGTAACATGTGTGCTTTTCCCATCTGACATGGTTCACATTTATAAACCATATGTTGATTCTGCACATTTGCTAATCCTAATACAGACTGATTTGCAACCATAGCTTTAATTCCTCTTTCACTGAAGTGACCTAATCTCTTATGCCAGAGATCAAGTTCTATAATCACTCCTTCACCATGTGTGAGCAAAGCTTGACCAGTGTTCCCTTGTACTCTTAAAGTAAAGAGTCTACCTTCTTTCTTACCACAAACAATCTGATTATATCCATTCTCTGGATCTTCAACAAATACTCCTTCATTTGTAAACCTGACTTGAAAACCTTTTTCAAGTATTTGTCCCACACTAATCAAGTTTTAAGGTATTGTAGGAACATAAAAAACATTGGTTAGCAAATCTGCTGCACTCTTGCATTTCACTTTTCCAATTGAATGTACACTATGTCTTGTATTATCACTTGTTTGAATTGTATGGCTAGAAATGCCTTTTTCCATTTTTGACATCAATTCTATGTTTCTTGACAAATGATTAGAACATCCAGAGTCAATGTAAAATACCTTTAGATCTTCTTTATCTGATGTGCTGATTGAATTCATCATCAATGATGTATGACTTTCATTCTGTGTGTCATTTGCATAGTTGTAGTCGGTGGTGTTGTAGGATTGATTCTGTCCCCAACTTCTTCCTCCACCTCTACCATAGCCTCCTCTTTGATTTTGTCTACCTCTTTAAAAATTACTTTGATATCTTCCACCTCCACCTCTGCTATTGTTGTTTTGATTCTGGTTTGATCCTTTTTTATTGTGCCAACAGTCCTGAGCCAAATGATTACTCAATCCACAAATCCAAACAAGCCTTCTTGTTGTTATTCTGATTACCTCTTCCTCTTCCAAAACCTCTTGCTCTTCCTCTGCCTATGCCTTTACCTCTTGCATAATAAACTTGAGAAGTTGACTCTTCTTCATCCTTTGCTTTACCTTTATCTCCCTTCTTCTTGTTCTTCATGTACATTTCAGAACTTTGTCCTTTATCTCCATCTCCTTTCAAGTCTTGCTCAAATGTGAGCATCAAACCAAGCAACTGGTTCAAATTTGGAACATAATGGTTTAATGAAATTTCTCTTGATAAGACAAAAGGTTTCCACCTTTCATCCCCTCTCAAACCTGTAAGTAATTGAGCAATCAACTTGTGATCCTCAATATCTTCATCTATGGATCCAAGACTATCTGCTAGATCCTTCATCTTAGTGACATAATCACTAATACTTTGACTTGGCTTCTTCTTGAATGTTGTAAAATCTGACCATAGACTTGATTTCTGTGCTTTAGTAGTGCTTTGGAAATGATACTCCAATGCATTCCATATATCTTCAGATGATTCCAATCCTCTAATGTGTGGTAGCAAATGATCAGAGATTGTATTGTAGATGTAGGCTTTTGCACTTGCATCCTTCTTCTACCAATGCTTTAAAGCATCAAGTTCCTCTTTCTTTGGTTGGCTTTAATCTTCAAATACTGGCTTCTCTTCTTCACCTGTTACATATACCATGAGATCCTTACTCATAAGTAAGGCCTCCATTCTCATTACCCATGCGGGATAATTATCTCTCTCCAGTTTGTCAATGGAGATATGATCTGCCATACTCCTTTCTTTCTGCTACCACCTTTGAGCTTAAAGGATAAAGAATAATACCTTTTGGAGTTCTTTGTGTATGAGGATAATTTTGAAGTAACCTTTTGATGCCTTGTGTCTTCAAATGCTTCACCTTTCAACCTTTAATGAAACACTTTTCAAAACTTCTCATACCTTTGCCGCCTTCTCCTCTTTAGGATCTTTTGGCTCTAATACCACTTGTTGATGTGTAAAACACCACAAGAAATGAATTAATGTGACACTAGAACACCTATATGGTCACCATTAACTCATTGCCACTCCAAACTTTGAGAAATGATAGCCAAAACCAAGAACTTTACTTCTTCAGAACTTTCCAGTCACTGAAATGACATACCTTCAGTATTTTGCTAGTTTCTCTTAGTTCAAATACTATTTCTCAAAGATCTTTTGGTGGATGAAAATATAAGAGTAGAGATTTCCAACAAGCTATCATATCCAAGAAATGGATCTCTAGAACTCAAGATATAGCCTTCACAATATGACCCTGTGTGACTTCCAAAAGTGGAAATTTTGCCTGTTTTAGTAAACTTGAGTGTCTAAAAATGAAAATTTGATGCCTAGCATCGACTTGCAACCAAAACTTGATGCCAGGCATCGACTTTCAACTTTTTTAACCACTTTTTTAGTGCCTGAACTAGCCACTTGAACACAGACATGAACAAGACCACTTTTATGTTAAAAGTCGATGCCAGACATCGACTTTATGTTGAAACTCGATGCCAGGCATCGACTTCCCGCATAAAACACAACCTTTCACCATACATTCGATGCCAGGCATCGACTTGCTTGGAAAACTTCAATTCTTCAAATCATTACACAGAAGACAAACACTAAAGATGGAAGAACAAGACTTATACACAGAAGTTTAATAAACTCTTTCCATAACTATGAAACCTCACAAATGCACAGGTGCTTTCTCACGCAGAGAAGCCTAACTATTCTCAGTCATACAAAATGAGTACTAACTCACTTTCCCATTTTCTAGCTCATCGTGTAAGTTGATACAAACTAACTTATATAGATTTTCTTATTCTCGTGATTTTTAAAAAACTTCTAGAACTAAAGTGAAACTAACTTTACAGATATAATACACTTGTGAATTTCTCCCTTCACATAGGCATGTGGTTTTCTTCTGAAGCTTTTACCTTCAAATATATATCCAATTAGTGATCGTTTCTCCAACACTTTGGCCATGGCAAGGTGTCTCCATAGGAGTCCCATGTTTCTAGCAAGTCAAGCATTTATGTCCATCTATGGACGAAGGAGCTCTTCCATCTCTTCTAAGGCATTTTTATTATGAACCCCTAATTGCAACTTTAGGGCATTATGTGCATCTTTCAACTGGGTGTATCATGCATTGAGGGAGGCATTTTCTACCATAAGTGATTTGAGGTGCATATGTAGACTAATGGATTGGTCTTGCAGTTGTGTGTTCCTTGTACTTAATGTGGCATATTCTTCATGGATCTTATTCATGCATGTAAAAATATGATGGATGGTGTAGATATTTGATGGATGGCAATATCTGCAATAGATGAATTATATATAGGATTTACCCATGTGGATGCAGCTTGATCAAAGGTTGCATAGGGGAGGGGACGGGGAAGGGGAGTGTGGATGTGAACATGAACACACTAGTGAGTGGTGCTGAAGTTGAAGGTGGTGGGATTGGGGATTGTGGTACTAGGGGTGGGGGAAGTGCCATAGTTGGTGGTGAAATGTCCATTGGCTTGGACATGTGTTGACAACCTTACCAACACCTTCCAACAAGTCTCTGTCCCATTTCAATAGTAGGGACTTGATGACAAAGAAGTGGAAAAGGGATTCCCTTTTTAATTTGTCAATTCAACAACAAGCCAACCCGATTGGTGCTTAGAGACTAGTGCTTCACAAACCACACATTAATCATGCTCAGAGAATGCAAGCAATCATACTTGTGTGAACATCCCCAAGAAGTAATCGTGAAAAAGTAAAATGGAACTATTAAAGTCAACTTTCTGAATAACACGACTTTCTGCAAACATGTAAGCTGGAAACTTCAAAGGCTCATATCTCCCTCATGCAAGCACCAAATCAAGTGATTCAAAAGCCTTTTCCATGTCATTTTCCATGTAAAGTTCAGATATGGACTTGGAATTGGCAACGTAGGTGTTTATATGCAGATAAAATAAATTCTTGTTCAGAAAGCTTCACGTTTGGGGTTATAGATGATGCATATGACAAGGAATACCACTATTAGGACTTCACCATCAAGTATAACTCACATCCACAAATTCACAATCAACCACAAAACACAACAACACTTCCATTAAGCATAAAGAAGACATGAAACATAAGAGATGACACAAGATCACAGCCAATGGAGTTCCTCTTCTCATTCGTGCAAAAGATACAAGTGCAAATGGCTTGAAATCCTTCACCTTTGTGGCACGATTTTTTGTCTAGAGAGAGTCGTGATTCTTAAATGAGTGCTTTTCTATACATAAGTAAGGATTTATTTTTTCTATTTGGGGTTGGATACTCCTGAGTCACTACAGAAAGACTCTTCCTGAGTGTTACAAAGTTTTGCAGCTCTCATATACTATTCGAAGCATCTTGTCAACATTTCCTCCCCCTCCTAGACCCTTTGATGTCCTCATAAAAAATTTGTTGATATATATATCCCCAAAGGCTGTGATTTTCTTTACTCTAGTGTGTACCTACTACTGTTATTGTTTTATCTCTCTTTGTACACTTCCTGGAGGTGCTTGTGCTGATCCTGCTCTTCCGTATTGATGTTATTGACTAACTCTATTAAGGCTTTCCTCCAGTTCACTACCCTCACTAGTGCATCTATTTTGTTTTGGTTTTGATATTCTACATAGGCAGCTTCATATGTGAGAATGCGTGCTTCTGGCCCCAAGGATATTCTTCCAAAAATTTCTGAGTCTATCTCAAAAAATCCTATGGTGTTGAAGCTAAAGGTCAAGGACAAAGCATAGGAGCACATCTAAGAGGTGGACACACAAGAAGAAGGAGCAAGTAGGGAGCTCCAAGAAGTACATGTCAACTTTTCAGAAGAATCCCCTACAAAAATAGTGATTTCCATCACTAAAACCATTGTAAATACCATTTTCTATTTTTATAGCTCCATTTTGTGCAAGTCGAGGAGTCCTCAAGCTTGAGGAGCATTAGAAGTATCATCCTACCAATTTTCATAATTTTTAGACTCCGTTTGAGCCTTCAAATAAGCCTTAGAACCTAATTTTCAACTAGGCCGGACACTAGGTCTGGACAGGGCCAAAACTAGTCCAAAAACTATAAAAAGAGCTAGAGAGCTCATTTTTGAGGTTAGCTTCTTGTAGATTTCAGATGTGTAATAGATTTCTTTTGTAATCAAAGTCCTTCCATTGTTCCTCTCTTTGATCTTACTGTGTGCACGTGTGTGTGTATGTGTATGCATGTTTGTGTGCTTTCACTCACACACTTGTGCCTTCACGTGCTCGCGGTCTTCATACCGGTCCTCACATCTCCACGGATTGACAAGTAAAGGAGGTGGTGCTTATGCTTGAGCTACACCAAATTTTGGCGCCGTTGCCGGGGAGAGAGCTTCGAGGACGAGCATTGTGATGGTAAGATCGTAGATTTGCAACGTTGGAAGGTAAAAAAAACTATCATTTCTACTATTTTTCTGATTTTTCTTCTTCATCTTCATCATCATCACCATCTCCACCTTCTTCCATCTTCTTCTTCATAGAAATTTCTTGTTTTTTAGTGCATTTTCACCATTTTCATACCATTTTTCATGCATTATTGTGTGGGAAGGAGTTAGGAAGTGCAAGGGAGAGCAAGCGCCTGTGTTTTTCATGATTTTCTACTCATACGGAGCTCGCCATTGCTTGGTGCTCAGAAATTTGAATTTCCTGCCAAAAAACACAATTTTGTGAAGAAAATCGCGATTCTGTGAAAATTCAATTTTTTTTGAAAAATCACGATTTTCTATTTCTCGCCTAAAAACCCTATGAAGAAAACATGATTCTGTGGTTGTGCTCAAAATTGCGATTCTCACAAATCACGATTTTCAGCCAAAAAACACGATTATGAGAAAACACGATTATGAGAAAACACGATTATGAGAAAACACGATTCTGTGGTTGTGCTCAAAATCTTGATTCTCTAAATTTTTGAAAACCACGATTCTCTGAGACAAAATCACGATTCTCTAAAACACGATTTTCAAAAAACACGATTATCTGTTGGCAATCGTGATTTTCATGTCAAAAACACGATTATGAAAAAATATGATTTTCAGTGGGCTCAAAATCGCGATTCTCACAAATCACGATTTTCAGCCAAAAACACGATTCTATGAAAACACGATTCTGTGAAAACACGATTCTGTGAAAACATGATTCTGTGAAAACACGATTTTGTGAAAACACGATTTTTTGTTGGCAATCGCGATTTTCAAAAACACGATTCTCTGCTCAAAATCGCGATTCTCAAAAACACGATTCTCTGCTCAAAATCGCGATTCTCATAAATCACGATTTTCAGCCAAGAACACGATTTTGTGAAAACATGATTCTCAAGGGACAAAATCGCGATTCTCTGATTTCATAGCGGGAAGTCCGTCTGTGTGAATCTCCTCTCAAACCAAAGGAACATGTCCCTGTGATGATAATGGATTTTCAAAATGAAAACATTAGGGTTTTGATAGATTCTGGAGCACAAGTAAATCTGATTAGTTCAGCCTTGGTAAGTAAATTTAACATAAAAAGAAAAGAAAGTAGAACCCTAATCAAAACATTGGAAGGTCAAATAGTACAGAGCATATCTTCACTAATTATTGAAGTAAAATTTAATGAAGAATATATGAAAATAGACTGTGAAGAATGGCCAGATAATTTGATGATTGAAAAAGTGATTTTAGGTCAACCATGGCTTCAACAAGGTAAAGTGATCTTGGATTTTGAAAAAATGAAGCTTAAATTGAACATAAATGAAAAAAGGTTTCTAATATTTCTATTGAGTAATGAAAAACAGGAAATTCCATCAGATGTGCATGATATACACTTTGAAGGATTCACTTTTGCACTTAAGGATACACAGACATTATCAATACAAATGTTAAATAATCAAGCTTCATATGATCTAAATCAACAAAGGATTGGAGGAACAAAGAAGGGTGGTGAGATAAGAAGAAGATGGCAATCATGGCAGGGTTCAAAGAATCAAAGCATCAGAGCAAAAAGCACATGGAATCAAAGTCTACAGTACGTCTACTCATTAAAACAGGAATCAAGGACAAAATGGATATGGAGACCAAAAGCTCCTACAAAATACTTATCCAAAGGGAATGATTGGCTGCTGGGAACCAGACCAATTGGAGTCAGGAAGTACTGGGTTAAAAAATCAGAATTGTTCCAATGGAAGAAAGATCATCTGGATTTGAACTATATCTAGAAAATCATAGAAATTATGAAAAAACACATATTAGACCTGATTTTCTTTTCTAAAAAGAGAATTAGGAGGGGAAGAAAAAAAAATCATTGCTGAAAAAAAAGAGAGAAAAAAGAAATAGAAAAAAATATTTTTAAAAAAAAGAAAAAATCATTGCTGAAAAAAAAAAGAGAGAAAAAAAATCATTGTTGAAAAAAAGAGAATGAGAAATTGTGAAAAATTGTTTACTTTCTGTTGTTTTTTACAAAAATCATATGTCACAAAGCAAGATCTAGGGAGAAGAATAGTAGAGATCTATTTATTTTTTATGTTTTATTTCTTGTTAGTTAGTTCTTTAGTTTATTTTTTGTTAATTTTTTGTTTTCTATCATTTGATACATGATTTATCTTTCCAAAAGAATGGTTAGGAAAAAGGACTGCACTAGACATCTTGCTACACCTATGATGATCACTTTTTGAGTCTTTCCGGGAGAAATGGAATTTATTTAGGATTTTTCATTCTTATTTCATGGCATCTAAAAATAAATCCCTACATATTACTCTGTGATTTCTTGCAACTTATGTGGGTAGAGTTTTTCTTTATTTTAGTTTCCTCAAAAAATGGTGAACACTAAGGAGCTGCCAATTCATGACTTCAAGGCAGAATCAGTTGTGCTATCAAGAGGCCATTGGTTTCTGGATAGTGAAGCTGTGGAGGAGCAGGTGGACCTAGAGTCAGAAGAAGAATCAGAAATTCCAGAGGCTGAGAAGGTGGTCAAAGAACTTAAGGAGACCCTAAACATCATTGGCCAACACATATTTACAGTGGGAGTAGGAGGATATTGTGCCAGGAGTTCTACAAGTTCCAAAGAGTGGCAGTTAATATTAAAAGATGGAAGGCAGTAGGGCTGCACAGAATATTGGAGGAGCCCATATTTTTCATTGATTTTGAGAGAGTATCACAAGTAATGAATAGTTTGACAGAAATAGGAAGAGGGAATGATGCCTATTTGAGATGCAAAGTCAAAAACAAGGACAACCAGGAAGTAGGTGTCACTATCAAGGGAGAACATATCAGAGCAACACTACAATTCTACACAATGGGAACCAAACTTGACCCGAGTTTTGTCAAAAAGAATAAGGAAACTTACACATGCTATGCAAAATTCACTGATTTCAAAGGAAAGGAGAATGAGGAATATGCTGTAAGGATGTTCTTACAGTACTTTTGTTTTCCAAAATTACCAAGATATACAATGCCTCATAAGTCAGTGACATTATTGATGTTCAATAACAAAGATAGAACCAAACCTTTTGGAGTAATGGATGTCTCACCATACATCCATGAACAGCTAAAGGAAGCAGCAAAACACTGGGAGCAGAAGAAGTTCATGAATGGGGCCCAGTTCTTAACAAGAATCATTTATCATGTTCTTGGGATGGAAGATCAACTGAAATTGGCTCCAGAGGCACAATATTTCAGGAATCTTATGGCTGGAATCAAGAGTCCTCCAAGGAAAATGACTGAAAGAGAAACAGAAGGACAAACTCGCATGAGGGGAACAGGTATGAAAAGGAAAATGATATCTGAAGAAGTAATTCCTGTAAAGAAAAGAAGGTTGGACCCAAGGAAGGTGGAACTAGAAATGGAGGAAGCTACAAAAGAGGAACATGAGGAGGCACAAAAACAGGTTCAAGCCTCTAGTGAACCACATCCACCCCAAACAAGCAAAGAGCAACTATACACCTATCTAACCCAAGGGAATAACAAGAGAGCTATGTATGAAGCACAATACCAGAAAATGCTGGAAGACTATTCATGCAAAGCTACAGACTGGGTTCAGAAGGAGGTGGAGCACTATGAAGCTCTTCATGATCAAATGATGACAGCTGAAACTGAGGAGGTGTTTGTCAGAAAAGAGGTTGAATTGCTAGCCTATTTTAAGGAATTACAAGGACCTCTAGAGACCAGAACCACTGTGGTGGTAAAAAAGAAGGTTCCAAAGAAGCCAATACAAAAGAAGAAATTGACCAAGAAAGGAAAGGGCAAATCCATAACTGAAACTGTTGTCACCAAAGAGAGGGAGGAAGTAATCATGGAAGAAATATAGAAGCCATCCATGGTGGAAGAAGTATCAAGACCCACAGAACCAGAAATAGGAGGGCCTTCACACTTCTCATTTGATTCTGACCTTGATATTGAGAGCTTTTTATTAAAAAGTCTAAATTCGTCAATACCAAATACTCCCAATGTTATTATACAGACCTCTGAGAAACAAAAGACACCTGAGGAATTGAAGAGGAAGTCTCAGGAGAAGCCACTTAAGGAACAGGTAGAAAAACAGCTCAGCCTGGAAGATGAAAGAAGGATAATGAAGGGAAAAGCAATAATGATAGAACAAGCAAGTGAAATAAGGGAAGAAGTTAGTTATGGAATAGTGCATATTGGGATGGAATCTATATGGACAAAACCCTCATAGACCTACTTTAAACTGGATGAGAGCATAGAAGAAATAGCCAAGAAGACACAAGTGTGCAGCTCAGTCATAGAACAAAAAGGCACAGACCAAGACCCACTACAGGAAACAGAGGAGATATTTGAGAAAGGTAATTTTCAAAAAGTCACAGGGAAAGTAGTGGAAAAAGAGATCATTCAGAGTATAAAGGATGTGCTGCATGATTTGAAGAACAATGAGGAATTCACATCCAATGAGGATCAAGAACAAGAGGTAGCAATGGACCTCATGGACATTGATGAGCAGGAGGAAGGACACAAAGAGGAGAGAAGTAATGATCAGGTGAAAGATTTCCAAATAGCTGAATCAGTTCTAGCCCAAGAAAAGGAAAGACAGGAAGTACAAGCAGGTGAATGTCAGGGAAATATTAGTGAGGAAACTAAATATAATTTGTTCCAGGAAACTCTGAGCCAGGAAAAGGAGATGCAAACAAAGGAAGGATATCTTTCTGAAGAAACTCAATAGGTATTGGAGAAAGAAAAGGTACAAGAAATAAAGCTGATCTCAGATGTTTTGGAGCAAAAGAGTTCAGGTGTTCAAGAAGACATGGCAGATTTAGAAACATTGGACACTCAGCCAAGCCATGAAGAAAACAAGGCCAAAATTATAGAATATGAGGTAGAAGAGGAAGAGCAGAGTGAATGCAAAGAGGACAAACAGCTAGAACCCAAACAAATAGCAATAGAAGGAGGACTGGAAAGAATCCCAAAGAGTATTAGATCAGCATGTCAACTCATTATGAATAACATTAAACAGTTCAGACCCTCTAGCCGAAATATGATCATTTCAGGGATGGTAGCAGAGTCAGAATTTGAAAAAGGAAGTACGGTTATCAAGGAGCATAAAAGGGAAAAGGAGCATATGGCAGAGCAACTAAGGAAGGTGCAAGAGAAGAATGAGGAGTTTTCCAATAAAATAATTGCTTTGGAAGAGCTGGAAGTACAGAAGCAAAACAAGATTCAATACTTGGAAGAAAAGAGTATGCAACTAACAGAGCAGAACAATAAATTGGAAAAAGAGTTGAGAAAGATTGAGGGGAGATATAGAACTCTACAAACTTCCTATCAAATCTTGACTAAAGCTAATGAAGAAATCAATAAGCTATTATTGGAGGAAGGGCAAAGGAAAGTCAGACAGGCCAGATGACAGATGAAGAAAAGGAAGGACTACATAAAGAGATTCAGAGACTACAAAGAGAATTGAAAGAAGCCAAAGAATTAGAAAAGTAGGCTAGTACACATGCTGCTACATCTATGAGAGGGTATAATAAGCTATACTTGGATATGGAAAAGGAAAGAGGTGAGTGGCAGACAAAGAGAGAAAAGGAACAGAATGAGTGGAAAAAAGAAAGAGAATTATGGGCACAACAGAATGGGAGTCTGATGTTGACTATAGAAGAATTGCAAAAGAAACTGGATAAACCACAGATTCAAGAAGACATACATGTGGAAACTACATATACAGAAGACTATGGGGTAGAAAATAATGAGGGAATACAACATGACAGTGAACCGGCAGACAAAAGATTAGAAGAAGAATATTCAGAAGATTTTTTGAAAAATTTGCTGACAAGTAGAGATTCCAGAATGGAGTTTATCAGGAAGATGCATGATGAATATGAAGAGCAAATTGTCACCTTTGCATTAAATAAAGGAATCAATCCAGATCAGCATCACTGGGCTGCAGATGGATTGGGAATACCATTTTGTATGATTTTGGAGAGTATAAAGAACTACCAGATGGCCAGAGTCGGGCTACCTCCAAAAAAATACCTTGAGTATGAAGAGGACATCAATGTCACTAAAGAACTATTTGAAAGAGCCAACCCTAAGTGGAGAAATAAATGGTTGGATGCCAACAAAGAATGTAGGAAAATCTGGAAAGAGGCACCTCTTCATTTAAAGATCAATCCAACTTATTGTCCAGTGGCACGAAGGAGAGAATGGACAGTTTTTTGGGATAGAAGAAGAGAAGGTCAAATTCCACCAAAGTGGTTAAATTTTTTGAAAATAGCAGGTCCAAAGGCAGGCACATGGCCTATTAAGAGTTATATGGTGAATACTGCTGAGTCTGTGATAGCTACATACAAAGATGTCAATGACCCTACTTGCATACTACTTATAAGAATAATGAGGTTACTTTTGGCCTGTATAGAAACTTATACTGACACAGATATTAGAACCTTGAATTATATCGGCTTTAATTCTCCAACACACGCCTTATTATTTGATTTGAGCGAAACACCTGACAGAATCTGCTTAATGGCCTATTACAACAGAATTATATTTTTGGGTAGTCATTACTTATAGATTTTTGAGGATGCCTTTGATTATGGGTTTTTTGAGAGGGAGTCAGAGATTTTTGGAAACCTATCAGTTGTTACAAAATCCAGACTTACTGCATATGAAGCCGCTTATACAGAATACTTGAAAAAGGATGTCATAGATAAACCCGAAGCTGCAGTACAATGGAGAAGGCGTTATTCGAGATGGTCAACAATCTAAATATAACAGAAAGAAAAAGTCATGATTTGCTGTCACAAGTATATCAAAGAAAGAAGAAATGAAGAAAAGTGATCAGTGTAGAGGAGCAGGAAAATCTTTCGTCAGGAGCCGAAAGGCTTAGGAGGGGAAGGATGTTGGAAGATGCAGTTTTGAAAATCTTTTTGAAGAGAAATAATTGTAAAATGATAGAAATTTGTAAAAATATTTATGCAATTGTTGTAAAAATAAGGAAGAGTCTTCCTTATATAGGATAGAATCTTATGTATTTTTTCTAGAATTTTTGGAAACTCCTAGATAGCATATTTTTAGAATAATAGAGGAAAGGACCAAAATCCAAGTGTGAAAAGGGACACTTGAAAATGTATATAAGCTAATTTCCTCTATTATGAGGGGGTTGGTTAATCATTTATGTACATGCTATCCAAGTGAATAGAGAAGGAGTTTCTGCTGAAAATCGTGTTTCTCCTCTTCTATGTGGTTTCTTTGATTTGTGAGTCTAGATCTTGTGTATACATGGAGATTTGTGAGCTTCTATTGTGTAAATCTGTAGAATGTGTATGAAGAGAGCTGAATACTGTTGTGTTGAGTGATAAGTTGATAAAGAATGGTGCTGGAGCTGAAAATCGTCTGTTTGCACAGAATTGCAATTGTCTCGTCTGTATGATACAGGTGATATATTTTGATTTTGACTTCATAGTTGTGTTCTGCTGATAAAATAGCATGGAATAGACACCAAGATTGTAGAAAATGATGGAGATTTTCTCAAGATAATCCAAACCCTAGAAATTCCTCTTCATCTTCACTATTCTCAAAATTCCAGCCATTATTCTCTTATTTCTTGGATTATATCATCTTGAAGGGGCTGTGGTCTCAAGAATACTTCCAGGATTGACAAAAAAAGATGTCTTGTTGATTCTTTATGCTAAATGATTGGAGAGGACAACTCCAAAGATCAATAACAAACAGCATTCCTTCCGTGTCCAATCTCTCTATCTTTATTCTTTATAATTTCCTTGAATTGACTTTCCCTTTCCTAATGTGCTTCCTCTACCTTTGTCTTCTGGTGCTCTGCTGCTATGACTTCTTCCGTTACCTTTATGATTTCTTCTTGGAGCACTTGGTTGTCCCGGCGTAATATCTCATTCTGTTTAACTAAATCTTTATTTTTTATTGTCCAAGTCTCCACCGACTGTCTTCTTTCTTCTTCCATCTTAAGTCCTGCTTGTAATGCCCATTTTGCTCCTTTAGAGAATAGATCAGCCCGTTGTTGGAACATGGATCTAATTTCCCGTAGATCCTTATTTTCCTCCTTCTCTTGCCCTTGAGTCGAAAAATCTTGTAATACTAGATTCTTATTTTCTATTCCTTCTTACTCTGGTTGCACCAGTTGGACCTCTTCCTCCACTCTTTCATTTGTTTCCTTTCTTTCTTTTACACCCGTTTGTTCTTCTTCCCCTATGTTTCAGTCCTGTATCCTTACTTCCAAGCCTTGAATCTCCTTTTTTGCCTGTTGCATTCCTATCTCCACATGATTTTCCTCCTCATCCTCTTTTTCTAAGCTGGTCTCTTCTTCAGCACTACTTTCTTCCAAAGAATGTTCTTCTTTTTTGTGTAGATCACTTTTTGGTGTCTCTTCTTGCCTGATTCCTATTTCTTGGGCTACACTTCCCTTCTCTTCTTCTTCTTGGAATCGTATGTAAAATTCTTTTTTGGGTTTTTTCCAATGTAAGTTTTTTCTTGGTATCTTAGCAATACCCATGTCAATCGCACTTTTCCCTTTTGCTTCTTCCATGGTAACATCTGGGCCCAGGTATACCAATCCTTCTTGCTCCTGTTCCTTGTGTATGCAAGTGGTTAGAACCACTATTTCATTTTGTACTGTCTCTTTTGTTGGTTCTATTTCGAATCCCATAGAAGCATCAAAAAATTCATCCAGATCAGCTTCTTGCTCCATTTCCTTGAGTTTTTGGATACTGAACTCCTCTTCGGTCTTTCCCATTTTTGTAGAATGTAAAAATTCTTGCAGTAGCTCTCTCTCCTCCTCATCTTCTCCATCCCCTTCCTATGGTCCTTCCTTATTATCCTTAAACTGTTCCTTTGGCTCTTGCAGCTGTGGTGTGCATATTAGTTGGCCATCTTCCCTAGTCACCAATATAGATCTACCTTCAAGGAGTTCTAGTGAAGGTTCTAATAAGAATGGCATTGGTTGCTCATATTTCCCCTTTTCCTCATCTTTCTTTGGGAATCTCTTGTTACTTTTCTCGATTAGAGATTTGCAAAGATCCTCAGATGCTTCATCACTAATTTTCTTGCTTTTACTAGGAGGTATCACCTTTGCCTTCTTAGGAGTCACCAACTTTCTCTAATCCTTGGCTAGATTTAGTTGTTCAAAAATTCTTCTTAAAACTTTTTTTTCTTCTGACAAAGGTCACCTCTGTTTTTTGTTCCAATAAATTTTCATGAGCATTTTCATATACCTCAAGTTCTTCCAAAGTCCAGTCTGTCGCTTTTTCTGAGTAGTCATCAAGCATTTTCTGATACTACTCTTCATACACTAATCTTTTATCTTCATGACCTTGTAAAACCTAAGCATATAGCTTTTGTTTCTCTGTCATTGGAGGGCATACGGTTGGATCCACTTGAGTTTCTCTTTGAGCTACGATCACCTCCTCTCTGGTGGGCTCTACCATTTCTGAAGCTTCCTTTCTTGGGTCTTCCTTTACTCGGATTGTTACATACTCAGTGTCCTTCTCTTGCATGTCCATCTCTTTCTGGTCTTCCTATGGAATTGCGCTCTTCCTTCTTTCTGATGTTCTTAGCTTTTTCACGACAGGCTCACTGACTCCCACTACTTCTTGTACCCTTTTCATGGACTTCCCTGTTGTCTGCCGAGTGGTGGGCTTAGGTGTTTCTCCCTTCTCTTTTCTTTTCCCTTCTTTATTAGGGGATGTTACTTGTTGGTGGTTTGCCAATTCTTCCATCTATCGTCTGCTGAGCATGAATTTCATGTCTTCCTCCTCATCTAGATCCATGTATATGATTCTTGTTAATGCTTGCCCTCCATCCAAGAATTTCTTCTCTTTCCAGTGCAGTGCTGCTTCATAGATATATTTCAACATATCCTAACAAATCCATTCTTTTTGAGCTACCTCTTGTCATAAAAGATGAAGTCAAGCTTTGTGAGGCATGGTATATCATGTCATTTGTATCGAATAGAAATGCTGATGAAACAGTCTTACTGCCATATTTGGTACCTCTGAGTCCAAGTCTGGGAATTTCTTGATTTCCTTGTATTGACCCATTCCTTTCCTGATATCATTTAGATTATATGTCTTCCCTTCCTCAAACTTTAAGGTTTCTCTTACCAAAGCCTGATCAATTCTAATGGTTATCAATTCCCCTATGAAATCAGGCACCTGACATGTCAAGTATTCTTGAGGTTCACTTTCTTTCCATGTATGCCTCTCCATCGTCTCCATAGCTGAAATGCATCTAGGAATGTCTACCATGATGAGGTCCAAATCTAGAAATCCCTGGATCCCTGCTTCTCTCCAAATCTCCTTTATGTCCTCATGTCTGTGTAGCTTTGTTATGTCTAGTTTAACTACATTGAATTTAGTTCCTCCAAATTTCAGCATGTACACATATCTGGCCATTCTCATCAAATTTGCTTAGCCTCCTCATCTGTTTTGCCCCCATCAAGGAACCAATGCCCCTTGAATTGGGCTATGGACACATTTTTTAGCATCTATTCGGCCATTTGTCAAAGTCAACATCTTGAGTTTGATTAGATGCTTCTCATTCTTTTCGGAGTCGTTATTGAAAAATGTCCCCTTCTTTTTTTCCATATCAAGACTCAAGAAAAACATCGCATGAAAGAATGAAAGATTGAATGAATATAGTATGAATACCATGATTTTGGACTACCCTCTTATTCATCACATAGACTCCCACTCCCCACATCGTGAAGGCTTGCTATTTCTCGAATTAAAGAAGCTTGAAGTTAGGACTCTTAAAAAAAATAAAACAAATTCATGATTCCTATTCCTATTGTAAGCCTTGAAGTGTGTGTCTTGTGTCTCATGGAACTCCTATTTTTGGCTTCACTTTTCTTTCTCTTCCTTTGCTTTTATGTTGTCCAACCCTACCTCCCTCTTTTAATTTTCTGTAATATTGAGAAAGAAGGTTGGAGGCTTAGTACAACATTTGTGGTGGACATGTTTTATTTTCGTAAAAAGAATGGTCGTTCCGTGCTCAATAGCCTTTTTTACATGTGTATGTGTATTGTTTAGTGTATGATCCGTGAAACTTTTACTTATTGATTTGCATGAGCTTGAAATCTTCTTTGGCTATTGGGGCATATACACATACAACTATGCAAAATGTGTAGATGAAAAGAAAGAATAATTAAAGAAAACAATACGAGAAGAAAAAAAAGGTGATACATCAAGCAACAGTTTGTGAACTATATACAAACTAATGGAAGAACATGGTTATGTTTGCCACATCTTTGCCTTAATCTTCCAGATTCTCTCCGCCACTTCTTGTTGAGCCTTTTCCCTAATTTTCTCTAGCTCTTTTTGCCTAAACTGACCTATGTGTAATCTCTGCCATTGCTATTCTATAAGGGGTTCCAGGTATTTCTTAACCCTACATCCGCTTATGTAGTTGGGCATGACTTGGCCTTCTAGGGTGGTTAGTTGCATAGCCCCACTATTGCTAATTCTGTGGAGGGTGTATGGTCTGTGTCCTCTCTTGTGTAGTTTCTTGCCCATTTCCTTGATGGTGAATGCTAGAACCAAATCTCCTACCTTCAAATCTTTTTCTTTGACGTGCATGTCAAAGTACGCTTTCTGTCTTCTTTTATTGGAATATAGTGAGTTGATGGCTTGTAACCTGATGGCTCCTAGCTTTTCTAGTTTTGAGATTCTATTCACCAGCTCATGTTCAGTCCAATCTAGCATCTTTGCCACTTTTAGTGTTGGGATTAAGAATTCCATGGGTAAGATAGCGTTTTGCCCATGTAATTGCTTATCCCAATCTGACCCCCTATTGTTGACTATTTTTTGCAATATTCCACACAAAATCTTATTGGTGCTTTCTACCAAACCATTTGCTTGGGGATGATAGGGTGCTGAGAGTCTATGTACCACTAAAAACTCCTGCAGAATATGTTTTATGACTTCATTGACAAAGTGAGTTCCTCTATCACTTATGATTTC
The DNA here is from genome assembly GCA_020310875.1 of Ceratopteris richardii. NCBI lineage: Eukaryota > Viridiplantae > Streptophyta > Polypodiopsida > Polypodiales > Pteridaceae > Ceratopteris > Ceratopteris richardii. Next base: position 148,179,460 of record CM035436.1, on the reverse strand, counting down.
TAATGGCAGTCCAAACCTCACAAAGATATTTTCAAACAGGAATCTAGTTGTTGTTTGAGCATCACTTTTTTGTGTGGCTTTGGCCTCCACCCACTTAGTTCAATTGTCAGTTGCTACTATGATGTATTCTGCATGTGTGGTTGGTGAAATAGGTCCAATGAAATCTATGCCCCGCTTGGAAAAAGCTCTAAAACTCATTATCGGTCTTAGTGGCATATCATCCTTTCTTATGGGATTCTTTGTTCTTTGGCAAATGTCACATCTCTCCACAAATATCTTCACATCTTTATGTAGTGTTGGCCACCATAAGCCTGCATAAATAATTAATTTTCCAGTTCTCTCTGCTGAAAAATGTCTTGATGTTGCTCCTGCATGTGCCAATTGTAACATTCTTACATATTCCTCTTCAGGGATACACACTCTTAAATATCCATCTCTACCCCTCTTACGCAATTGTTCTCCTATCAATGAATAGTCTGTGCATTCCAGATTCATTACTTTCTCATGAAAAGTCTGTTTCTCTTTAGGGCCTTGTGTTTTCAATTGTTTGATGATGTCTTCTCCCCAAACTGGATTTTTGTTTATCCGGAACATGGTTGTCTTTTCCACTACTTCTCCTTCTTGACAAGCTTTACACTGTTTGACAAAGTAATGTATGCTCTTCTTTTGGTCTGGCCAATGTATCCCTAATCTATGAAGATTTATTAGGGTTTGAGCTTTAGAGGCATGGACTAAGTTATGTACGTTATGTGCCCTTTCCAGGCACCTCCTCTGTTCCTCTTCTTGGATGCAGCTTAAAGCTATGTCCGAATGATGGATGTAGTAAAGATATCCTTATAGCAAGATGTAGTTTTTGGTTTGGCCTAGAGCTTTGCTTATGTCGATCTTGGAGAATTGAGTGCCAAAGCTTAGTAATGGAACCAAATTTTCTGCCCATGTAGGCATGGCTTCAACCTTCAACAGATATTTGTCAAGAAGTTCATCATCTACACCTTTGGGATCTTCTCCATTGCATAATGTGGATATATGATCTACCCTGATGTGGATCTTTCCTTGCTTCACCACAATTTCAAAATCAAACTCCATCAACAGCAAAAACCACCTGACAATTCTTCTCGTGTTGCACGGCTTATTCACTAGATATAAGAGAGCTTGATGGTCTATAAAGAAATTAAATTTGTTGGCAAGGAGGTAATGCCGAAACTTCTTGACTGCATATACCATGCCTAACCCCTCTCTCTCTGTTGTGGTGTAGTTCCTCTCTGCTTGGTTGAGTTGTCTACTTGCATAGGCAATGGGGAAGTCTAGCTTGGAATCCTCAACTGGTTGTGCTAATATGCATCCCAATGCAAAATTTGAAGCATCCACATGGACATGGAAAATCTTCTCCCATTTGGGAGGTTTCAAGATGGATGTTGAAACCAATCAATGCTTCATTTTCTTAAACGCCTCTTCACATTCTTCTGTCCACTCAAATTTGGTTATCAATGCATATAAGGGTCTAGAAATCATTTCATAGTTTTGGACAAACCTTCTATAGTACCCACAATGCCCCATGAAGGCTTGCAATTCCTTCACAGTTGTGGGTCTAGGCATGTCGTGTATTATTCTAGTCTTTTCCTCATCAGTGGAGATCATTCTTAGAAACAATATGGCCAAGTATCTTTCCTTGCCTAACAAAGAAGATACACTTTTTAGGGTTTAGGCAAACTCTGTAAAATCTACACTTTTCGAAGATTTGTCTAAGTTCCGCAAGGTGAGCAGATCTTTTATAAGAAAAAGCACATAGATCATCTACAAAAACTTCCATAGTTTTCCTCCAAAGGTCTCTAAATACATGACATATTAGCCTTTGGAAGGAGCTGGTGCATTTGTCAAACCAAATGCCATGACCCTAAATGCAAACACTCCCCATTCAGTGGCAAAAGCAATTTTGTGTTGGTCTTCCAGGGTATCACCACTTGATTGTATCCCAAAAAACCATCGAGAAAACTATACACCTCTTTTCCAGCTACTATCTCCAATAAGTGGTCAGTAATTGGAAATGGATAATTATCCCTTATAGTGGTGGCATTGATCTTTTTGAGATTGATAGAAACCCTAAGTTTGCCATTTTTCTTAGGGACAACCACTATAGGAGATATCCACTCAGTGTGTTCTATCTCGTAGATGAACCCTACTGATAGAAGCTTATCAATTTCTTCTTTGATCTTGGCAGCATGAACATCATTGTAGGTGTAGTGTCTTTGCTTGGAGGGTTTTGAATCTGGGGCAATGGGTATTCTATGTACACAGATGTTTGCGTCAACTCCCTTGAGATCCTTGTAGCTCCATGCAAACACTCCCCTAAACTCCTCGACTAAAGCTATCAGTTGTTCTTCCTCTTCTGGTTGAATATCCTTGGCTATGACTATTTTTCTCTCTTCCTCCTCTTCCACAGTGACTATTACTTGTTTTACTAGTTCCTTGTTGTCATAAGCTTGACCTTTCCTCTTTTCCCTTTGTGGTTTTTGTAATATAACTTTTGTTTCTTCCACTTCATATCTCTTGAAATGTTATGGGACATCTATTTGGGTATCTACTTGTCCTTCATTTTTTTTTTCTCATCAAGTGTACCAAAGGTACCCCTGTTATTGCAGGTTCTTGCATCTGATACTGCCCAAACCATGTTGAATGATGTTAAGTCATATCCTTCTCAATCGCAGATCTAGGAAAGGCTTTGTTCATTGACCGCTACTTCTACAGTTGACAAAATTTGATTCCAGCCACAAGGCTCAAAATCTTCCTCCTCAAACCACTTTGGGATGTAAGTAGAGTCCTCAATGCTTCTCTCTAGTATGCATTCTTCTTTATTCAATTTGTACATCCCTCCTTTTTTTGGCTTACACATCCATATCTGGGCAGACTCTTCCGACTCCCCCTCTCCTAATGAACTAGAATCCATTGAGGTGTTTTTTTGGGGATGCACTTTTTTCCAATATCTAGCAGAGATGTCATGATAAGTGCCATTCTTTAAGTTCACCTTGGTTGCATTATTTTCTTGTTGCAAGTAAATATGGTCAGTTCCCTAATCTTGCACCACTCTGTGTTGTCTAAGAAATAGTCGTCCTAATATGACATCATACGTGGTCAATTCAAGAAAATCTACTATAGCAAGGGTGTGTTGAAATTTGATTCCACATGTCTTCAACTCCACCTCTTCTAGCAATCCAATGGGCTATTCTAAATGACCATCAGCTAGCTGAAGTTTCAATCTAGAAGGTTTCATCTTTGGTCTTCCTCACTTCTCCCATATTTCCTTGGTCACAATGGCCACGTTAGATCCATTGTCCAAAATGCCTTGTACCTTGTGACCTTGATAATCCACCATGATAGTGGAACTCCCTTCTTCCCCCTCACAATATCCCCCTAGTTTTTCCAATGGTACTTGCATTATTTTTTCATCCTCTTTTGAGTTTGTGTCATTCTTTTTTGGGTTCCAGCAAACTCTTTCCAAATTAGGGTTTTGTTTTATCAATTGATCCCATGTTATTTTGCAAGTCACCTCTATATCTTGACCTTCTCGATCTTTCCTTTTAGAATTTTGTCCATGTAACCTCACGCTTGTACACTTCACACTTTTTTCCTCTTCTTCCTCTAGTATTTCATCTCCCACCTCCCCTAGAGGAGACCTCTGTTGGAGCAAGTCTATGACAAGACTAAGTATTGGCTTGAGTCCCACAAAGTCATAGAAGAAGCCTTAAAATGAAGACTATGTAAAGTTCACTTGTGAACTACCTCTTGTAACTTTTGAAGACTTTACTTAATGTAAAAGTGAGAGAATCTTAAGTGGTTGAGTCCACTTGATCAAAAAGGGAAAGAGGAGCCACAAATTCGTGATTTGTGGTAGGTAGAGAATCAAATCAATCACTGATTGATTGGAGAGTGATTGAGGGAAGTTAGCCTCCCAAACTCCACTATAAATAGATGGCAGCTTTAGTCATGGTTAGAGAGACCTATGTGAAGACCTCCAAGAGCTGAGCTTTATGCCATATCAAGGTGTGATTCCAAGGCACACATATGTATCAGTAAGTCCATTGTATTGTACAAGAAATATACTTTCATTTTCATTATCATTTGGGTTCATATTTCCATGTTCTTGTGAAGTGTACTACTCACTGCCATATCTCTCAGTTTTCTCAGTCAGATTGTAGAGATGGTTTCTCTGAGATTGGTGCATCATTTTTAGTGATTTACCTTACTAAGGTTAGCTCTATAAGTCTACTATATGCTCATCAAGTTTCATTTCATTTGGGTATTGCAATCTTCAGTTATGTTCAGTTGAAGTCAATCCTGTCTGTTCATTTTCACTTCTCTGTCAGGTACCCGACTTTTTTACTCATCTTGTCAGAGCTGTTTCTCCGTATGTACGTATCCAAATTCACTAATTTAAATCTTGTTGGATTCATCTTACTGTCTAGTATAAGCATACAAATTCTCATAATCGTTGGATCCTTAAATCTGGAGGTATGTGCATTTTGTTGCTCACTGGTCTCAAATTGTAGCAGCCCGTGAAAATCAGGATGATATCATCCGTCACTAAACATCATTCTCAGGGTGTGGTTCATTATTGTTTATGCGGTTACTCTTTAAAGTTATCTTTAAGTTAACTAATCTTCCCCAAGAGGAATTAAGCTAATTGCTGTTGTGCTTAGAGAATTATGCAAAACACTGGACATGTATATGAACCAAAATAGGAAGTTCCTCACCTTTGAGCTAACTCCGACTTATCTGTTTTGATCTATCTTTTTGTGAGTGATGTTCCAAGGTACATAGGGTGTCTAATACATCCATTGGCAAGCTAAAAGGGCCCACCATATACTCATAGAGTTCATTTGGCTGGTGTAAATCAAGGATTTTGCAATACCTCTTCATCTTCAAGCACATACCTATCCATCTCTTCATAGTGGTATCAGAGCAAGGTTGGACAACATGGCAGATGGATTTCCTTCATCAATTAACAAATTGGATAGAGTTAATTACTCATCTTGGTCATTAAGGATGGAAGCTTATCTCCAAGGTAGAAGTTTATATGGTTATGTGGTTGGAGATGAATTTATGCCAAGTTTCAGGAACAAAAGTCAACCAACACAAGAAGAGCAAGAAAGATTGAGCACATGGTACTCCAAGGATGCACTTGCAAGGTCTTATCTCCTCAACTCTATCTCAGATTTTTTGTTGCCTCACATTAGAAGTTGTATGACATCTCAAGAAGTGTGGGATGCACTTGAAACTTTCTTCTCTTCAAGTACTAAAGCTAGGAAGCATCAACTATGGTTGGATTTCACAACTCTCAAGAAGGCTCCCAAACAAAATGTGACTGATAGCAGATCAATTGGGAAGCATTGGAGAGGTAATAGATGAAGAACAAATTGTAAGGTAGGTCATCAATGGTTTGAAGGCAGATGACAAGTGGGAAGCATTCACCATAGCTATGGATTTGTACATGGACATGCATGTACCTGATTTCAATACACTCATTGGACAACTACTTACTCAAGAGGCAAAGCTTATCAAAAATGGAGAAAGCTCTAAAGGTAATCAATCTTCAGCCTTATACACTGATAAAAGTGTCCAAAGATAACAAAGGAAAGGCAAAGAAAGTGGATGATGAAGCAGGTACATATCAAGCTAACTATGCAGGTAGAGGAAGACATGGCAGAGGTAGAGGAAGAGGAGGTAGACAAGGCAGGGGGAGATCCCAAGACTCCAACTCATGTTCTATTTGTGGATTAACTAATCATACAACTGAAAATTTCTTTAGGAACTCCAGGAATCAAAGAGGCAGAGGATACAATAGAGGAAGTTATGGCTACTCAAGAGGAAGGTTCAAAAATTATCATGGCAACTACAACAACTACAATCATTCAAACTATCAAGGAGGCTACAAAAGAAGGAGAGACTTCAATAACTACACAGAAGACTCAAACAAAGAGGATTCGTTATTGATCATGAACATGGCTATGCCACAAGGTAAATCTGATGAGCATGTTTTCTACATAGATTCAGGTTGTTCAAATCATGTGGCAAGAAATGTCGCACTTCTATCAGATTTAGAAGATCCAAGGAATAAGCATGAGGTACAAACAGGAGATGACACAAAATATCCTATGGAGAAAATAGGCAATGTCAAAGCACCTGATGGAAACATCAACCTACTTAGTAAGGTACTCTATGTCCCTACCATTACAAAGAATTTGATAAGTGTTGGGCAGATAGTAGAGAAAGGGTTGCAAGTTAGGCTCACAAAAGCAGGAGCATTTATTGAAGGTCCAAGTCAAGGATTCAGAAGAATTGCAAAAGGTGAAAAGGCAGGTAGATTGTTCACATTTGAATTACAAGACACTAGAAACATTGCTCTCTTTAATTATGGTAGTCAGACACTCATAGAATTGGAAGTATGGCACAAAAGGTTAGCACATATTGGTGAAAGGTCATTAAAGCAAATTTGCAGGGACCAAAGTGTACTTGGACTCCCTAATTTGTCAAAACAACATATGATTCATAAGTGTAGTGCATGTCAATTTGGAAAGTCTCATAGGTTACCATTCATGAAGAAAGGTTATATACATGGAGATCTCTTGGAGTTGGTTCATACAGATGTATGGGGAGCTAGCAAGGAAGCTTCAATATCTGGATCAAGGTATTATGTCTCCTTTATTGATGATTGCAGCAGATGGACTATCCTATTCTTTATGAAACACAAAGATGAAGTTTTTTCATGTTTCAAAAGATATTTGGCTCTTGTGGAGAATCAAACAGGTAAATCACTAAAAAGGCTAAGGTCAGATGGAGGGGGAGAATACTTCTCCCATGAGTTTGATTCTTTTCTTCAAGAAAGAGGAATCAAAAGAGAGGTAACTACAAGGTACACTCCTGAGCAAAATGGAGTGGCAGAAAGGAGGAATAGGACAATTGTTGAAGCTGCAAGGTCCATGTTAAATGAAAAGCATTTACCTAATTATCTATGGGCTGAGGCTGTATCTACAACCACTTACTTGATTAACAAGTTGCCTTCAAAATCCCTTGATGGGATGACTCCATATGAAGCTTGGAATGGAAGAAGACCAAGCTTAGATCATTGTAAAATTTTTGGATGTATTGCTTTTGCTCATGTTCCTTCACAGGCTAGAGGCAAGATGGATCCAAAGGCAGAAAGGTGTGTATTTATTGGATATGACAACAGTCAAAAGGGCTACAGGTTATACAACCCTACCAACAAAGGATTCTTGGTAAGCAGAGATGTAGTTTTTAATGAAAACAATTCATGGTATGAAGATTCATGCAGGAAGATCAATTTACCATATGATCTTGAAGAAGATTTTCCAAAGCTTGGTAGAGAACAACCAAAGATTGAAGAACAAGACACCTTGGAGGATGATGAAGAATCTCAGATGGAAAAGATCAAAGCATGGAAGTCTAAAGGTAAAGCAAAATTGCAGGAACTTGGACATGAGGTAGAATCATCACATCATGGCCTAAGAAGATCTATGAGGGAAAAGAAAAAACCAGAAAGGTATGGGTTTGACACCTCATTAGTAACTAAACATTCTATCTACATAGCATAGGACATAAATCAAGAGGAGCCATCATCATTTGAAGAGGCCAAAGCAAAATCAAAATGGAAGCATGCAATGAAGGAAGAGATTGAAGCACTTGAGGAAAACAACACTTGGGATTCGGTGCCCAAGACTTCATCCATGAAGGTAATAGGCTCAAGATGGGTCTATAAACTCAAGAAGAATTCTGATGGTTCCATTAACAGGTATAAGGCAAGGCTTGTAGCAAAAGGCTTTGCACAAACTCAGGGAATTGATTATGAGGAGACCTTCTCTCCTGTGGCAAAGATGCCTACTATTAGGGTTTTGCTTAGTATTGCCTCTTCCAAGAATTGGAAAATACTTCAACTAGATGTAAAGAATGCATTCTTGAATGGTTGGATAACAGAAGAGGTATATATGGCACAACCACCTAGTTTTGAGAATCAAGTTTATCTTGATTATGTGTGTAAACTTAACAAAGCATTGTATGGTCTCAAGCAAGCTCCAAGAGCTTGGAATTTCAGGCTTGTTTCATTCTTGCAGGACAAAGGCTTTCAACCAAGCAAGGCAGATCCTTCACTCTTTATTAAAAAGAGTAATTCTGAGATCATCTACCTATGTGTATATGTAGATGATATTATATTGACAGGAAATGATGCAGATGGTATGAAGAAGATCAAAGATCAAATGAGAGAAGAGTTCAAGATAAGTGATTTGGGTTCACTTACCTACTTCCTGGGTTTGGAAGTTGTCTACAAAGATCATGGTTTGTTTCTCACTCAAAGAAAGTACATCAAGGACATGTTGGCAAAATTCAAGATGCAAGATTGTAAGATTGCAGGTACTCCAATGGAGGTCAATCACAAATTGAGCTCACATGAAGGTGAACTCATAGAGGACATCACATCATATCAAAGTCTAGTGGGTAACTATGCCACATTGACAAGAGTAGATATATGTTGCAGTGTGAGTGTGCTAAGTCAATTTATGCACACACCAAGGAAACCACATATGGATGCTGCCAAAAGGATTCTCAAGTATCTCAAAGGAACCATAAATGAAGGACTTTATTATCCTTATGTATCTGATTTAGGTTTGAAGCTATTTTCTGATGCAGATTGGGATGGCTCCAAGGAAGATAGAAGGAGCACTTCAGGTTATCTTACCTTTGCAGGTTCAAAGCTTATTTCATGGTCATCCAAGAAGCAACCCACAGTTGCTCTCTCTTCTACTGAAGCTGAATATAGAGGTCTTGCCATAGCTACACAAGAAGCTATGTGGATGAAGACATTATTCAAAGATCTTGGATTGGATTTTGGAACTCCAACTATTTATGGTGACAATATGAGTTCTATTCATTTGGCTCTTAATCATATTTTTCATGCAAGGACTAAACATATTGAAGTTCATTATCACCATGTAAGAGAGAAGGTTCTAGGCAAAGAGATTCAAATATCATATGTGTCCACTCATCAACAATGTGCAGATATTCTAACCAAAGCATTGAATGGTACAAAGCTTTGCAAATTCAAGGCTATGATTGGTTTACAGGTAATCTTGGAAGATTGAAGACCTCAAGCATACTTGGCTTGAGGGGGGAGCTGTTGGAGCAAGTCTATGAAAAGCCTAAGTATTGTCTTGAGTCCCATAAAGTCATAGAAGAAGCCTTAAAATGAAGACTATGTAAAGTTCACTTGTGAACTACCTCTTGTAACTTTTGAAGACTTTACTTAATGTAAAAGTGAGAGAATCTTAAGTGGTTGAGTCCACTTGATCAAAAAGGGAAAGAGGATCCATGAATTCGTGATTTGTGGTAGGTAGAGAATCAAATCAATCACTGATTTATTGGAGAGTGATTGAGGGAAGTTATCCTCCCAAACTGCACTATAAATAGATGGCAGCTTTAGTCGTGGTTAGAGAGACCTATGTGAAGACCTCCAAGAGCTGAGCTTTATGCCATATCAAGGTGTGCTTCCAAGGCACACATATGTATCAGTAAGTCCATTGTATTGTACAAGCAATATACTTTCATTTTCATTATCATTTGGGTTCATATTTCCATGTTCTTGTGAAGTGTACTACTCACTGCCATATCTCTCAGTTTTCTCAGTCAGATTGCAGAGATGGTTTCTCTGAGCTTGGTGCATCCTTTTCAGTGATTTAACTCGCTAAAGTTAGCTCTATAAGTATAATATATGCTCCTCAAGTTTCATTTCATTTGGGTATTGCAATCTTCAGTTATGTTCAGTTGAAGTCAACCCTGTCTATTCATTTTCACTTCTCTGTCAGGTACCCGACTTTTTTACTCATCTTGTCAGAGCTATTTCTCCGTGTGTACGTATCAAATTCAATGATTTAAAGCTTGTTGGATTCAGCTTACTGTCTAGTATAAGAATAAAAATTTTCATAATCATTGGATGCTCAAATCTGGAGGTATGTGCATTTTTCTGCTCACTGGTCTCAAACTGTAGTAGCCCGTGAAAATCAAGATGATGTCATCAGTTGCTAAACATCATTCTCAGTGTGTGGTTCATTATTTTTTATGAGATTACTCTTGAAAGTTAGCTCTTTAAGTTAACTAATCTTTCCCAAGAGGAATTAAGCTAATTTCTGTTGTGCTCAGAGAATTATGCAAAACATTGGACATGTGTATGAACCAAAATAGTAAGTTCTTCACCTCTGAGCTAACTCCAACTTATCTGTTTTGATCTATCTTTTTGTGAGTGATCTTCCAAGGTACATAGGGTGTCTAATACATCCATTGGCAAGCTAAAAGGGTCCACCATATACTCCTGGAGTTCATTTGGCTGGTGTAGATCAAGGATTTTGCAATACCTCTTCATCTTCAAGCACATACCTATCCATCTCTTCACAACCTCTCCTCTTTGTATTCTCTGATCTTTTGTTCTCTCAATTCATTCCAAACAACTTGATCCATACATTTTTGTAATTGTTCATCTGTCATTCTGGTTTCTTTCAAGACCTGATCTTTTTCCAATAATTGCTGAGCAGTTTCTATTAATTGTTTACACAAAGAAAATCTTCTCTTTTCTCCTTCTGGGATCGGGTATCCTTCCTCTTGTTGTTGTTGTGGAATTTCTTTGAGGGCTCCCTGGTATTGTTTCAACAAAGTCCTCATTTGCTTGGACAAAGGTTCTTCAAAAACTAATCCCTCCTTTTCTTTCTTCTTAATCTCCATTGGAACTTGTTTTGGGTCTCGTGCTTTAGCTCTTTCCGTCCTTTTCTTCCAAGAATTCCTCTTTCTTTTATCCATCTTTTCTTCTGAACTTTCTTCCACCACAGTCTTCTCAGGGTTTCTTCTGGCCTCAGCCCTAGTTATCGCTCGAGCTTGTACTCTCTCTTCTATCTCCTCATCACTTGGTAGGACGGACTCATCATTAGTTTGGATGTTTCGTTCCACCACAATCACAGCTTTCAATGGGGCTGTATTTATGCTAGGTTTGCTAGGGTTACTTGGACAATCCTTTATTAGATGATCTTTGCCACAATCTTTGCAATACACTTCCACTGTCAGTATAGGTGGTTGAGGACAATCTCTTATAAAGTGATCTCCCCCACACCTATAGCAAGTTCCCTTTTGGAAGTTTCTAGGGTTTTGGTTACTCAACATTCTTTGTTGGGGCATGAACTTATTTGCTACAAACATGAAATCTACAGGGTCTAACTCATAATTTCCTTTACTATTGTGGTAGGCAAAGCATTGATTTTCTTTGTTGGCCCACCTCTCTTCTTCCTAGGATTCCTCTGTGTATCACATAGAGCCTCTATCTTCAGAATCTTCATAATACATTGGTGTGGAGGGTGTTATTGCCCTTTCCAAATTTTCTTCCAAAGGCATATATTTGATAGGCACTACATTGGTAGGTAAAGGTGGTTGTTGACCTAAAACTGGTTGTGGACTTTCTTGATTGGCCATGTCTCTTATGGGATATTGACCTTGGAATGCCCTTGCCCTCCCCAATCGTGGGTGTGTCCATTGTTCCATTGTCTCTCTTGTGGGTAGAGCTGGATAAGTCTCTTTTCCCCATGAAAGTGTCTCCTTGGTTTGGTGTAGAGATTGGTGTGATGATTTTCCCCACAGTTATTACATCTCGAGTTCAGGTTTCTTTGTATGTTAGTCTGTTGAATTCCCATGCCCAAATGTTTTGCTATTGCTTGAGCTATTTCTTCAGTGTGTGCTATCTTAGATGAGAATGTTGATGGTTCCTCTCCTTCCACCAGGTCCTTTCCTCTGTTATCATCAATGTATATGGCTTCCCTTATGCTCTCATCCAGAGTTGTGCACCTTCTACAATAAACTAGAGTTCTTAATTGTGCATTGTGTAAGCCTTCAGTGAACAATGATATCCTCTTTTGCATAGAAGGTTTTTCTTGAGGGGTACATCTGTCTAGGTATTGCTTGAACCTTCTGACAGCTAACCTGATTGATTCCTTAGGATTTTGTTTGAATGTGTGTATCATAGTGTAAATGTCATGTTTAATTCCTCTCTTAGAAAATTTTGCAATGAATTCTAAGAAGAAGGTTTCAATGGCATCAAAGGTTTCCATAGCAAGGGGTTGAAACCATTTGCTAGCTAAATCTTTTGATGTTAATCCAAAAGCTTGGTATTGAGTGAAAAATTCTACTACCTCCTTGACTTTGAGTACCTGTTTGAATTCTACCACATGATCATAAGGATCAGTGGAGCCATCATATTGGTTTCTCATGCTTTTCACCACTTCAGTTGGTTTCAGTCTTCTAAATTGTCCTCCATGTCTCTCTCTATTATTTCTTCTTGGCACCTTAATGTTGTATCTCTGCGGTCTATTGTTTCCATTTTCCCTAGGCTCTAATCCTAGATTCCTGTTTACTCTAATGGGTGACAAGTATGGAGGTTTTTGGTGTTCCATTCCTGCTTTGTTCCTTGCCTGATTACTTGTTTCATCACTTTCCCCAAATCTATCTCTTACTGAGGGACCCATGTGATGTGGATTAGGGCTTGCTTATTCCTTTCCTCCCTCTTGAGTGGTTACATTCCTTCTAGAGAAAATAGGCTGGTTCAAGTGAGTGTAGGAACTCTTCAGCTCATCTACCAGTTTCCAAAATCTTTTCCCTTCTTCATTTATGAAAGTTGGTGATTCTCTTGGTTCATTGTAATTTTTCAATATTCTCATGGTCATGTGTGAGGGTGCCTGACTAATGTCTCTATTTGCAGCCCAATAGACATTTCTTGTGTCTGGGTTCAAGTAAAGCAAAGTGTCAACTTGGTCACATGGTAGTCTAATGACCTATTCCTAGTGTGTGCAAATAGATTGTCCTCGTGGGGTTAGGGTTTCCTCCATTTCCTCTCTTGCAACTCCTTTATTGGGTACTTCTCCCTGGGCATTGATATTCTCTGGGTCTATAGTCACCATGTAGGTGGTTCCATCTCTTTCTATGTAATGTCCATTCTCAAATAGAGTTATTGGTGTCATGTTGAGTAATGAGCTTGACCTAAGTCTTACTACATACCTCTGAATCCCATCCTTGTATATATAGGCTCCAAACCTATTGGTGAATTCAAGCCTGAGTATATTTCTGAAGTCCCCCTCACTCCCTTGCTCTTCTTGCATCCTGCTGGTGGTAGTTTCCTGGTTCCCTAGGTTTTGAGCTTGGTCTAAGTTAGGGTTAGGGTTGGATTCAAGTACAACTTTCCCTCCTCTTAATTGCATGGAAATAGGTGTTTGAATTCTTTGATGATTATTCCCACAATTCAGATTCTCCTCTTCTTACCACTGAATTTGGACTACTCTGGTTTTGAACAGTTTAGAAAATCGTGATTTCCTGGCAGAGAGTCCCAATTTTCTGCCTCTCATTTTTACCAATGATCCTTGGTCCCCTCCAATTATATTCTTAGTTTTCCTCTCAGCCAATGTTTCAATTTTCTTGTGATTTTGGTCAAGGGATCAGAGCATCTCGATTTCTTGGGAGAGAATCGTGATTTTCTGCCTTTGATCTATCGCGACTCTCTCGAGATTAGGGGAATCATGATTTTCTCACTAGGACCCAATTTTTTGGTGTGTATTCAGGTGACCCTTAAGAGAGTCACGATTTTCTCTCTGCTTAATTTATTATTTTATTGATTAAACTCTAGTCAACTCAAAGAATCGTGCTTCTCTTGAGAAGACTGATACCATATTTTCTCCCGCCCTAATTAATGCCCAATGAGGCACCTTAGGTGTTAACACATTTTCTTGTTGCCAAAGTGACATGCAAGTGATTTTGTGCCCTCCATCAATCAAAATCAAAATCAGAACATCACGAGTTTCTGTTCATGTATTATACTCAATATTCTCAAACAATGAATATCAAACCAATGGAAAAGAGTTCAGGGGTGTTACTTGGAGAGTTCTGAAGGCTCTATTTGCTTGAAAAATCAGCTGGGTAGGGGTACACTCAGAGTGCAGAAAGTTACTATTCTTGCTTGCTCTTGTTGAACAAATGACAAGTCCTAAAATGGCCTAGATTTTATAGCCTAAAGAAATTCACGATTGTCTTCCACAAAGTCGCAATTTTCTTGATTTCTCCGATTCGTGATTTTCTCTAAGAGATTCACGATTTCTCTGGACAAATTCACGATTGTCTCAGATCACAATTTTTCCCAATTGGAGAGAGTCTTCTTTTCTGTTCCTGGAGAGAATCACCTTTTCTTGAGCGGAAGTCGTGATTTTCTCAAATTATCCAAGGTAGGAACTCGTGGTGAAGAGACAATTCTCTAGCATCCAACATTTTCTCAAAAAAAAAAATTCCCCCCCTAGGTCCCAAAGATCCACCAAAATCTGAACCAACTCCTCTCACAATCTCCAAGACATAAAATTTGAACCCATCCTCCAAAGAAAGCAGAGATTCATGATTTCCAAGCAGAGGATCGCGATTTTCTTAGAGGGAGTCGCGATTTTCTAGAATTCTTGCAATCTCTCAGAAGTTCTATTCAAGAGCTTTCCCATTTTCAACCATCATTTTCCTCCTTGTGAATATATATTTTTTTCTTTTTATCTATTTATGTTGATTTTTATCATTTTGATTGATTTGTATAGAAAATCGGGGTTTACTTATAGAAAGTCATGACTTTTTGAAGGAAGTGGTCAAAAGCAATGAAATGTTTTTGTACTTCCAAAGGTTAATCAGGATCAAGGGAATCTTTTACTCTTATCACTCTTCTCAAAAATACTCCTAATTGAGGTAAAAAGGACTTAATCAAAAGAACTTGCAAAGTTCAAACCAATGAGCAAGGGGTAACCATTTTGAGTGTGCTAGACTCCCACATGGCCATCCATGCATCTCAATGTGATTGAAAACTTCACAAAGGCCACACACACTTGATCTCCCATGCATCAAATGAAAAGTACATACCTGGCTTGACCTTCTATCACCCTTGCATCTTCCATAGTCTTTCTTGTCTCAATGTAAAGAGGCAAGTGCTTCTTACTTGTGGTTTTGACACCTCCAATCTAGGTAACTCGTTCCCAGCAATGGTGCCAAAAAAGAGAACTATGTTGACAACCTTACCAACACCTTCCAACAAGTCTCTATCCCATTGTAGCACTAGGGACTTGACAAAGAAGTGGAAAAGGGATTCCCTTTTTAATTTTTCAATCCAAGAACAAGCCAACCTGATTGGTGCTTAGAGTTTTGTCTATTTGGGGTTGGATACTCCTGAGTCACTACAGGAACACTCTTCTTGAGTGTTACAAAGTTTTGGAGCTCTCATATACTATTGGAAGCATCTTGTCAACAACATGGTTGTGTGAATGGTTGTGATAGTGAACAATGGAATGGGTTGTGCTATGTACAGTGAAGTGCTCTTGACACTAGACAAAATACGAGTAGAAGTTTGTACAAGTTGGGTCTCCAATGGCCTAGGGCAAAAGTTAAGGCTTAGGAGGGGTAAGAAAATATTATCCCAAGATGTGATTCTTGTGGAGGGGGGCGAATGGTGCAAAAAAAATTGGTTCTGATGGGAAGATGGGTAGTTTGACTAGGGATGCAAAAAGACTAGTGGGGCAGACTAGGGGTAGGGGAGGTGCCAATGGGGGTTGCAAGGGTCGCAGAAAAGGGTCTATTGTTGGTGGGACTTGAGTAGTGGTGGAAGGATTTGAGCTTATTGGTGGATCTATTTGAGATGCCAAAACAATGCCTTCGATAGTTTCACTAGTGACCGTGAGTGGAAAATAGGGTGGGGATACATTAGGTACATGGAAGCATGGTGGTGTTTGAGGAGGGGTTTCAAAATAATACTAGAGTTCTTGTGAGATTATGCTCCTAGAGGAAGGAGGTAGAATAGGGATTTTGCCTATTGAGTTGTGTCGATTGGCGGCAGTGGTGGCGGTGTTTGTCCCCTAAGGGTAAATCATTGGGACAAGTTGGGAGGCAATATCACATTGATTGTTTGGCATTGGCATGGCTACATTCATACTATTCATGGATAGTATCTCATTCGGGGTAATTGATTAGGAACTTGAGGGCTTCAAGGTCCCCTATAGTTTGTGTCAACATGTGGATTGTTTCAAAGAAGGGTGCATCAAACACACTCTTCTCTAGCTCCTCTTGTAGAAAAAGCATGGCTTTGTTCTTCATTAAGCTCTTGTCTAGCCCTTATGGCTACCACGTAAGCATGTATCCTTTGTAGTGCTTTTGTATAAGTAGATCTAGAAGGTTCTTGTTCCTCTTGTGTGTGCTGCTACTCATTGTGTTCCTCTTATCTCTCGATGGTTCTTTCTTCTTTGTCTCCATTCAGAGGGTCTTTCCTCATTGCCTTGATATGTCCTTGTATGCCCT
Source organism: Ceratopteris richardii (assembly GCA_020310875.1). NCBI lineage: Eukaryota > Viridiplantae > Streptophyta > Polypodiopsida > Polypodiales > Pteridaceae > Ceratopteris > Ceratopteris richardii. Next base: position 148,163,062 of record CM035436.1, on the reverse strand, counting down.
TCTTCTTGATCTACCTACGATACAAGGTATTCCAAGCCAATATTCTCTTTTTATTTGCAGGCATATCCTAAGGTTTGCACCCCTTGAACAAAAAAATGCAACATATCATCATAGCATTTGTTTTGAGATCTAGCTAGATTAGTACCAAACAACTCTGCATCAAGAAACTCATCAATTTTCCCATCTGGTCATTCATTTGTTTACATCCTTCTGTTGGAGTTAGATGTCTACGGAAGCACGCGAACAGCACAAGGAAGAAGAAGAAGCTTGGAGCACAACACACAATATTGAATGTATGACCACTAGAATGTACAAAGATAATTAGCCCATTACGGCAATAGGCGTATCTACAAGAAAAGGGAAAAAAACCTCCTAAAGAGGGAAAAAAGTGCCCCGGTGGTCCTAGAGTGTTCACACACATCACTATCTAAATATATCAAAAAATCCCCCTCTGGGAGTGATGCGATGAACAAGAAGCTGACACTCATGTATAAGGAAGTGTCAAGCTTTGTGGAATCAATCCACAAAATGAAGTAAGCCCAAAGCTTTGCGGAAAGCTTCAAACTTCTCCCTAGGTAGAGCCTTTGTAAAAAGGTCTACAATGTTATCCTGTGTGGGCACATATGCCAAGCTGATCTTGTGAGCAAAGAACCTCTCCTTGTCAACCACACACTTAATTTATATGGTACTCTTTGTTGGGTTGTTTTCAAAACCATATGCAATCAAGTAGGCATATATATATTTTCATACGAGGCATGTAGTGCTTTCTTCAAACCATATAATGCCTTTTTCAATCTATACACTTTATTTTCACCTCCTTTCTACTCAAAACCATGGGCTGAAATACATAAACTTCTTCATGTAAGTCACCATTTAGAAATGTAGTTTTATTGTCCAGCTGATGTTCATTCCAACCATGATGATCTACAAGTGCACAAATGCCATGAATAGTGGTCATTCGGCATGTGGGAGCAAAGGTTTCATCAAAATCAATGCCTCTCTCTTGAGAATAACCTGTGGCAAGAAGCCTAGCCTTATACCTATCAACTGTTCCATCATGCTTACCTTTACGATTGTATATTGATTTAGCATCAATGGCCTTTTTGCTTTGAGGAAAATCACATAAAGACCAAGTATCATTCTTCATAATAGCACCATATTTTGATTGCATAGCAGCCATCCAATTTTTTGAATTTTGTGCTTCATCAAAAGAAACAAGCTCATTCTCATTGCAAAGACTAGAAGAAACCATTGCAAAGCAATCTAACCTAAATGAAGCTCATTATTGAGACCCTGAATGGGTACAATATGAAAAAGGTGCATCTAATTTTCTATCTCTCAAAGTTTGCACAAGCCATTTAGGCATAGTTTTAGCCTCTTCTAGGTTAGCCCTCTCATCGACAAGTGCATCATGTAGATCTGCATCAGAAATGGAATGATCTACATCATCATCTGAAACCTAGAAAGGATGAAAAATTGCCTCATTTGGACCAACACTTGATTGTCCACCTATAAAAAGAGAAAACAAAGTGTCACACACAAGTTTAGTGGTAACTAAAGTATCCTTTGTACATGAGAGTAACAATTGTTGGAGTTAGACATCTCTGGAAGAACGCGAACAACACAAGGAAGAAGATGAAGCTTAGAGCACAACACACAATACTGAATGTATTACTAGAGAATGTACAAAGATAGATAGCCCATTAGGGAAACAAGCATATATGCAAGCCGGGGGGCAAAAACCTCCTAAAGAGGGAAAAAAAATGCCCCGGTGGTCCTAGTGTGTTCACACACATCACTACCTAAATATATCAACAAATCCCCCCTCCCCCTCGGGAGTGATGCGGTGAACAAGGAGCTGGCACTCATGTATAAGGAAGTGCCAACCTATGTGGAAATCACTCCACAAAAGGAAGTAAGCCCAAAGATTTGTGGAAAGCTTCAAACTTCTCCCTAGGCAGAGCCTTCGTGAAAAGGTCTGCAACGTTCTCTTGTGTGGGCACATATGCCAAGATGATCTCCCCAGCAGAGAACCTCTCCCTGACATAATGATAATGCACCTCAATGTGTTTAGTGTGAGCATGGAACATAGGGTTCCTCACGACTGCCAATGCGCTCTAACTATCAGTGAAGATGGTGGTGGTAGAAAACTAACCAACACCCAAATCAACCATAAGGTGTCTGAGCCACATGCACTCAACAGTCACTGTGAAAGCTACCCTATACTCAGCCTCACAATTGGAAGTGGCCATAGTAGGTTGCTTCTTGCTCAACCAAGATATACATGAGCTACCAAGCATGAAGCAAAATCCACTAGTGGACACACGAGTGTCATAGCCACCAGCCCAATCAGAGTCAGAAAAATCATGCAAATCTAGCGGTAGTGATCCCCCCTTGGGATAAAACAACCCAAGTAGCCGAGTATCACTCAAGTAGCGAAAGATGCGCTTAACTGCATGCCAATGCTTGACTCTTGGGCAATGCATAAACCTGCTCATCTATGAGACAACAAACTGAATATATGGCCGAGTAATGCATAAGTAAATCAAGCATCCAATAGCCTGCTGATAGAGAACAGCATCAAAGGCATCTCCACCATCATGAAGACTCAATCGTAAACATGTTTCCATAAGAGTGGCAATAGGTTTACAGTCTTCAAGGCCAAAACACTACAATAATGTGTCAATATATTTCGTTTGACACAAAGCCATTCCACCATGAACGTGCATAAATTGAATGCCCAAATAATGATGCAAATGCCCCAAATTAGACATCTCAAATGAGGCATGTAAATCAACCTTGAAATCAACAATATGCTTCTCATGAGGACTAGTGAGCAGCATGTCATCAACATACACCACAATGATTAGAAGTACATCATTAGCACGCTTAACATATAAGGTGCTTTCAGTTGATTGTGCTCAAAACCATGTGCAATCAGATAGGCATGTAACTTTTCATATCAAGCACTGTTGAAAATCAAGTCTCAATCATGCAAAAAGGCTCAAGCACGAGTTTTGCAAGTGGACCAATCAAAAAGGAGGATCCAAAGTCATGGAATAGAGTTAGAAGCTCCACCAAACTCAATCAAATTCAAATCCCATCAAATCAGCAACCAAAAGTGCACCTACACTGATTGGTGGGTAGTTAGCTATATTGTAGGAAAAGTAAAACTCTATATAAGCATCATCCCGCCTTTGTTTCTTGATTTTTATGCATTCAGTTTCCCACTTAGTTTAGTGAAATCATAAACCCTAGCAAGCAGCCCCCTTGCTTCCTTACCTCATTTTCTCATGATTTTGCTCCTCTCTATCTAGAGGTGTAGTTAGGCTTTTCCAAACCTAATTGTACCACATTTCAGAGCATTATTTGCTCTCTCATTGTACTCATTTTCATTGATTTCAAGCTTCATTTGGTCTCTCATATTGTGCCCTAAACTTTTCCAAAGTTTCAAGTTATTTGGCTAAGTGAGTTGTGAGAAATTACCAACTTTGTGAAGGTATATCTCTGCACATAGGCAGAGAGTGTTGCAAACAGATAGCATGTTTTGCAGAGGGCAGTTCTCCGAGCTGGAGAATCCATTTGGGATGATTTAAAGCTTTTTTGGTAGCTCTTACAATCTACTACAAATCTGCAAAATTTCATTTTAAGTCTCTATACTTGTGTAGAGAAAATTTCAGAACAGTGAGCATATATCACTGCTTGTGGACCTAGTGGAGGGCAGCCATCTTCCATTTTTGCATTGGGGTGTTAGAATCATCCCCCATCAGTGGTATCAGAGCCATTTTGCAGGCTTGGAGACATCAGTGGCATCATATTGAAGACTTGAAGGGATCAAGACAACTCGTAGAAGAACAAGGAGGACTCATCAAAGCAAGAAGACATCGAAAGGGGGTTATGTCAATCAAGATCTCAACTAGTCGGAGGTTAGCAAGGGAGAAGCTATCAAAAGGTAATATCCACAACTTCTAAAGCATACAAAATCTTGAGGAGAAGCTACAGGAGCATCTTAGAGCTCAGTATGGCTGAGTATAATGCACAAATAGAGAAGTTAGAGAAAGGCAATTATCAACCATGGAAATTTAGAGTTAGCAACTATCTTATGGGCAAAGGATTGTGGGGATTAGTGAGCGGCACGGAGCCAATGCCTCATGTACATGATCCGCCACTTCAAGGGTAGGTCAAGGCACTTAATGAATGGATAGAAAGGGATAGGAGAGTTATATTCATTCTATCCCAACACATAAGCAACAGCATGATAGGGCATATACAAGACTTGGACACATCCAAGAAGGTTTGGGAGACCTTGGAGAGATTGTACTCTTCATCAACCAAGGCAAAAAAGATCCAGCTCAAGAATGAGCTGAATAATCTTAGGAAATCACCAAGTACTAACATAAATGAGTACATTTTGAAGGTTAAAGATCTTGCGGATGCTTTAGGCTCAATTGGGAGCCCAATCAAAGACGATGATCTTGTTGCACACTCTCTCAATGGCTTGAGAGAGCATGAAAGGTGGAAAGCATTCACCACATCAGTTTATGTGAGGGATCCCCTACCAAAATTTGATTAATTAGTCACATTGATGGTGATCGAGGAGATGAATCAAGGAGGTTCACAATCAAAGGGCAGCCAAGCCCAAGTTTTCTATGCAGGTAGAGGCAAAGGCAAAATAGGTGGACAAAACTCCTAAGGCAGAGGGAGAGGAAGCTCAAGCTCAAGCTCAAGCAACCAAGAAGGCTCCAACCAAAGCTATGGATCAAGAGGAAGAGGAAGGACTAGAGGAAGAGGAGGAAGATCACATGGAAGAGAAGCATCCAATGGAGAATGCTACAATTGTGGAAAATCGGGCCATTATGCAAGAGATTGTTGGTCCAAAGGAGGAGGCAGTCAAGGATACGAAAGGAACCAAGGTAATTATGCTAGTACTTCAACAAATTCAAAAAATGAGAACTTGCTTATGATGTATGTTTCAAGTGAAAGAGTCAATTTAGATTTTACATGGTACATTGATAGTGGTTGTAGCAACCATATGAGTTGCAATAAAGATGTTTTCTTTTATTTACATTCACCCATCACTCAAGGACATGTAGAGACAGGGGATGACACTAAGCACAAGATTACACATGTGGGAGATGTTGCATTGAATGGATCTCAAAGCTCCAAGGTGTTGAAGGATGTGTTGATGTGCCAACCATCACAAAGAACTTGGTTTTGGTAGGTCAAATGGTTGAAAGAGGTTATGAAGTGAGGTTTAAGGAGCAAGGATGTTTTGATGAAGACCCCATGCAGGACTACAAGATCATAGCAAAAGGAAAGAAGAAAGGAAGACTCTTCACCATGGAGGTAAAGCCATCAACCCCTCACACTGTCTACTTGTCAATCGGAAATAAACATATTGGAAAAATCGACTTATGGCATAAAAGAATTGGGCACATAAACTTACAAAGGATGAAGGACATGCAAAGGAAGGGCTTGGTGAGTGGTCTACTTGATCTTACATCTCAGAATATGCAACATTTGTTCCATGCTTGTCAATTAGGAAAACAAAGCAGATTGCCATTCAAGAAGGGAGCACATGTGAGCAATGAAGTGTTGAATCTCATACACACAAATGTATGGGGACCTACAAGGGATCCATCCATTGGAGGTAATAGATATTTTGTCACATTTATAGATGATCATTCAAGGTTTGTTTGGATCTATTGCATGAAGTCAAAGTCAGAGGTGTTTTACCACTTCAAGAGGTTCAAAAACCTAGTGGAGAAGGAAACAGGGAAGTATATAAAGACTCTCAGATCGGATGGAGAGGGAGAGTATTTTCAAATGAACTTTTAGATTTTATACATGACCATGGCATCAAAAGGCAATTCACTTGTAGGTATACACCACATGAACAATGTATTACATTAGAATTAGACAATCGCATGCTCACAAATCCAGAGGTCACACCTTCTCTTAGTTCTTCCGAAACTAATCTTTGCAAAGAAAATGTTGTGTGTGTCAATAACCCTACGAAGCAAAAGGACTCAATCATGGAAGCACAAGCTCAAAGGCCAGAAAACCTCTCTTCTTCTTCACATACTAATGCAAGTGTAACTCGACCAAAGAGACAAGCAAAAAAGACATCTGCTATATCAACTAGACAGACAGAATTCAAGAAGAAAGGAGCTCAGGGCATGAAGCAGATTTGGGTACGAGAAGGAGAACAACCACCAGCTTTGCCACAACCATTCCCATTGAGGCAAGCCAACCATGCTAAAAGAAACACCAAGAAACGAGGACCAGCTCAATCCTATGGTCTTCGACAAATTTGGGTACCAAAGCAATCGATGAATGCCGACCATAATAACATACAAATTTGGGTGCCTAAGAAATTAGTTGTAGCTCAACAAGGACAATTACACATTTGGGTACCCAAGGCACTCCTACATACACAAACACCACTGATCTCCTTCACACGAAAAGATTCAACACAGTAGCCAAGGAGAGAAACTGGTAAGAACCGAGCACAGATACCAAAGGAAGATAAACTCACCTCTTCGAAAAAATAAAAAGACAATCATCAAGGATATGGGTTTGGAAGCCAAAAGTATCAATAGCCTCCACAAAATCAAAGAGCCAACCAAGCAGGATACCAAATTTTAGAAACCATCCAAAGATGAAGGAGCCAGAAGTGATCTCCACAAGGCCACATACCATTCTCAAATGGATCCCTATAAGGAGGATTACATCATTTCAAGATCCCAACGACTACATCAACATCCACCAATAGCATTAAAAGCCTTGACGTGCAACAACCATGTGCCTTTGGCATAACCTTGTCTTTTGCACCATTGAGGTCATGCACTTCCAAAGTATGCATCAATATAGGGCCACCTTACACAGCCGTGCATAGACAGAATTGAGAATCCCAGGCACATGCCACACATCTGACACATGTAAAATATTTTATTGATACTAACACCTTTATTCTTGTTTTATGCCATTGTTCCAAAAAAAAGGGAAAGAAAGCAGGACAGACAAAGAGAGGAGACATGACCATGCGCTTGAAGAATTTCATCAGTGAACCATCAGCTAGGACATCCATCAACAAGCAAGACAAGGCAAATGGTCAATCAACGTGCTGGGAGTACACCACGAAGAATGAAGATCCATGGACCCTTCACCATGGTAAGAATGGCCTACTGTAATAACACTATCACCATGGTAGATTAGGACACCTCTCCGTCAGCGTACCCTTGAGCACTTCGCTCAAGACCCAATCTCTAGCACCATACTTCTTCCCATGCATTTTCCTAGTATGCATACATAGGGCCACATTACAAGGCCATGCACAATGCACATAATGTTTTCAACCCATGCACTAATGCACGTAACCATCAATCATTATGGGTCACAAGTACTTGGCCTCATACTATGAAACTCATGTTTCAAAGATTCAAGGACATCCAGGGTACAACATCAGTACCCAGGAAGCAATTCACATTAGATAGCTACTCAAGATCAACATCGACAACCTCTTTTGAGCAACTAACAACCTTTGAAAGCCAAGAAGTATACCCTCCAGCTCAAATCCATGGAAGATACATTGGGCATAACTCTCGAATAGGCTAGTAGTGGAAATTGAAGAACCTGACAACTGACCAAGTTGCATTGGGGAAGATGGACCGCTCCTGTTGATACATGGACACCACCTCTCAATGTACTCCATGGAACAACCACTACAACAAGGGTCTGTCAGGGACGACAGACTCTAGAGGGGGGGGGAGTGTTGATAGTCAAGGTCATGCACAAGCATGGAAGCGCATCAATGAAGTGGACACACAAGAAGAAGGAGCATGTAGGGAGCTCCAAGAAGCACATGTCCAATTTTCATAAGAAATCCCTATAAAAATAGTGATTTTTATCACTAAAAACCATTGTAAATACCATTTTATATTTTTACAACTCATTTTGTTCAAGCCAAGGAGTCCTTGAGCTTGAGGAGTATTAGAAGTAGCATCCTACCAATTTTCATAATTTTTAGACTCTGTTTGAGCCCCCAAATAAGCCTTAGAACCTAATTTTTAACTAGGCCAGACACTAGGTCTGGACAGGGCCAAAACTACTCAAAAAACTATAAAAAGGGCTGGAGAGCTCATTTTTGAGGTTAGGTTGTGGTAGATTTGAGCTTCTGTAATAGAGTTCTTTTGTGATCAAAGTCTTTCCATTCTTCCACTCTTTGCTCTTACCTTGTGTGTGTGTGTGTGTGTGCATGCTTGTATCCTTTCACTCATGCACTTGTGCACTTCACTTGCTCTTGGTCTTCATACCGGTCCTCACGTCTCCGTGGATTGACATTTATGAGGTGAAGCTCCTCACGTTGGTACTTTCCATTGTGCTAGAGTGACACCAAATTTGAATGTACAATCGAAAATGAGAAAAAATCAGAGAAGATGAAGATGGGAGAAGATGGTGATGATGATGAAGATGAAGAAGAAGAAAAACTCGGAAATTGAACTAAAAATGGTGATTTTTTTACCTTCCAACATCGCAACTCTATGTCTTACCATCACACGCTCGTCCTCCAAGCTCTCTCCCTTGCAATAGCGCCAGATTTGGTGTCACTATAGCACAATGGCAAGTACCAACGTGAGGAGCTTCACCTCATAAATGTCAATCTACGGAGACGTGAGGACCGGTATGAAGACCAAGAGCAAGTGAAGTGCACAAGTTGTGAGTGAAAGCATACAAGCATGCACACACATACACACACATGCGCACAAGGTAAGAGCAAAAAGTGGAACAATGGAAGGAATTCGATTACAAAAGAACTCTACTATAGAAGCTCAGATCTACCACAAGCTAACCTCAAAAATGAGCTCTCCAGCCTTTTTTATAGTTTTTTGAGTAGTTTTGGCCCTGTCGAGACCTAGTGTCCGGCCTAGTTAAAAATTAGGTTCTAGGGCTTATTTGGGGGCTCAAACAGAGTCCAAAAATTATGAGGATGATACTTCTAATACTCCTCAAGCTCAAGGACTCCTTGGCTTGAACAAAATGGAGTTGTAAAAATAGAAAATGTTATTTACAATGGTTTTTGGTGATAAAAATCACTATTTTTATAGTGATTTCTTATGAAAATTTGACATGTGCTTCTTGGAGCTCCCTACATGCTCCCTACATGCTCCTTCTTCTTGTGTGTCCAGTTCATTGATGCACTTCCATGCTTGTGCATGACCTTGACTGTCAACACTTGGTGTGGTAAGAAACCCAACCTTTCACATCTCAAAGTATTTGGTTGTGTCTGTTATGTTCACATACCTCAAGAATTGAGACACAAGTTAGACCCGAAGGTAGATAGGTGTATATTTCTTGGATATTCTTCAGAGCAAAAGAGTTTTAGATGTTATAAACCTTGCACCAAAGAGCTTAAGGTATCTAGGGATGTAATATTTGATGAGTTGCTGCCTTGGTATGGTAGCAAAGATGTGTTACAGATTGACAATGCATATGAAGCCGAGAAGAAGTTCAAAGAGCAACAACAAAGCATAGAGATAAGTGGTCCAACCACTTCAAGCACACCATCAGAGGAGAGTACTACATTAGCTTGGCATGGAAGGACAAGGAATGAATCTCATTCAAGTGAACGAAGTAGCAAACGAAAGGAAAAGGCAAATGACGAAGACCATCAATGGGTAGACATGGAATCTACAAGTGACGAAGATATGGAATAATTAGAAACTCTAGGATTTAAAGAATCTAGACCAAGGAGGAGGAGATTCCTACCATCTAATGGTGAGGTAAGGTCATCCAATAGGTTTAAGTACCTTGTTCAAAGGTTAACTTATGATTAATTCATTGCAAGACACTATGCCTACATGAGTCAAGTTATAGCTTGTGAAGAACCTAACTTTTTTGAAGAAGCAAATAAGCATAGGGAATGGATTGAAGCCATGGAGGATGAAGTCAAAGCACTTGAGAAAAATGATACTTGGCCATTGGTGCCAAGAACCAAGGACATGAAAGTCATGGGCAACAAATGGGTGTACAAGGTAAAGAGGCATGCAGATGGGAGCATCTCTAGGTATAAAGCAAGGCTGGTTGCCAAAGGTTTTGCTCAAACCTATGGCATAGACTTTGAGGAAAATTTATTCTAGTAGCTAAGATGTCCACCATCAGAAGTTTGATTGCAATTTCAGCCTCAAAAGGTTTGAAGATGTACTAGTTGGATGTGAAGAATGCTTTCCTAAATGGAAAGCTTGAAGAGGTAGTCTTCATGGACTAGCCCCAAGGCTTTGAAGATGAGAGGTTTCCACATCATGTATGTAGGCTAAAGAAGGCTCTTTATGGACTCAAGCAAGCCCCAAGATCTTGGAACCAAAGACTTGTGGACTACTTGGTAAAATGTGGATACAATCACAGTCATGTAGACCCGTCACTCTTTGTGAGGAAGGAAGGTAGCAAAACTGTTTTTGTTTGTATATATGTTGATGATTTGATCATTACAGGGAATGATGAAGCCAACATCAAGGACATAAAGGGGAAACTTGGATGTGAGTTTAAAATCTCAGATTTAGGGATTTTAAGGTACTTCCTTGGGATTGAAGTACTATATAAAGAGGAAGGTATATACTTGATGCAAAGGAAATACATTCTTGATCTTTTGAAGAAGTTTGGCTTGTATGATTGCAAGCCTATTTCCAATCCATTAGAAGTAAATGTTAAACTAAGTGCTCATGAAGGTGAAGAAGTGAAGGATGTGACCATGTGTAGGTCAATAATTGGTTCTCTCGTGTATGCTACTATGACAAGACCTGATATTGCACATGTAATTGGAGTGTTATCTCATTTTTTGCAAGCACCAAGAGTACCTCATCTTGTTGCAGCCAAAAGGGTACTTAGGTACCTCAAAGGATCAGTGAATGAAGGTCTATATTATCCATTTGATGATGGATTAAATGTACAAGCTTATTGTGATGTTGATTGGGCAGGTTCCAAAGATGATAGGAGGAGCACTAGTGGGTATGTTATCATGCTAGGGAAGAAGACCATCTCATGGATGTCAAAGAAACAACCAACCATGGCTCTTTCATCGACTAAAGCTGAGTATAGAGGCTTAGCACAAGTCTCATGTGAGCTTATGTGGCTCAAGAAGTTGTTTGTTGATCTTGATTTCCAGGTTGAGCAAGTACCTATTTTTCGTGACAACATAAGTAGCATATGCTTGGCTCAAAATCCAGTGTTCCATGCAACGTCGAAGCATATAGAAGTGCATTACCACTTTATTCGAGAGAAGATCATGTCAAAGGATGTCAAGGTGGAGCATTTCAATACAAAGGACAAATATGCAGATATGTTTACCAAAGCATTGGATGGAGTAAAGCTACAAAACTTCAAGGCATGCATTGGATTGAAGGACCTAGGCATTGAGACTTGAGGGAGAGTGTTGAAAATCAAGTCTCAATCATGCAAAAAGGCTCAACCATGAGTTTTGCAAGTGGACCAATCAAAAAGGAGTACCCAAAGTCATGGAATAGAGTTAGAAGCTCCACCAAACTCAATCAAATTCAAATCTCATCAAATTAGCCACCAAAAAGTGCACCTACACTGATTGGTGGGTGGTTAGTTGTATTGTAGGAAAAGTAAAACTCTATATACGCATCATCCTGCCTTTGTTTCTTGAGTTGTATGCATTCCACGAGTTTCCCACTTAGTTTAGTGGTCATAAACTCCAGCAAGCAGCCCCCTTGCTTGCTTACCTCATTTTCTCATGATTTTGTTCCTCTCTATCTAGAGGTATAGTTAGGCGTTTCCAAATCTGATTGTATCAGATTGCAGAGCATTATTTGCTCTCTCATTGTACTCATTTTCATTCATTTCAAGCTTCATTTTGTCTCTCATATTGTGCCCTAAACTTTGCCAAATTTTCAAGTTATTTGGCTGAGTGAGTTGTGAGAAATTGCCAACTTTGTGAAGGTATATCTCTGCACATAGGTAGAGAGTGTTGCAAACAGGTAGCCTGTTTTGCATAGGGTGATTCTCCCAATTGGAGAATCCCTTTGGAATGATTTAAAGCTTCTTGGGTAACTCTTACAGTCTACTACAAGTTTGCAAAATTTCATTTTAAGTCTCTATACTGGTGCAGAGAAAATTTTAGAATAGTGAGCATATATCAGTGCTTGTGGACCTAGTGGAGGGCAGTCATCTTCCATTTTTGCATTGGGGTGTTAGAATCATCCCGCATCAAGCACGTGGTGCTTGTTTCAAACCATATAAAGCCTTTCTTAACCTGCACACCTAGTTTTCATGCCCTTTCTGTACAAAGCGACGGGGCTAAAAAACATACACTTCTTCATGCAAATCACCATTCGAAAATGTTGTTTTAATGTCCAATTGATGTACATTCCAACCATGATGAGCTGCGAGTGCACAGATGCTACAAACAATATTCATTCGGCATGTCGGTGCAAAGGTTTCATCAAAATCAATGCCTCTTTCTTGCACATAACCCTTTGCAACAAGCCTAGCCTTATACCTATCAACTGTCCCATCAGGCTTACACTTCAGCTTGTAAACCCACTTAGCGCCAATGGCCTTCTTGCCAGGAGCCAAGTCACATAAAGACCAAGTACCATTCTTCATTATAGCATCATATTCAGATTGCATAGCAGCCATCCAATGTTCTTAATTTTTTGCTTCATCAAATGAAAGAGACTCATTCTCATCACAGAGACTAGATGCAGCCATAACATAGAAATCCGATGCAAAAGAGGCACTATGAGAGCCTGAACGAGTACGATATGACAGAGGTGCATCTAATTTGTTGTCACACAAAGTCTGCACCAGCCATTTTGGCATAGTTTTTGCCTCCTCAATATTAGCTCTCCCATCAACAAGTGCATCATATAAATTTGCATCAGAAATGAGATGATTTGCATCCTCAAATGAAACCTACAAAGGTTGAGAAGTTGCCTCATTAGGACTAGCACTAGACTCTCCACCTGTAAAAAGAGGCAGCAAAGTATCATACATGTCTTTGGAGCTAACAGATGTCTCCTTAGTGTACATGAAAGCAATGGTTGAATAGCATCTTCCACAAAAACAACATCATGGCTAACCAGAATGCATTTAGTCTGTGGATGATATAGATGATAGCCTTTACTTTCAGAATTGTACCCAATGAGAATACCTTTTACTGCTTTATCATCCAATTTTTTGCAATGTTGTTCAGGCACTAATGCATATGCCAAACAACCAAAAACATGCAGATGAGCAATAGATGGCTTGCGATCATGCCAAGCCTCATATGGAGTGATAGACTGCAGCGCTTTCGTAGGACACTTCTTAAGTACATATGTTGCACACATGCCAGCCTCAAGCCAGAAACTATGTGGTAAAGCCTGACTCTTGACCATACACCTCGCCATCTCCATGAGTAACATGTTCTTTTGTTCAGCAACTCCATTCTGTTGAGTTGTATACGGCACTGAAAACTAGTGTTTTATCCCACGTTCAGCCAGAAATGCATTAAAATCAGAAGATATATATCCCCCCCCCCTCAATCAGAAAGGAGGGTGCACATTTTACATGCTGATAGATTTTCAGCAAAAACCAAAAACTGTTTGAAGCACATGAACCATTTGGACTTTGCCTTCAATGGATATACCCATGCATGCCTGGAAAAATCATCGATGGAAGTCACAAAGTAAAGATAATTTCCAAAAGAAGGTGTCTGCATAGGATCACAGACATCACTATGTACAAGCTACAACTTTTTAGTAGCCTGAACTGAACCATCTTTTGGAAAGGAGGAATGGTGCATTTTGCCAAAAATACAGCCTTCGTAAACATGTTTTCTAGGTGCCTCAAATTTGGGCAAAGAGGAAACCATTTCAGATTTCTGCAGGCATAGCAAACTAGCAAAATTCAGATGAACAAAGCGTGCATGCCAAAGCTTTGCATCTCACATAGCCTGAGAATCATGTACTCCACATGCCGAATCATTTACAGATATTTCATAATCTATGAGCTTATATAGTCCATGACATAAAATGCCAGAAGCAATAATCACATCGCCATTTGACAGATCATGACTGTACATCTGTCATCAACAAATTTCACAACCAACCCAATATTGGCTAATGCAAAAATTGATAACAGATTTTTCTTGATCCCTGGCACAAACAAAGCATCTGACAAAGTGAAAGAACTACCATCAGCAGTAGTCAAAATGATTATACCAACTCGCATCACAGGATAAGAGGAGTTGTTGGCACATCTAACAGTATTCCGTGTAGGGGAAGGCTCGAGTGAAGAGAAGAAACTTCATTGTGAGGTAATATGTTTGGTCGCCCCACTATCAAAGTACCAAACATCTGACTCTACTGCAGATATGCACTGCTCATGAGAAGATGGTTCAAGACTGCAAGCAATAGTAAACGCCCATTCTTCTTCCTGCACGAGGTTAGTAGACTGTGTTTTTAGTGTAAAGGCCTCTACAACAACCATTCCAGCCTCTTTCTTCTTTGCCTCTTTAGCAGCCAATTTTGGACAGTTCTTTATGATATGATCATTTCGTTTACAGTAATTGCAAAATAATTTCTGCTTTTCTGAATTCTTTTCATCTTTGTCTTCCCTCTTCGATTGTGCAGAATTAGCAGATTTCTGCCTACTAGTTGAAGAGCTCCATTTTCCTTTGCCCTTGTGACTAGCCAAGAAAGCTTGATCTGCAACATGCATAATGGACCTGTTCTGCCTGGACATCATCCTGCAACATAACAGAGACTAACTCCTCAAATGGCAAGGCATTAAGATTGCCTTGCATCATCAACCAAAGAGTAGAAGCAAAACTCTGATATGAATCAGGAAGATCATTCAAGACGGTCTGCATAAGTGAGCTATTTTGTATAACCTCATCAACAGAAATCAATTGTTCCTTCAAGTCTTTGATCTTTGTTAGAAAATTGTCCATAGAATCACCTTCATTCATGTGATCACTCTCCAACTGTTTTTCGAGGTGAGCAACATGAGCTTCATTCCTAGCTTGGTACAATGTGGTAAGTGTATCCCAAGCATCCTTAGTTGTTCTGCAAGAGTGAATCTGAGGAATAATGGCACGTTTGTTACCGTTAGTGTCCATGTGAAAGGCGAAATGGCCATTGGACACTTCTTTGTATATGTTCTTTAATAAAACATATAGTGGCCTGGTCAATCACAGACTGTAAGTTCGACCGCATTTGCAAGACCTAAGAAGTCTATCTTCATGCTCCTTGTGTACTGTGTTTTTGTGTATTCTACAGCATCTGTGCGAAGTACTGTGTGCGGCCTGAGGAGCTCGGTTTTCTACTCCGAGCATATCGTCGTGGACCTCTCGAGAAGGAGAGCGCATTGTGGTGCATCGACATAGAAATACTTCACTAGTATTAGAGTAGTTTGATGCAAAAAGCTTTGTTCCTTTTGTGCGAGCGAAGCGAGCACCCCCCCTAGGGATTTCTCCAAGGCTTACAACCAAGGCGGCGACCAAGGCATAGACTCTGGCATACCTTGTTATCCGAGTCACCAAGGTCAACGTTGGCTATGCACAAGGGAGGACCTCAACGATCAAGGAAGATAGAGGTTCGTGATACTTCCTAGGAAGTCACCCATCCTAGTATTGTTCCCCCCAGAGCTCGCTTAATCGTGACAATCTCTTGCCACTAAGCTACACTCTTGTGGTGACTAAAGAAGGGGAAAGACTAAGGTTGACATTACCTTGAACATATTTTGGTCCCTCAAATCTTCATTCTTTGCTTTCATAGCCTATTTTTGAAGCATTTTTGGGTGTCTTTTGGAGCCATTTAATTGGAGTACTTTTGCACATAGTCTCTTCACACAAGTCCGCGAACATCAAGAAGAGTGTTCTTTGTACTTCTCCGACAATAAATATCAACCTTTGGGGCTGTGTTTTTCAGCAACACTCGCAAAACTACAGGTTTCTAGAAAGGTTTTCAATTTTGGTGGGAGCAGCTGCTGCAAATTTATGCAGATTTTTGAGCCAAAAACATCAGAGTTGAGAGACACTTGCCAGAGTTATTGGCTAGTTTTTGGGTTGTGCATTCAACCTTTTAGTATCATTTTACTGCATATATTGAGCACATACACATCATGTATGCTTCTGTGGATACCGCTTATGTATGTCCATGTGGTCATTGATATAGCGGTTACATTCTTTGCATAAAGCCTTTTTTTCGTTTGATAAAGAGGGTTGTGATGAGGTTTTCTTAACTGGGCGACACCCAGATGTTGGGGTCTCTTCAGTGATGCAGGTGGAAGACTTACCCAGCCTCGCCATAGGAGATGTATGATAGTTGTTCATAGGTGCTCGATAAGCCTAGTTGGCTTCTATTGGGTAATTGATTGTATGCAGTGGAGTCAGTGATTCACTATGCAAGCAAACATGTCAATACTTGCAGTTTATGATATTTTGACACTAGTCATACACTCATTTGGCAGAGGATACTCTGGCAAAAATTTTCTAGATTTTTGGTTTTGTCAACTATGCAGTGGTCGATTTACTCCTTGATACACTTATTCGTTGGTGTTCGGACTCTTCTAAGTTTGGGCATAACCTTTGACCACAAGTCTAGCCTTGTATCTAGACACTTTACCATCATTCCATTCAGTTCTCTACCATCATGGCATCAGAGGCCTTAGGCACATCCGATGGATCAGGGTCTAGTGCTAATGTTTCGAGGAGGAGCTATAACCTGCAGGGCAAAGACCATTTTGAGATCCGAAAATTTGATGACACAAACTTTGCTCTATGGAAGAATCAGATTAAGATGTGCTTATTCAAAGGAGGCAATGGAAGCCACTAAATGGGATTTCCAAGAAGCCTCCTGACATGGATGAAGATGATTGGGATGAGACAGATGAAATGGCCAGGTCCACCATTCACTTGCACCTGGCAGATAATGTTTACTTTACAGTTTTAGACTGTGAAAGTATAGAGGAGCTTTGGAAGAAGTTATGCAATACATATGAAAAAGAGACGGCATCAAATAAAGTATATCTAATGAGAAAATTATATGACCTTTGTATGAAGGACACAAATAGTGTTGCTGCTCATCTAAATGAGTTTGATGCTATATTCTCCCAGTTAGAGGCTCAGAAAATGGATATGGATAACAAAATGAAAGCAGTATTGTTGTTATGCACCTTGCCATCATCATGGGATACATTTTGCACAGCTATTAGCAATAGTGCACCTGGTGGTAAACTTGTTTATGATGACATATGTGGAGCACTCTTGAGTGAGGAGATTCATAGAAAATCTATGGTTGGCACTCAGAGTGGAGATGCATATAATGTTCCTGATTCTTACCAAGGAAAGAATCAGCAACGTAGCAGGAGAAGAACAAGGAAAAGAATGGTCAACGAACTAAGAGTAGAAGTAAATCAAGGAAGAGGGATATCGAATGCCATTATTTTCATAAGAAAGGACATATGAAGAAATATTGTTATGCATTAAAGAATCCTAAAGGTAAAGGAGAGAACATTGATGGGCATCTTAAACAGTTATCTACACCATCTACTTCGACTGTGAAGATTGAAGAAATTAATGCTATTTATGATGATGCTGATGTGTTGACACTTGATAGTACTGTGCCATCTGAGGTGGTTATGGCTGGTTCTCTTTCCCACACATGGCTGCTAGATTCTGGTGCTTCTTTCCATGTGACACCACACAGAGAATGGTTCTCTAATTATGCATCAAAGTCTCTTGGTACCATGAGACTTGGTGACTCTTACCAGTGTGATGTTGTGGGGATTGGAGATGTGGTTGTGCAGTTCATTGATAGTTCAAAATTTACTATGCATAATGTACGCCATGTACCTCAGTTATCATGTAGTTTGATGTCAGTTGGTCAACTTGATGACCTTGGTTACAAGGTGGTCTTCTATGCTCAGTCCTTTTGCATATCAAAGGGCAATATGGTTATTGCAAAAGGAAGCAAAGTTGGCTCACTTTATCCTTTATTTGTATCACAGAAAGAACACTTGTTAGCTGTTACTGAACAACCTATGGCTTGTATTTGGCATGGTCGTTTGGGTCATATATCTCGTAGTGGAATGGAAAATCTCTCTCGTTCTGGCTACTTATTTGTGTGATCTTTCTCTGATTTTTCATTTTGTGATCATTGTCAATATGGAAAGCAAACCAGATATGTGCATAGAACGCACATTGAATCTTCAATTCAGCCTTTAGATCCCGTTCATACAGATGTGTGTGGTCCCATGCCCACTAGGTCCTTAGATGGTTCTCTCTACTTTGTCACTTTCATAGATGATGCTACTAGAAAAGTTTGGGTATATCCTATCAAATCGAAGGATGAGGTATTCCCTACTTTCAGAAAATGTCTTGCTTCAGTTGATACTGAAAAATGAACTAAGCTTAAGGCTTTACATTCAAATAACGGGGGTGAGTATACCTCACATGAATTCAGCCCTTTTTGTCAGTCCAAAGGGATTCATAGAGAGTTTACAGGTCCTTATACCCGAGTACAGAATGGTGTAGTTGAGAGAGTGAATAGAAATATTCAAGATCGAGTAGTCTCTATGTTGCATCATGCAAACCTCTCACAAGGCTTTTGGGCAAAAGCAGTACTGACTGCAGTTCATTTGATTAACCTTTCACCTAGTACTGCCAAAGGACTGAAAGTGGCACAAGAGATATGGACAAGGAAGCCACCATATTATGATCATTTTCAAGTTTTTGGGTGTGAAGCATATGTTCATATCTTAGACAAAAGTTGGACCATAAGTCAAAGAAATGCATTTTTCTTGGATATGGTTGAGAAGGACAATTTGGATATCACTTATGGGATCCTGAAACATGATCAGTGATCAGAAGTAGTGATGTCATTTTCAATGAGTCTAGGATGCATTAACAACCCGTTAAGGAGGTTGAAGTGAGAAGAGTGGTGTTTGAGGATACTAGTCATCGAGTTAGCATGCATAAAAATGCTGCACATAGGGATTTTCAAGAGAATGTCCATTTAGATCAGTCTGCACATGTTCCTGTTTAGCAACCATTGAGACATTATGCACGTGTCTCACATCCACCTGATAGATATGTTCCAGGTTTAGATTTTGTTATGCTAACAGATGCCGATGAGCCTTCTTAGTACAAAGAGGCTATGCAGACAGAGGATCATGTCAAGTGGGAGCGTGGCATGAAGAGTGAGTTGGATTCTATTCACAAGAATGGTACTTGGGATTTAGTACCTTTGCCAAAGGGTAGGAAAGCTTTACCATGTAAATGGGTATATAAGCTAAAGTTCACATCAGAGAGTGCTTCTCCAAAGTATAAAGCACGACTTGTTGCAAAGGGTTTTAAGCAACAACATGGTGTTGATTTGGAGGAAATCTTCTCTCTAGTGGTCAAGATGACTACCCTGCACATGTTGCTTGGATTCGTTGCAATGGAGGACTTAGAGCTAGTCCAAATGGATATGAAAACTGCTTTCTTGCATGGAGATCTTACAGATGAGATCTATATGGAACAACCAGAGGGTTATGTAGTTCCTGGCAAGGAAAGTCTAGTTTGTAAGCTTAAGAAGAGCTTGTATGGACTTAAACAGTCCCCTATACCAAAAGTTTGATGCTTTTATGAAGTCTCAAGGCTATTCTAGAAGTAATGAGGATCATTGTCTCTACACAAAGGATGCTCAGATGGCATGCTTGATACTTTATGTCGATGATATGTTGATTGTTGGGAAGTCCTCTTATGATTTTTCAATTCTCAAAAAGAAGTTGAATCAGACATTTGATATGAAGGATTTGGGGGATGCCAAACATATTCTTCGCATGCACATTACTCATGATAGGAGTAAAAGATGCATATACTTGTCTCAAAGTGAGTACATACCCAAAGTACTTCACAAGTTCAATTTGTAAGGTGGAAGGGCATTGAGTACACCTTTACCCACATATGTAAAATTGAGCAAGGATGATTGCCCCAAATCAAATGAGGAAAAGGAATTCATGACCAAAATTCCCTATCAGTCTATTGTTGGTAGTCTCATGTATGCTATGGTAGCTACGAGACCAAACATTGCATTTGCAATGGGAGTTGTGAGCAGATATATGTCTAATCCTGGCAAGAAACATTGGGAAGCGGTCAAGATAACTTTAAGATATATGAGTGGCACTAAGGACAAGTGTCTATGCTTAGGTAGAGGGAAAGCATCCATTATTGGTTACACAGATTCTGACTATGTCGGTTGTGTAGACAATCGTAAGTCTACATCAGGGTACATTTTTCATTTTGCTAGAGGTGCTATCTCTTGGAGATCTCGTTTTCAAGAATGTACAATTGTTTCCACCATAGAAGCAGAGTATGTTGCAGCAAGTGAGGCATGTAAGGAAACATTGTGGCTTTCTCGTCTTGCTTGTGATATGGGTTTACCTCAACATGTACCTCGTTTGCTCAGTGATAGTCAGAGTGCCATTGCTTTGGCTAAGAATCCGGTCTATCATGCAAAGACCAAGCACATTGAGGTGAGATATCACTTCATTCGAGATTGCTTAGCCATTGAGCGCATTATTCTTGAGAAGGTTCACACTCGAGATAATGTTGCAGATGCTTTAACTAAAGCTCTACCACAAGATAGCTTTCGACACTCTTGTAACTTGACGGGGGTTGCTTGATTCATGATCTTACACAGTCACTTGTATACTGTGTAGCATGCCCATCAGGTGAGAGCTATAGTTTGTATACTTACACTCAGGTATTCTTTATCATTCTTAATTTTTTCTCCCATAGGTAGTACTTCGACCATATTGGCCTTTAGTGGGAGATTGTTAACGTTAGTGTCCATGTGAAAGGCCAAAAGGCCACTCAAAACTTCTTTGTATATGTTCTTTAATAATACATATAGTGTCCTGGTCAGTCACAGACTATAAGTTCGGCCGCATTTGTAAGACCTAAGAAGTTTGTCTTCGTGCTCCTTGTGTACTGTGTTTTTGTGTATTGTGCAGCATCTATGTGAAGTACTGTGTGCGGCCTTAGGAGCTTGGTTTTCTACTCCGAGCATATCATCATGGATCTCTCGAGAAGGAGAGCACACTCTGGTGCATCGGCATAGAAATACTTCAACGTTTGATAGACAAAGCTATCAATGCATGTGCCTGGGCATCTCTGCCATCCCAACAAATTTGCTCTGCAGTAGGTGCAGCAAAAATCATAGCACCAACAGGAATATGCAGAATAACATCATCTTCCACACCTTCTGCATTAGCTTCAGTACCTGTAGTTGTAACAATTGCAGGTGTGATAGGACATTTTCCAACACCCTGCGCAATGTTCCACAATCTTTTTCCAACCAATACATGTCGCATCATATGGGTAGTTGGTACCATCCAACTTATCCTCAACAGCCAACATACGGAATACATCACTGCTTTCAGCCATGGCCGGTGACTAAATACCTTGATGTAGAAAATTGATTGTATCTCAAAAAGTTGAACAGAACTGCCCATAAAAATTCCATTAGACCTGTAGCAAACTTTGAGACGCTTATACTGGCAAAAGAAAACTGGTATATACCTTTGGCACAAAAAGACAAAATAGCCTGCACAAGCACTGTGATATTGTGTTCGAGGGCCAACACGAGCTCAGATCGTGATTTTGGCACCACATAGAAATGTTGTTTTGATCTCGAAAACATGCTGAGTATGCTCACAAAAATTCCTGTGATTCTAAGACTACAACCGAAGAGGTGTCGACAACGCCCTAGATGAAGGGGCGACCTACACTGATACCAATTGTTGGAGTTAGACGCCTACAGAAGCACGCGAACAGCACAAGGAAGAAGAAGAAGCTTGGAGCACAACACACAATACGGAATGTATTACTAGAGAATGTACAAAGATAGGTAGACCATTAGGGAAATAGACGTATATGCAAGCCGAGTGAAAAAACCTCGTAAAGAGGGAAAAAAGTGCCCTGGTGGTCCTTGTTGAGATATCAAGCTCAACATGTGATGATCCAGGATGACACGTACCAGTTTTTTCGTTTCTCTGACATGTATAGTGGTCATGCCGGTATATGTCAGGGATACTTCATTGAGCTTTATTAGATTTATCTACCGAGAGTGATGTCACATTTGTTTCTTGCCAACTCACTCATTCGCGGACATTAGGTTTTTCCTTATGTACTGGTCTTTATATATTGCACTTGTTGTATTCTTGTTTTTTAGGTCATTCTTGTACATTCCTTTTATGTAATAGAAGAATAAGAAGATCATTCTTCCTTGCCTCAATCTGTGTGTGCGCTTCTCCTTGAGAGTGAGAGTGTGTGTGTGAGCTCTCTTTTTTATCTCCTTCCTCGTGACATGGTATCAGAGCCAGGTTGGCTGTAGAGAGCTCGTGGAGAAGGCAACGGTGAAGACTACACCGCAAGGCGTGGAGAAAACGTGATTTCACAAACGGCCTCCGTTTGCTACAAAAATCGTTGTCAAGGTAGAAGACCTCAAAATATTTTCGTGAGTTATCCCTTTAGGATCACTCGTTTTTGTCAGATCGAAGTTTTGGTGCCATCTCGACCTCCGTTTCGAGCCTGCAAGGTGGGGCCCACAGAAAAACCAGGTCAGTTTTAGAAACTGTAACTTGCATTGTGTTCGGCGACACTCATATATTCGAGATTCAGAATTTCAAGCGATTCCGTGTACTGTTGATACACGAAAACTGTGTTTTTCTGAGATCGAATTGTCACGTCATAGTGCGACAGTGTTCAAGCAGAAGTGCTGCTTGTAGTGTGTTGCAGTGTTGTGAATTGTTGCAGAAATGGCAAACGTAGATGGAATGAGTCAACTTATGAGCGATAAGCTGGACAAGAACAACTTCCATGCTTGGAGATTCAGAATGACGAATTTCCTGATGGGAAAAGGCTACTGGAAGTACATCGAAGGAGAGAATGAAAATGCTCCGCAGTTACTAGAAAGGAATCGGACTGCAGAACAATTAAGAGCATATGAGGAATGGAATCAAGGAGCACGAAAGGTAATGTATTGGCTATCTGTTAGCATATAGGATAGCATGATTGGACACATATAGGATGCCAAGACTCCAAAAGAGGCTTGGAATAGTTTGGTCACTTTGTACGAGACCAATACAAAGGCACGGAAATTGCAACTCAAGAACGAGCTGCATATATTGGAGAAAAAGAGCATGTCGGTAAGTGACTACACTCTAAAAATCAAAAGCATATGTGAGTCACTTGCATCTATTGGCGTGAATGTAGATGATGATGATAAGGTGGAAGTGTGCCTTCGTGGTTTAGGAGATTGTTGGCAGTAGTCTTGGTACACCAGGACTTACAAGAAGTGAAAGTCAAAGAAGGGAGTCAAAGCGAAGGGACAGCACAAGCAAACAGGGCAGTCAAAGAAGATCTGGCAAGTAGGCCAATATTTTTTCAAGACACTAATGCAGATCAAAGAGATGGACATGCAGGGAGGAAGAGCAAGTAGGGAGCTTGAAGATATGTATGGCAGATCACTAGAAGAAACCCCTACAACAACAGTGATTTTTATCACTAACAATCATTGTAAATATCATTTCACAGTTTTGTAGCTCCATTTTGTGCAAGCCAAGGAGTCCTTGAGCTTGAGGAGCCTTAGAAGTAGTTGCGTACCAATTTTCGTATTTTTTAGATCTCGTTTGAGCCCCCAAATAAGCCCTGGAACCTAATTTTTAACTAGGCCGGACACTAGGTCTGGACAGGGCCAAAGCTAGTCAAAAACTATAAAAGGAGCTAGAGAGCTCATTTTTGGGGTTAGATTGTAATTGAAACGAACTTGTAAGAGCTATTGAAAGTAATCTAAAGAACTCCATTGATTCTCTCTCTTTGTCTTGCCGTGTGTGTGCGTGTGTGTGTATGTGTGTGCATGCTTGTGTGCTTCTCACTCACGCACTTGTGCCACCACTTGCTCGAGGTCTTCATACCATCCTTACGTCTTCCCGGATTGACATTAAAGGAGGTGCTACTCATCACTGAGCTACACCAAATTTTGGCGCCGTTGCCGGGGATCGAGCTTTGAGGACGAGCGTGTGATGGTAAGACGTAGAGTTGACGCGTTGGAGTTGTAGGTATTTTCTTCACTCTCATCGATTTTCTTTTACTTTCTTTACCATCTTCATTTCCATCCTCATCATCACCATCTCCCACCTCCATCTCCATCATCGCGAAAATTTCAGTTTTTTGACTATATCCCCCTCTCCACCTCATTTCCCTCATTTCACTTGTGAGAGAGAGCGAGAGAGCGAATTTGCATGTGCTGTTTTTGCATGTTTTCTGAGCTGTCTTGCAGGTATAGGCTGCACCATCATCCCCAGCACTCCGCACAGGTACGGAAATGTTGGCAGTAGCCTTGGTACACCAGGACGTACAAGACATGAAAGTCAAAGAAGGGAGTCAGAGCGAAGGGACAGCACAAGCAAACAGGGCAGTCAAAGAAGATCTGGCAAGTAGGCCAATATTTTTTCAAGACATTAATGCAAATCAAAGAGATGGACATGCAGGGAGGAAGAGCAAGTAGGGAGCTCGAAGATATGTATGGCAGATCACTAGAAGAAATCCCTACAACAACAGTGATTTTTATCACTAACAATCATTGTAAATATCATTTCACCTTTTTGTAGCTCCATTTTGTGCAAGCCAAGGAGTCCTTGAGCTTGAAGAGCCTTAGAAGTAGTGGCGTACCAATTTTCGTATTTTTTAGATCTCGTTTGAGCCCCCAAATAAGCCCTGGAACCTAATTTTTAACTAGGCCGGACACTAGGTTTGGACAGGGCCAAAAGCTAGTCAAAAACTATAAAAAGAGCTAGAGAGCTCATTTTTGAGGTTAGATTGTAATTGAAACGAACTTGTAAGAGCATTTTGAAAGTAATCTAAAAGCTCCATTGATTCTCACTCTTTTTCTTGCCGTGTGTGCTCGTGTGTGTGTATGTGTGTGCATGCTAGTGTGCTTCTCACTCACGCACTTGTGCTGCCACTTGCTCGAGGTCTTCATACCATCCTCACGTCTTCCCGGATTGACATTAAAGGAGGTGCTACTCATCATTGAGCTACACCAAAATTTTGGCGCCGTTGCCGGGGATCGAGCTTTGAGGACGAGCGTGTGATGGTAAGACGTAGAGTTGACGCGTTGGAGTTGTAGGTATTTTCTTCACTCTCATCGATCTTCTTTTACTTTCCTCACCATCTTCATCACCATCATCATCATCATCACCATCTCCCACGTCCATCTCCATCATCGCGAAATTTCAGTTTTTTTACTATATCCCCATCTCCACCTCATTTCCCTCATTTCACTTGTGAGAGAGAGCGAGAGAGCGAATTTGCATGTGTTGTTTTTGCATGTTTTCTGAGCTGTCTTGCAGGTACAGGCTTCTTCATCATCCCCAGCACTCTACGCAGGTACGGAAATCTGAGTAATTGTCTGTGTGTCGCCGAGCTCTGTCAATCGCGACCGACTGAAAACTTGCTCTAATTGCTAAACAAAGTGCATATCCATGACCTACAGGCCTAGAGCTTCCCAAAAATGTGTTTAGTTTTTTGAAATTCCACAGATTTCTGTCAATCGCGATCGCTCTGTCAATCGCGATCGACAAACCACGACAGACAGATCTGTCAATCGCGATCGACACGTCAATCGCGACCGACAGCCCACGACGGCTCTGTCAATCGCGACCGACAGAGTCAACGACCGATTGACCACGACCGACTGACCATACGCGTGACACGTGTCAATCGCGATCGAGTCATCAATCGCGATCGACTCATCAATCGCGACCGACACAGTCAACGATTGTTTGACCACGACGGACAGACCACGATCGACTCATCAATCGCGACCGACACGGTCAACGACTGTTTGACCACGATCGACAGACCCTCGCGACCGACCTGTCAATTGCGATCGACTCATCAATCGCGACCGACAGAGTCAACGACGCTTTGACCACGATTGATTGACTTTTCGGCCACGTGTCAATCGCGACTGACCAGTCAATCGCGACTGACAGCCACGACGGACCTGTCAATCGCGATCGACACGTCGATCGCGACTGACCTGTCAATCGCGACCGACAGACTTTGCGAACGCGTTAGAAGGGCAAATTAGGTCAAATTTTCAAGGCAAAATTATTGGTCTAAATTTTGATTGAGTGTGGGACAAACACTAGGGTGTAGTATTGCATCGCGAGGCTGTGCCACAAGTTACTCGAGTAATCCTGTTTGACTGTTAGCTCGCTTTGAATCCTGATTTAACCCCTTAAACCCTGAACAGTCATAACTTTTTCATATGAAATCCAATTTTTGAGCTCTTGGGCTTGTTGGAAAGCTCTTGGGCGTTGATTTTCAGAGAGGGTATTTTGAAGTTGACCATACCCAGGGGGATCAAAGTCAGGGGTCTTTAGAATTATTTTCCTAAAAGTCACAATGCAAATGTGTGTTTATGTTACATAAATGCAAGTGGTTGGTTTTGCACTTTGGATATAAGCATTGAGCTAACCGTGGGACTTTTATAGGTCCATTGAGAGCAACTTGGAGCATACAAAGCAAGGTTTCTTTGCAAGCTTGAGAACCGGGTTCTTGAGCACCTCAAAGCAAGGGATCAACAAGTAAGGTTGGAATATTCTCAACTCCCTCTGTCATTTCCTGGCTCAAGCTAAGAACGATTAGTGATAGGAGTAAGTCAGGTCGACGGTAGGCAATTAACAAGTTGAAGACTACCTAGAAACTCAAGTCCAAGATAAAAACATAATCTCTGTACTGTCGATAACCTTAAGGTAAAGAACCTAACCGGGAACGATCAACCTGAAAGTGCGCAGAACATTCAAGTATTCCTGACGACGAAATATCAGACAAGACCTTAAACACGAGAAATAACTAAAAAGAATCAAGTGACTGATACCAATTGATCGGCAACGTGGTTGTACTCTGGAAAAATTGGGCTAATCAGTTGGGCATATGAACCTTAGATCAGGACGACATCTAGCAAGAGAGAGACAAAGCCTTAGGTCTTCAGAGGCTAGTGTCAATCACACTGCAAGGTCTTGGGCCCAGCAGTTGAGCCACCACTCGAACTACCCTAGCTCTGAGACTAGTGAGTCAGAAATGTCTCAAGGCATGGACAGACCTACGGGAAGTTCAGGAGTGCCTTATTTGTACAGGGTAGAAGGCCCTTACAAAACACAGCTGGAATATCTTAGGACCAACCGATTAGGTGCTAGCATCTATGAGGACGGCTTAGGAAGATCTGTGGTCCAGATTAAAAACCCTGATCAATCCATTGGACTAGAACACCTAGCTGTCAAGTTTGAAAACGGTGCATACCTGGACAAGGAAGGAACCATATACGTAGTCACCAGTCATCCAGATAGGACATATGAATTTGGAAATGTAATTTCAGAAGCGGACTTAGGTGACTTGGAACAAGGAAACATGGGAGTGGAACCTAGAACCCCTCGAGGTAATCAGTTCTCACTAGGATTATCACGCCTGAATGGGTCCCCCAAGACAACAAGAGCATAGAGTTGCTCCTCAATCGAGAAACTGATGAAGCCTTTTGGAGGTATAAGTGTAATCAGCCAACAGACATAGGAAATATCATGATCTATGAGTTTAAGGATCCGGAGAGCCCAGGCAGAGTGACCTACCTAGATCATGCTTCAGAACGGATCTTTATGGTGACAGAAAATGATAGGCATGCCTACACTTGGAAGGGTGAATTTATTTTCCCCCAACCAAGATCAAATGTATCCTATGGTCACCCTGGGGCTGGAACTTCCCAAGCTCATGGTACGCAAAGAGATAGAAGTAGGGATAGACCAGAAGTAAGTTTCGCCAACCCCGTGGGCAGAGAAAGAACGAGAACAGAGACGAATAGGGTAGAACCTAAAATGCATAGAGCCCACAGGAACCAAAGAAATGTAGATGGATTTCCTCTGCCGAGGCCTAGAGAGCACACAAGAACTTTGAGACCCACCCAGCTAGTTAAGTCCATGAAGAAATACTTTGACGGCACAGGAGATCCCTATGATCATGTGGCGGAGTTCAAGCAAGTCTTGAGAGCTGAACAAGTGGAAGATCTGTTCACGCAGTACAATGCCTTCGGTCTAACCCTTAGGAACACGGCACTTACATGGTTTCAGCCATTAGATGAGCGTCAGTTCAGGAGCATAGACCAACTCCTAGAGGCCTTCATTGTAGAGTTCTCTAAGAGCGGCATAAGACACAATACCTCGTCACTGATTCACAGCTTCAAGCAAACCCCTCAAGAGACTGTGAGACTTGCAGGAAGAAGATTTAGGCAATACCTTGAAAGATGTCCTATTTCGGAGCTACCCACATCTGCCAAACAAGTAGCCTTATTCCTTGACGGATTGCTGAGTACAAAATTGAGATCCTATGTGTATCTGAAGGACCCTAGGACCATAGAAGAGTGTGTGCGCATGTGCATTGACATTGAAGATAATCTAGGGGACGAACTAGAGCTTTCCAAAATCTACAAAGATTCAGATAGTGCATCTAGTCACTCTTCCACGCAGTCCACATCAATTGAGGAACTTGCCGAAAAGGTAGCTCAGAGATTAGGTGTAACTAGCAAACAAATCCCAAGGTTTTCCCCTGTGAAAAGATGCTATACATGCGGTGGTGACCATATGGCGAATGTCTGCCCTATTATGGCTCAACCCCAAGTAAACCCTAGTAGCCAGTACTGCACCATAGAACGGAGATACACCAATCACACCGCACAAGATTGCCCATACAACAAGCAGGCAGTTAGGCAACCCTACCCGCAGCCCTACCAACAAGGCAGATACCAAAACCAAAATCCACCACCACAATATGCTAGGCCCCAACAAACCTACCAACCACAATATCAGGCCCAACAGAGACCCCAACCGGTACTAGCTCAACAGCCCCCAAACCCCGCTAACGTGATTCCAGTAAAGTATGCTGTTGCAGAAGAAAACCTGAATAGGGCCATAGTACCAGTAACCCCATTGATCTCAGAAAGTGACCCAAGTGACCATAGCTTTGATTCTACACAGGTAGATAGTCCCCAGGCTTACTACATGCAGTCTCCAGAACATGGTGAGTCTTACTATAGTGAAGAACCAAGTGAACCTAGTTGGGAGACAGAGTACACGAACGTCATGTATACAAACCCCAACCCCAGGCCTCAACCTAGGCAAGTAAGACCTCCATTCCCAAGAGGACCGTGCTACAGATGCCAAGGAGATCATCTCATTCGTGATTGTCCCTTGCCCCCACCTACACAACCCCAGTCAGTGACTATCCAAGGTTTTTGCCAAGATTGTGGAAAAGAGCATCTTTTGCGAGATTGCCCAAAGAACCCCAATAATATGCCAAAAATCACTCCTATCAATGTGATTGGTTTGGTTGCAGATTCCTCAGGAAGCGTCACTTCCACTGCACCAGTGCAGGTAGTCACTAGAGCTCAGGCATTGCAGCAAAACCAAAAGACAAACCAGGATAAGAACTCAGAGGCTAGTGAAACCGAGAGCATAACAAAGAAAAGGACTAGAGCATGGAAAGATAGTCGGGAAAGAATGAAAAGACAATGGGCTAAAAAGATGAGTGAGCTTGAGGAAAGCATAAGAGAAACCAAAGCTAGGATAACTGAAATCACCTCTCAAACCCCCTCTCACATTACCCCGCCTTCACCACTCTCGTCTCCATCCGACCCGCCACCTTCCAACCCACGCCATGCGATTTCACCACCCCCTAGAGTAGGATCAGTATTAGCTGATCCCACTCCTGAAGACATAGACATGATGCTCAAAGCATATCAGGCCAGAATCCAAGAAGGGCCAAACGTCACGGATCATGCCAAGTGCTATCCTAGAGCTGACCTAGAGATAGAAAGAACCAAACTGTGCGCGAAAATGGTCGCATTGGCTCAGACTATGTTTGAAGCCAGTCGCCTTTTCAATTACTCGGGCTCAGCCAAAACGCAATTACACTTGGATGGATTCCTAGAGAAGTTAGAGGAAATAATTGCAAGATCTGCCAAGGAAGAAAAAAATCAAGAAAAAGATAAAGCAAGCAAAAACATGAATCATTCCCCATCGGAAGTGTATGTGGCCAATTCAACTAAACCAGACAACTTTCCCTCCTCAGAAAGAATAGAGAGGCTAATTGCACAATCAGAAAAGGAACCTACCCCTCAAAGAAAGGAAAGGGTAAGAGAACGGAAAAGCCAGTCTCTTCAGGAAGCCCACGTGCCTTTCCAAGAAACTTATCTTCCCCCCCAAAGGTCACAGGAGCCTCCCTTGAAAGCTTATGTACCCCCACAGGTAACCCACATTCCTTCCCAGAGAGCGTATGAGCCTGTTCGGAGAAGTAATAGCATAAGTAATCCTCCCCAAGAAGCTTGTGCTCCAGCTATCTATGAGAACGAGGAAAGAGCCAACGATAGAATAAGCCCTCCTTCCCAGGTAGCATATGTACCTAATTCTACAGAGCCAGACACTTCTTCTTCTATGAATCGGTTTGCACCAGACTTCCTACGAGAGATTCAAGAAGACAAATGGGATAACGAAAGCGAGGTCGCCCCTCCTTTTGAACTTGTGGACGATGCACACGACCAATTCCCACAAGACATCCCATCAATTTACGAGGAACATGAGAGTACTCAATCTCACGAGAGATTGGACTTTGAGTCTAATTCCATACAAGAGCTACCCCACTTCACAGGCCCATGGGAAGCAAAGTCCACATGTATGAGAGCACCCACAGTCATGGTAAGGAACGACGACTCAGTCATACCTAGGAACACAGAGGTAGTGAAGAACACTAACGTGCAGTGTAATCTCAAGTTAGAAGAGCTACTCAAGGTTAGACCTGAATTATGGAAACGTGTAGCCAAACAAGTACCAGAGATAGCAAAACCTCGTTCCCAGGTAGGATCCCATAGGACAGTGCCAGAAATTCCCTTGGATAAGATAGGGGATATGTGTGAAGGTGAAGAAGGGAACACCTATCTTCCCATCACCTACCAGGACTACACCACGAAGGCAATTTTGGACTCAGGTGCAGGAGTTGCAATTGCCACCACCTCCTTATGGAAGCGTTGGGGCAAGTCGGCACTCAGGCCAACGAGAATGAAATTGCAGATGGCCGATGGTCATATTGAGAGACCCTTAGGATTGCTAGAAGGAATAACTCTCACCACTTGTGGTGTCGAGTTTGAGCATAGCTTTGCCATATGTGACTTCAACAAAAATCATGCCTATGAGATGATTTTGGGAAGACCATTCATGCGACAGTTGCAAGTGGTACAGGATTGGGGAACCAATTCTTTGTACCTACAGCACTTGGTTGTTACAACCAAAGTCAATCTCAAGGATTATTCTCATCGTGATGTCCCTCCTATCCAATGGAATCCCATCCATAGAGCCAAAGATGATACAGAATCGGTGCATTCCATAGGGTCTGGATCCACATGGATGCATGAAGACACCCACTTATGGATGTGCAAAGTAGCAGTAGAGGAAGAGAAGAGAGAAAAGGCCAGAGAAATAGGTGCAAACGAAACTCATAGACCCGTTCAAGACCCAGCCTATGCACCTGTAGTTTTTCCAGACGAAGAATTTGAACCTCACGGTTGGGCAGAAATTTTGGCAACAATGGATGTAGCCATCAATGAAGAACAATGGACACCTCACTGTGATGAGGATGGCTATGACATTTCAGTCTTCTCCATAGAGCCAATCATGGGAGAGGCAGTTTTAGAAGAATGCGAACCTAGCCCTGATGCATTTGAGGATGCAAGTGATTCCGATCTAGAGTCAATCATTATGGACCCACCATTTGCATCAGATGAAGAATACTTCCATGAAATAGAATTTCAACCCCAGAGGCATGGAGAGGTTACAAATGATGTAAGATTAGCAACGCATATGACCCCTAAGGAAGGAGGAAAGAAACGAAAGAAGAGAGAAGCCTTACCAGAAGAGGAAGAATCTTTGTTTGAGGTCCCAGAAAATTTTAAGAAGTATGAGATAGATGACAGGAGAGTCATGATAAGAATGCCTAAACGAGAGGCACAATCAGGAGAGGCCTATGATAACAAAGAAACCACCAAGAAAATAGTAGTGGCCATAGAAGAAGGAGAGGAGAGGTGCACGTATATAGGCCATGACCTGACAGAAGAAGAAGAGCATGAATTGATTGCCTTGCTAAGAGAATACAGAGATGTATTCGCTTGGAGTTACAAGGATTTGAAAGGGGTTGACCCGAACATATGCTCACACACTATTCCCATGACCTCAGATGCTAAACCCTCTAAGCAAAAGCCTTATACATATAACGATAACTATGCTGCTAAGATCAAGGAAGAGATAGATAGATTGGTCGAAGCTGGATTTATCTATGAAATTGAGCACACTGAATGGGTATCCCCCATCGTAGTGGTGCCCAAGAAGAATGGCAAGCTGCGTGTGTGCATTAACTTGAAAAAGGTTAATGCCGCCACAATCCGAGATAACTATCCGCTTCCCATCACAGAGCATCTCTTAGAAAGAGTGGCAGGCAAGGAAGTGTACAGCTTCCTTGATGGATTTTCGGGCTACAACCAAGTAGCCATAGCTCCAGAGGATCAGCATAAGACAGCCTTTGCCACAGAATGGGGCATTTTTGCTTTTAGAGTAATGCCATTTGGGCTTACCAATGCACCCGCGACCTTCCACAGGCTGATGTGCCATGTGTTTAAGGAGTTCTTGAGGAAGAGTTTAGAAGTCTATGTTGATGATCTTTGTGCTCATTCCAATGTTAGACAAACCCATATTCCTGAACTCAGACAAATCTTTGACAAATGTAGAGACTATCAAGTCTGCCTGAACCCAGAAAAGTGCGTTTTTATGGTCCGGCAAGGCAAGATTCTGGGACACATAGTGTCAAAGAATGGCATATCTACTGACGAAGAAAAGGTGCGAGCCATAGCAGAGCTACCTAGGCCAAAGAATGTCAAGGAAGTACAAGCTTTCATGGGGCATTGTGGTTATTACCGACGATTTATACACATGTATGCTGTCATTGCAAAGCCCATGTACGGACTTCTGACAAACTTTGAGTGGACGGATGAATGTGAGAATTCCTTCCAGGAGCTTAAACGAAGATTATGTTCAGCACCAATCTTGACCACACCAGATTGGAATAAGCCATTCCATGTTCATGTGGATGCATCCAATTATGCCATTGGATGTGTGCTTGCACAACCTACTGGTGAAGGTAATATGGATCTTCCAATTGCCTATGCCAGTAGACAATTGAATGCGGCTGAACGGAATTACACCACTACGGAGCGAGAAGGATTACGCATGGTATATGCAGTCAAGAAATTTAGACACTATTTGCTTGCAAATAAGTTTAAATTTTTTACTGATCATCAGGCATTGTTATATCTCGTAAACAAGCCATGCAATACAGGAAGATTAGTGAGATGGTTTCTCTTGCTAATGGAATATGACTTTGAGGTTGTGGTAAGAAAAGGTAGGACTCACTTGAGAGCAGATCATCTCTCTAGGCTCACATCGGGCGAAGCCCCACAAGGAGTGTCAGATGACCTTCCTGATGCTTACTTGTTTAATTTGGAAGTTGTACCGCAGTGGGCTAAGCCATTGGTACCAGTATTGACATACGGGCCCAATCATCCAGTGGTAAACACACGGAATAGAGAGATCGTAAAAGCCCAAAAGTACCACATCATGGCCGGAAGCATGTACAAGCACACAGATCAAGGGATCTTGGCTTGTTGCGTAGAAGAGGATGAGTACGCTAAATGGTTGCAATTAGCACATGTAGGTGCATTAGAGCAACACCATTCAAAGCAACGAACTTTACAGACCTTAAAGAGACTCGGAGTACATTGGCCAACTATGGAAGCTGATGTCCAAAAGTTGTGCAAGGAATGCCCAATCTGTTGCACTAAACCACCAGTGGAACACGCCACTCTTTATCAAATATCCATTGTGCCAGATTGGAGCGAACCACTAGTATCATTCCTGAGGACAAACACATTCCCTCCAGACATGACTCTAGCTAGGAAAAGGAGTTTAGAGCAAGAAGCCCAGGATTATTCACTCATTGGTGATAATCTATATAAGCGCGGTAAAGATGGTTACCTGAGATTGTGTGTCCATGAAAGTGAGTATCTTAAGATCTTAGAAACTGCTCACCAAGGTGTAGCAGGAGGACATTTTGGACCGGATCGGGTGATCAAGGCAATTCTATTTGCGGGCTTCTGGTGGCCGACCCTTCACATGGATGCACATACCTATGTGAAACGGTGCGATGTATGTCAGAGGACTCAGTATCCTATACGCAAAGATGAGATGCCACTGAAACCTATGATGGGTGGACGTGCCTTCTCTAAGTGGGGAATAGACTTCGTAGGTCCTATTAATCCCCCAGCTAAGGGTTCTCATGCGGAATACATCATTGTGGCAACAGACTATCTAACTAAGTGGGTAGAGGTAAAGGCTACGACAAAGAACGATGCTCAAACAACTGCCAAATTCTTGTTTGAGAACGTATTCACAAGATACGGGCTACCTATAGAGCTTGTAAGTGATAGAGGCACTCATTTCTTGAACGAAGTGATTGAAAATCTACTCCAAGAATTCTTGGTAATACACAAGAAGTCTGCCCCTTATCACCCTCAAGCTAATGGACAAGCTGAGAGCACTAATAAGATTTTATGCAATGTACTGACGAAATTAGTGAACACTAAACGCTCTGATTGGGACAAACAGCTACACCATGCTGTTTGGGCATACCGAGTTGCCTACAAAACGGTACTCCAAGCCACCCCCTTTCAGATGGTATTTGGCCAAAACGCTGTGCTACCCTTGGACTTCTTGATCCCTACATTGAGAGTAGCACAAGAGCACGAATGGACGGGTCATGAGCTCTCCTCTAGGATTTTTGACCTTGAACGATTAGGAGAAACGAGACTGAGAGCCGCAGCAGGAATATATGCAGCCAAGAAGAGACAGAAGGCATACTTTGATGCCCATGTGAAGGATAAAGGCCTGAAAGCAGGAGATCTAGTCCTAGTCTATACACTGAAACAACACGCGAGGAAGCTAGAAAAAAGAGGCTACGGACCTATGGTTATCAATAGGATCTCCACGAGTGGAGCAGTACAATTGGCCACATTAGAGGGTGATGTTCTCCCTAACTATATTAGCGGATGCAGAGTCAAGTTGTATCAGGAACCCCTCACGGAAGAAATGCTCAGCCGACTCAACACTGCTAAGAAACGCAAAGAGGAAGAGAAGCGAATTAGAGAAGAAGCTCAAGCAGAAGCTTTAGAACGCATTAGAAGGATGAAATTACGTAGGCAAGGTAGAGAGCAGCCTAGGACAAATGACTATGCAGATCAAGGATATCATATGGCAATGTGTGCAGTCGCAGGAACCAGCTCACCTAGGATAACTGATCGACGTCCTTTCGTAACCCTAGATATAGGACAAGGAAAGAGTGCAAGGACTGTAAGAGCCTTGATTGACTCAGGTGCCGCCACTAGTGCTGTTAGAATGTCTTACTGTCAAGAGTTATAGTTAACTGTCAATCCTGTGGAGGCATATCTTATAGGATTGGGAGGCGTGGAAACCCCTTGCATGGGCGAGGTGGAACTCCCCCTCTACCTTCATGATGAGGCAATGACAGTTAAAGTACTAGTGTGTCAGGATGAGGATCTCACTGAACCTCTTGTCTTGGGTCAAGACTGGATTTATGACCAAGCAGTCAACTTAAACCTAAGAAGTGGACTTCTTCAGGTATGGGTCAATCATAGTCGAGTTACAGTAGAATTAGACAATGGAGCACTCAAGGAACTAGGAAAGGCACAGACTCCTGGTCCTTCCAGGGGTGCACATGAAGTTGACCATGCTGCTCTTGTCCAAAACTATGTGTTGCAGAGGAAGGATATTCACAAAAAAGGAGTCCGGGATGCAAAGGAACTCCCTTCTTTTTCAAAGGCCAGAAGAAGGCAACAAACCAAGGTGGATCACAGGCCGAAGAAGTAGAGTACTACCTATGTCGGGGATCCAAAGTACTTACGTAGCAAAATGTCCCAGCAAGTGAAACAAGTGTGGGTGCGGAAAGGCGAACACCCGGTTGCACTCAAGCCAACCACCCGAGCCAAGCTTCTTATTAGTAACCAACGACACGACACTAATAAGAAGTCTTTCGGAAATTCTTCTACTAACGTGACATGTATTTGGGTGCCCAAGAAGTCGATGAAGGCTAGCCCACAATCAAGACAAATTTGGGTGCCTAAGGCTTGTTTGATGGCACAAGCAGCTACGCTGAGGACACAACCTAACCAGCATAACGCAGCTACGCACACTGCCAGTATTCACTCGTTCTCAACGCTCAAGAACACACCAAGACCCAAGAGCGTGCATGTAATCAATTGTAAATGGGTCCCAAAAAGGCCTCGTTTTCAAACCACGACACCGAGAAAGCTCTGTAGAGACTCTCCGAAACCGAAGGCAAAGCCCACTCACTGCATTTGGCAGCCTGGGGCCTGTAATAAACCCCCCGACCCCAATTTGTAAATTCATACCCACTTACTAACTGCAGTAGTCTCCTAGGACAACACAAACACTAACTACACACACTGTCTTCATGCACTTACTAACCACTAACTCACCATCCACCTCATGTTAATGTTGTAAAGGGGGCAACAACGGATTTATTCTGTCCATTACGATGTTAACACTTGGTTCTATATTCTCACAGAACCAACCAGCGAACAGGGCCATGGCAGAAGCAGGTACCAGTTCTCAAGCCGGATCTGGTGCCCAGATTGTGGACATAGAAACACTTCTCCTTGAGCCACGTCTCACCGCAAGACCGCAAGAGCTTCAAGCAGTGCATGTGCTCCCCATTCAGGATCCTCCTCAAGGGCACACTTCTCAAGTAGGTAAGCATGCGCATTGGTTCAGTGATGTTGCTGGACCACTGGGCGATGGAACCTATTTCTGGGAAGCCGAATTGGAGTTCAATGGCAAATGGGGTCGATACCACTTTTTCACACGCGAGTTTGAAAGCTACCAAAATGCCGAAGTCATGAGATCAGTTTGGATCAAAGCGGGTGTGGACAGTTATTTCAGGACTCACTTACCAAAGCCGGATTTTTTACGATGTTCATATCTGATCAGTACCATCACACCAAGCAGGGCCAAGGGAGGCGACAGCACCTTTGTGTTGCCATCACTGCTGCCGGGTAATGAGCTTAAAAGGTTCAAGTTGAACCTCAATCTGGTAAGAGAAGCATTGGGTATGTATGGCATGCACATCCCAACAGAAAAGGAAACCATGGTCCCAGGTCGAATGAAGCACAAGGATCTTAATAAGTTGAAGGATATGGTAGCAATGACACCTACCATTGCGCTTCACCTGCGAACCATCATGCAACATTTTGCTTTCCCCGCCCAAGAACGCTTCACAATGCCCCCGAAAAAAATATGGTTCAGTTTATATCTAGCAGAAACAGAAAGCCTTCCCATCAATGTGCCCCACTGGATCATCGATCAGATCCACCTAGCGCATCAAAGGTGGAACAAGAAACAGAAGAATGTACTCCACGGGTGTTGTGCTCTGACCAGAATAATCTATAGATGCTTGGCTTATGACGTGCCTGTTCAGCGGGCACTCGTATGGTCCCGAGTCCAAGAATTCCAGAGAAGACTATCAGCAGCAGGTCCCCCATCAAAGAAGATGAGGGGGGGAGTCCAACTACCCTGTGCTCAACCAAGGGGAGTGTTGGAAGCAGTCAGAGGCACAGACGCCACGGAAGCATGTGAAGATGAAGCAGGGAGCCAGGCGGATCAATTTTTTAAAACAAATATATTTCTTATTAATTCTCCAAACATGCAACAGTGATTGTTATCACTAATTGTAACATATGTATCATAAGAAAACCCCATTTTGTAATCCATAGCTCCATTTTGTGCAAGCCGAGGAGTCCTCGAGCTTGAGGAGCTTAGGTAGAATACTCGTACCAAATTTCGTTATTTTTAGATATCGTTTACCCTTCCAAATAGCATCTAGGACCTATTTTTTAACTACGCCGGTCATTAGATGTGAAACCGGTCAAAACTAGTCTAGAAACTATAAAAAGAGCTAGAGAGCTCATTTTTGAGGTTAGCTTGTTGGAGTAAAGAAGAGAGTAGAGCTAGTTTGAGCTTGTAAGAGTATTCTTGAGTAATACAGCGAATTTCCCACCTTCCATTGTGTCTTGCTTGTCTCTTCATTGTGTGTGTGTATGTGTGTGTGCATCTTTGTGCTTCTCACCTTCACTCTCACATCATCTCACGTTCACGATCTTCATATCACTCCTACCTCTCCCACGGATTGACAATTAAGGAGGTGAAGCTTTTTAACGTGGTTCTCACCATTGTGCTAGAGCGACACCAAATTTTGGCGCCGTTGCCGGGGATCGAGTCTAGGACGAATGTGTGATGGTAAGAGTATAGCAAGAAGTGGTGTTGGAAGGTAAAAATTTCAGTTTTTGTTGTTGTTTTTACTTAGTTTTTAGTGTTTTTCACCTTCCCCATACTCCATCTTCATCATCGCATCATCATCTCCATTTCCAAAAAAATCAGAAAATTCACCATATCCACCCATTCACCTCATTTCCCCTCATTTGTGCATGCGAGAGAGCGAGAGAGAGTTTTTGCGCTTGTATGCACTTGTGTTTTCTTGAGTTTTCTTGCAGGTATAGAGCTTCAGAGCATCAGGAAAGCTTCCAAAAGGTAAAAAATGTACTTTCTGTCAGAAATTTCCGACTGTGTCGGACCATCGCGATGGTCCGCCAAGTTCGGATTTTGAGGTAGGCGACCACACCACGAGGTAGGCGATCCTTGCGCACACACGGCACCATAGTTGCATTTCAAAAATTCGTCATTTGGTGGACCATCGCGATTGGCTCGGACCATCGCGATTGTGTCACACCATCGCGATAGGCTCACGCCATCGCGACGGCTCGGCCGGACCATCGCGACGGTTCGCTTTTTCGGACCATCGCGACGGTTCACTTGAGCCATCGCGACGGTCCACTTGGACCATCGCGACGGTTCATTTGACCCCGGACCATCGCGATTGGCTTATGCCATCGCCACGACAGTGCCACGTGTCACGATAGACCATCGCGACGGTTCAACTTTTGGACCATCGCGACAGCCCAAAATCGGACCATCGCGATTGGCTCAAGCCATCGCATCGCGGACCATCGCGACGGTTCACTTCGGACCATCGCGATTGTCCACCGTTGACCGTTGACCGCGCCATCGCGATTGTCCGCCCGATCACGCCATCGCGACGGTTCAATTTTTGGACCATCGCGACGGTTCGACCTCACGCCATCGCGATCGTTCATTTCGGGCCATCGCGACGGTTCGCTTTTTCGGGCCATCGCGATTGTCCAAATTCCACGCCATCGCGACGGTTCGCTCGGACCATCGCGACGGTCCCAGACCATCGCGATTGCCCACCCCCATCGCAAATTTTGGACTTCAATTTTTGACCAATTTTGAGGGTATTTTTGGAAAATTTTTGGACCATTAGACTCATAGGAGACCCCTTAGCTCATATTTGAGGGAAAATTGGGTTGTCAGTTTTTACCCCCCAGGGCCTGAACGCTCATAACTTTTTCATCCGAAGTCCGTTTTTTGAGCTTAATAGCTCGTTAGAAAGCTCGTGACGAGTACTACGTGACCTCAACTGTTTTTTTCATAAAGAATACATCTATTTTTGGATAAGCTATTTTGAGGTTCACCTAGTCTGGGACTAGGAAGTCAGGGGGCACACATTGAAAATTTGAGCTTAAAAGGTGTATATACTCAAGTGTTTAATCATCTTGTGAATTGGTCTAACATTGGAATTTTCCAGGTCTAGCAAGGGCAATCCAAGGCTAGCAAGCAAGGCAGTGAAGACAGCAGAGCTTGGGAAGCACGGCTTCTTAGGCAACAGGGCATCAGAGCAACCAGAAAAGCCGACTCGAGGTTGGAAGATTACTCAACCCCCTCAGTCAATTCTTAGCTTAGGCTAAAACGTTAGCATTGTGGATTTAAGTCGATAGGAACGCCTCAAGTTCAAGATACCTAATTCTATCAAGTTTAAGACTCAAAGTAAAGGTGTGTGTGACGCGAAAACCTAAAGAAAAGAACCTAAGTCTGACGGAACGAGAGCCCAAAACTATAACGGAAAGTCGAATTCCTGACGCATATATTAAGACAAGAATCCAAAGAAGAATTAAAAAGAATCAAGAATTAATCACAAAGAGCCATTGACGATCTAAGTGTGTAATTGAGTGAGCAAGGAAGGAAATTAATGAACCTTAGATCGGGCAAACATATAGGTAAGTCGGACCGACGAAGCCTTAGATCATCAGAGGCTAGTGTAAGAACCACTGCACGATCTTGGGCTCAGCAATTGAATAATAGTTATCCCTACGAGAGCTCAGAAACTAGCGAATCAGAAATGGCATTCAGCGCAGACAGACCAGAAGGAGGGTCTCATGTAGCATACCTAGAAAAACCTGAAGGACCCTATAGAACGCAGTTAGAGTTTCTCCGAACCAACCGACTAGGTGCTCGCATCTATGAGGATGGTTTGCAAAGGCAAGTGGTGCAACTGCACAACCCTGATCAACCCATTGGATTGGAAAGACCAGTGGTGAAATTTGAGAGAGACGCTTACATAGACAAAGAAGGAACCATGTACGTCCTGAGTACGCAGCCAAACGATACTAATGAGTTTGGCACAATCCAATTAGAGACAGAAGGGAAATTTCAAGGAAAAGAACCGTTAGAAGAACCTAGAACACCGAGAGGGAAATCCGTATTAACAAGAGTAATCATCCCAGAGTGGATCCCTCAAGATAACAGGAGCACAGAGTTGTTCGTAAATAAAGAGACAGATGAAGCCTTTTGGAGGTACAGAAAGGAAAACCCTGGTGAGGTAGGCATCATCACAATCTATGAATTCAAGGACCCAGATACACCTGGAAAGGTTGTATACCTGGATGAGACTTCAGAAAGAGTCTTTGTGGTGCCTGAGCGCGCTAAAAACACCTACACTTGGAGAGGTGAATTGATATTCCCTCCATCCCGAACAAACATGAATACAAATCAACAAGGGGCAGGAACATCCTCAGCCCATGGAAATCAAAGAGAAGGAAATCACGAGAGACCGGAAGTAAGCTTCATTCACCCCATAGGGAGAGATGGAACAACCACGAACACTAATAGGACGGATAGACAAAGAGAACATGGAATACCAGGTGGTAGAG
Source organism: Ceratopteris richardii (assembly GCA_020310875.1). Lineage (NCBI taxonomy): Eukaryota > Viridiplantae > Streptophyta > Polypodiopsida > Polypodiales > Pteridaceae > Ceratopteris > Ceratopteris richardii. Next base: position 148,121,702 of record CM035436.1, on the reverse strand, counting down.
ATGATTTTCCTCTACCTAGACCACGTGAACATGCAAGAGTATTGAGACCCACACAGTTAGTAAAATCAATGAAGAATTACTTTGATGGGACAGGAGATCCCTATGACCATGTCGCAGAATTCAAGCAAGTACTAAGAGCAGAACAAGTTGAAGACATGTTCACGCAGTACAATGCATTTGGACTAACGTTAAAGAATACAGCTTTAACTTGGTTCCAACCACTGCAACAAAGGCAATTTAGAGACATCCATCACTTTTTAGAGTCATTCATTACTGAATTCTCTAAAAGTGGGGTTAGACATGACACGTCTTCGTTGATTCATAGTTTTAAGCAAACCCCTCAGGAAACAGTAAGACTGGCAGGACGTAGGTTCAGACAATATGTGGAACGATGTCCAATGCAAGAGCTACCCTCACAAGCTAAGCAAGTGTCCTTGTTTTTAGATGGCTTGTTGAGCGCTAAACTACGCTCCTATGTGTACCTAAAAGAACCCAGAACGCTAGAAGAGTGTGTAAGAATATGTATAGACATCGAGGACAACCTAGGAGATGAATTAGAACTCTCAAAGGTCTATAAGGACTCAGATTGTTCTTCTCTAGCATCCACAAAATTGTCTAATTCGATAGAGGACCTAGCAGAAAAAGTGGCCCAGAAACTAGGAGTTTCTAGTAAACAGGTGCCCAAGCTACCGATGAACGTACGTTGTTACACTTGTGGCGGAAATCATTTGGCAAACGTGTGCCCCAATGCACCTCAACCTCACGTCAACCCTAGTGGCCAATATTGCACAATTAAGAGAAGATACACGAATCATACGGCTCAGGACTGCCCATACAACAAACAAACCGTGAGACAGAACTACCCGCAAACATACCAGCAGCCAGGTAGGTATCAAGGCCAATACAATGCTCAGCCTTATTACTATAGGCCTCCTCAGAACTACCCATACCAGGCTCAACAGAGACCTCAACCCGTCTTAGCTCAGCAGCCACCCCCACCAGCGAATGTCATTTCAGTTAAATACGCTGCTGCAGAAGAGAACCTAAGTAGGGCCTTAGTGCCTTCTTCACCCCTGATCACCGAAAGTGACCCGAACTCAAACAGTTTTGACTCTACTCATGTAACTAGTCCACCCGCTTATTACACGGAGTCACCAGAACATGTGGAGATATATCATTATGATAGTCCTCCAATGGAACCTAGTTGGGAGCCAGATTATACTAATGTAATGTACGCAAACCCAAACCCACGGCCCCAATTGAGACAACAGAGACCACAGGGCCCTAGAGGACCATGCTTTAGGTGCCAAGGAGATCACTTCATGAAGGATTGTCCACATCCCCCAATAGCAAGGCAATCACAGTACTATAGCATCCAAGGCTTTTGTGCCGACTGTGGCAAAGAGCACATAATCAAAGATTGTCCTAAGAACCCAGCTAACACTTCAAACGTGACACCGATCAACGTGATAGGTATTGTAAATAACGCAGATGGATCCAACCCTACATACGTGCCTATCCAAGCTATAACCAGAGCCCAGGCACTTTTACAAAACCAACAGCTTAATCATGAGAAAATAGCCGAAACTAGTGAAGTTGCAGAATCGAGTAGTAAAAAGACAAAATCTTGGAAAGATTCTAGAGAAAGGATAAAGAGAAAATGGAGCAAAAAGATAAGTGAGTTGGAAGGAAGTCTGAGGGAATCTAGAGCCAAAATACAAGAATTGACTTCACAAGAATTAAACCAAGAAAATCCAGCTCAAGAATCAGGATCAGTTTTAGCGGAACCCATACCGGAAGATCTAGACATGATGTTTCGTGCATACCAGGCTAGAATAAAAGAAGGACCTCAAGTAACGGAAATGAGTAAAAACTACCCTCGAGCGGATCTAGAAATTGAGAGAACTAAACTTTGCATGAAAATGGTAGAATTAGCACAAGCTTTGTTTGAAGCCTCTAGATATCTTAATTGGAATAACATGGCAAAACCGGAATTACACTTTCAAGGACTAATGGAGAGGCTAGAACACTTGATTGAAAGCAAAGAGAGAGAGGATCAGCATAGGAACCCTATTATCCCAGAGACACAGGAAAGGAATGCACCATCCCTGTCTCAAGTACCCAATACAGAAAGTCAAGATAACCTATCTTCCATACAGAGGTACTCACATGAATTTTTGAGAGAAATACAAGAAGAGAAATGGAGAAAAGAACAAGGAACTCATCCTCCTATTCAAGAAATAAACGACTTGCAGGAACAATTTCCCCAAGACATCCCCTCTATATATGATGAGGTAGAGGTGGAACAACTGAGTGAACCCACAGGATTTGAATCTAATTCTTTACAAGAATTACCTCAGTTCACAGGACCTTGGGAAGCTAAGTCTATTAGTATGAGAGCACCCACGATAATAGTGAGGAATGAAGAATCAGTGATCCCTAGGAACACGGAAGTGATCAAGAATACTAAAGTACAGTGTAATCTCACTCTGGAGGAGTTGTTAAAGGTAAAACCAGAATTGTGGAAGCACGTAGCAAATCAATTCCCTGAGCTAGCTACCACACCCTCTCTGATAGGATCACATAAGAAGGTACCAGAGATACCCGTGGAAAAGATTGGAGACGTAAGTGAAGGAGAGGAAGGTAACACATATCTTCCAATAACCCATCAGGGCTACACCACGAAAGCCATCTTAGATTCAAGAGCCGGAGTAGCCATCGCTACTACCGCTTTATGGAAACGTTGGGGTAAGCCAGCACTCAGACCCACCAGGATGAAGCTACAAATGGCCGATGGACACATAGAAAAACCGTTAGGCTTACTAGAAGGCATATCTCTCACCACTTGTGGTGTAGAATTTGAGCATACCTTTGCCATTTGCGACTTTGCGAAAAATCATGCGTATGAGATGATATTGGGACGACCATTCATGCGTCAGTTGCAAATTGTACAAGATTGGGGAACTAATTCTTTGTACTTGCAACATTTAGGAGTGACTACCAAAGTCAATCTTAAAGACTATTCACACAGAGATGTACCCCCTATACAATGGAATACCATCCATAAAACACCAGTAGAGACGGAATCCGTGCACTCATTAGGATCAGATCCTTCTTGGGTGCATGAGGATACCCATTTATGGATGTGTAAAGTAGCTAAACAAGAGGAAGAGCGGTTAGAAGCCAGGACCTTAGGTGCGGAACAACATCCACGAACCCTCCAAGATCCAGCCTACGCACCTGTAGTATTCCCAGACGAGGAGTTTGAACCCCATGGTTGGGCGGAAATCCTAGCAACCATGGATGTAGCCATCAATGAAGAACAATGGACACCCCACTGTGACGAGGATGGCTATGACATTTCAGTTTTCACGATAGAGCCAATCATGTGCGATGCAATTTTAGAAGAGTGCGAACCAGACACTGATGCATTTGAGGATGCAAGCGATTTTGATTTAGAATCAATTATCATGGACTCACCCTTTGCATCAGAGGAAGAATATTTCTACGAAGTAGAGACTCACACTCAGAGACACGAGAAAATTACGAATGAAGTGAGGCTAGCCACAGAAGTAACGAACAAGAGTGAAGGAAAGAAAAGAAAGAAGAAGGAAACCATGTCGGAAAAAGAAGAATCTTTATTTGAAGTACCCGAGAATTTCAAGAAATACGAAATCAACGATAGAAGAATCATGATACGAATGCCCAATAGAAAGGCGAATGACGGACAAGTATATGATAACCGGGAGAAAACCAAGAAAGTCATAGTTGCCATAGAAGGAGAAGAAGAAAAATGCACATACATAGGGCATGATCTGACGACTGAAGAAGAAGAAGAGTTAGTTGCCCTATTGCGCGAATATAGAGATGTTTTTGCTTGGAGTTACAAAGATTTGAAAGGAGTAGATCCAGATATATGTTCTCATAGAATCCCTATGACTCCAGATGCAAAACCGACAAAACAGAAACCTTACACGTACAATGATAACTACGCTGCGAAGATTAAAGAGGAGATAGATCGCTTGATAGAAGCAGGATTCATTTACGAAATTGAGCATACCGAATGGGTATCCCCCATTGTGGTTGTGCCCAAGAAGAATGGAAAATTGCGTGTGTGTATTAACCTTAAAAAAGTTAATGCCGCCACGATTAGAGATAGTTATCCTCTTCCTATCACAGAACACCTATTGGAAAGAGTTGCGGGCAAGGAAGTTTACAGCTTTCTTGATGGATTCTCAGGCTATAACCAAGTAGCCATTGCTCCAGAAGACCAACACAAGACGGCTTTTGCCACAGAATGGGGCATATTTGCGTTTCGTGTGATGCCATTCGGCTTGACAAATGCACCCGCTACTTTCCAGCGACTCATGTGTCATGTCTTTAAGGAATTCTTACGCAAGAGCTTGGAAGTTTATGTCGATGACCTATGTGCGCATTCAAATGTAAGACAGACACATATTCCAGAGTTAAGACAAATATTTGACAAATGTCGAGAATATCAGGTTTGTTTGAACCCAGAAAAATGCGTTTTCATGGTCAGACAAGGCAAAATTCTAGGACACATTGTGTCAAAAAATGGAATCTCTACGGATGAAGAAAAGGTGAAGGTAATTGCAGATTTACCTAGACCAACTAACGTGAAAGAGGTACAGGCATTTATGGGCCATTGCGGCTATTATAGGAGATTCATACACATGTATGCAATCATAGCTAAGCCTTTGTACTCTCTTTTGACCAATTTTGAATGGACAGATGAATGCGAAAATTCATTCAATGAACTTAAACGACGCTTGTGCTCAGCACCTATATTGACCACCCCAGATTGGAGTAAGCCATTCCATGTACATGTGGATGCATCCAATTACGCCATAGGATGTGTGTTAGCACAACCCACGAATGAAGGTAACATAGATCTCCCCATAGCCTACGCTAGCAGACAACTGAACGCAGCAGAGAGAAATTACACCACGACGGAACGAGAGGGATTAGGGATGATCTACGCTGTAAAGAAGTTTAGACATTACTTATTGGCCAACAAATTCAAGTTCTTTACGGATCATCAAGCCCTATTATATTTAGTCAACAAACCATGTAACACAGGACGACTGATACGTTGGTTTCTGTTACTCATGGAGTATGATTTTGAAGTGGTAGTCAGGAAAGGAAAGACACATCTTAGAGCCGACCACCTCTCAAGATTAACCTCAGGAGAAGCTCCTCAAGGAGTAGCGGATGATCTACCGGATGCATACTTGTTTAACCTTGAGATAGCACCAGAATGGGCTAAGCCGTTAGTCCCTATTCTGACATACGGACCCAAGAGTCCTAGGATAAAGATCAAAGAAGGAGAGATTACCAAATCTCAGAGGTACCAAATAATGGCAGGAAGCATATATAAACAAGATAATCAAAAGATTCTTGCTTGTTGTGTAGATGAATCAGAACATGCGAATTGGTTGCAATTAGCACACTTAGGTGCACTAAAGCAACATCATTCAAAACATCGAACATTACAGACTCTGCATAGATTAGGAGTATATTGGCCTACGATGGAAGCAGATGTCTACAAGTTGTGTAAGGAATGCCATGGTTGCTGTGAAAGACCACCAGTAGAACATGCTACATTATATCATGTGTCTCTCACACCAGACTGGAGTGAACCTTTAGTGACTTACTTGAGGACGAACACATTCCCTCAAGGAATGACCTTAGCTCGACAACGCAGTCTAGAGCAGGAAGCTCAAGACTATTCACTAATTGGCGATAACTTATACAAAAGAGGACGAGATGGATATCTAAGACAGTGCGTTCATGAGAGCGATTATCTGAGCATACTAGAGACTGCACACCAAGGTGTTGCAGGAGGTCATTTTGGACCCGATAGGATAATCAAAGCCATTCTCTTTGCAGGATTATGGTGGCCCACTCTTCACATGGATGCTCATACCTATGTAAAGAGATGTGACGTGTGCCAAAGAACTCAGTTTCCTACTCGCAGAGATGAAATGCCATTGAAACCCATGATGGGCGGACGTGCATTTTCTAAGTGGGGTATAGACTTTGTAGGACCCATTAACCCCCCTGCAAAAGGTACACATGCAGAATACATTATTGTTGCCACAGATTATCTTACAAAATGGGTAGAGGCAAAGGCCACAAAAAAGAATGATGCTCACACTACTGCAAAATTCTTATTTGAAAATGTCTTTACAAGATATGGATTGCCTATAGAGTTAGTGAGCGATCGAGGCACTCACTTTCTAAACCAAGTCATTGAATATTTGTTACAGGATTTTATGGTGATTCACAAGAAATCTGCACCATATCATCCTCAGGCCAATGGTCAGGCTGAAAGCACTAACAAGATACTTTGTACCGTACTGACGAAACTCGTGAACAATAAACGTTCAGATTGGGACAAACAGCTACACCACGCTGTTTGGGCATATCGAGTGGCCTACAAGACCGTACTCAATGCAACTCCCTTTCAGATGGTTTTTGGTCAGAATGCAGTGCTTCCCTTGGACTTCTTGATACCGACCCTTAAGGTTGCACAAGAACATGAGTGGACCGGCCATGAATTATCAGCGAGAATAATGGACTTGGAACGATTAGGAGAAACCAGGCTGAAAGCAGCAGCAGGAATATACGCAGCGAAGAAGCGACAGAAAGCATATTTTGATGCACATGTGAAAGATAAAGGCCTAAAGGAAGGAGATTTAGTTCTAGTGTATACATTGAAACAGCACGCACGGAAGTTAGAAAAGCGAGGTTATGGACCTATGATCATTAACAGACTCTCGACGAGCGGAGCAGTACAGTTAGCCACCTTAGAAGGAGATATAATGCCTAATTACATTAGTGGCTGTAGAGTCAGGCTATATCAAGAACCTCTTACTGAGGATATGCTTAGACGACTCACGTTGGCAAAGAAGCGTAAGGAGGAAGAAAATAGAATACGAGCAGAAGCTCAGGCAGAAGCCATAGAACGCATTAAGCGCATGAAGCTAAGAAGACAAGGACTAGGGAGAGAACATTATAACCATCTGGAAACACCACCCAGATATCCCATGGCCATGTGTCAAGTAAAGTCAACCACTCATCCTAGCATAGTGGACAGGAGACCATTCCTTACAGTTAGGCTAGAGCACGGTAACCATAGCCAAGAACTCAGGGCTTTGATTGACTCAGGTGATGCGACTAGTGCGATTAGATGGTCCCACTATAAGGCTTCAGGAATAGAAATGCGGCCAATTGAGGCATACCTCATAGGCCTAGGAGGCATGGAAACCCCTTGCATGGGTGAGGTGGACCTTCCTATCCTCATTAAGGACTTGACCATGACAGCGAAGCTATTAGTGTGCCATGATGACGACCTGATAGAACCCCTAATCCTTGGCCAAGATTGGCTATACGATCATTCAGTGGACCTAAATCTTAGACACGGCTCCTTACAGATTGGAACCTTAGAGCAGAAGCGAGTGATACCGCTCGACTTCCCTAACGGCATTCCGCTTGACGGTTGTGACCCTAGACCCTATGAAACGCATGCGACGGAAGACCGGAAGATCTTTAATCCGACCAGTCACGTTACATCTACACCAACCCACTCGGGCTTGGCTATAGACAGTTGTCAGTCAGAAGGACGACAGGAGATCTTCCCTGGGACTTCCTGCAAACTAGAAGTGACAGTTACCCAAACGCAAGGACAGAAGGGCATAATCAGAGGTCAGGTGGGTTGCATCAGCGGCCAAATGAGCACGACACCCTACGGTGCTCATCCTTCCAAACTTGTTGCGGACTGGCCTAGATTAAAGTTACAAAAGGCATCACTTCCTAATGGGCAGGTCACGCAAGTGTTGGAACTCCCTTCTTTTCCAAAGCAGAGTGTCCATCCGACCTCTCACCCCCAACTACGACAGAGTCAACCACGACGAAGGAACCCAGACCGACGGCAGTATCAGAAGATTCAACAAGGAAGGCAGTTTAGGCCTCCCAAAGGAAGCGGCACCAGACAAATATGGGTGCCAAAAGGACAAAAAGCACCAAAGAACTCCAGCCAAGCAGAAATCGACAAAAAAAGGGCAGTACAGAAACAGAATCGATATCCACCACCCCCTCGACCTTCTTCTACAGGTCCGAACATCCGACAAATGTGGATCGCCAAGAAGTACCTTACCCATAGACCCACGTCCACGCAGATTTGGGTACCCAAACCATGTATCATAGCTCAACCCATAAGCCATGTAATATATAACCCCCATAACTCATCTCATCCCTCGATACCACCAAACCCGACACCACCTTTTACCCCTCAGCAGAAACCCACCACCCATTCAAGGACTCTTAGGAAATGGATACCGAAACGTGTCCAACCGTCTTCCCCTAACCCATTGTCTAACTACCCCCCGACTAACATACAACCTTGTGCTAAATCTCTAACCTTTAAACCTGGTATAAATTCACACACCATCATCACACACCACTCGTAATCTCATCTCATCAAGAAATGTATGCATGATCTGAAACGTGTAGGTGTCTAGAGACCTGCACTAGTGCTGCAAGAAACATTGCATCCATCACATCACAGCACTTGGCTACACGGGTTACGCATCAGTTATGGAAAGGGATTGCGGTCTCACTTTAATGGGATCATGATTAATTTCCATGCTAATGTGTTAATCTTTTGTAGCAGATCTTTCTCACTAGCGCACCAGCCACCATGCAAACTGACGAAGGAACATCAGGAGCAGGCCCCAGTGTAGCAGCAGTACCACTCAACATGCTACGAGCAGAGTCCCACCCTACTGCTCCACCGCCGGAATTTCAGGGATTTCCAGGGCCCATGCCTATCGATAACCCCCCTATGGGCTACACCGAAAAGATACACAGGAACTCTCATTGGTTTCAGGGCCTGGCAGGACCCCTCGCGGACGCAGACTTTATATTTGAATCCTCTCTGACTTTTGATGACCGCATGTGGGGAAAGTACCAGTTTTTCTCCAGAGAATTTGAAGCCCTACAAAGCACCCAGGATTTAACTCACGTTTGGGCCAGAGCCGGCTTCACAGAATATTTCAGTGATCCTCTACCCAAACCGGATTTTTATAGGTGCTATTACTTGATCACTACCTTACTGGCATCAGAGAATAAGGACATCCCAGGAACCTTCATCTTGCCTACCCTAGTGGATGATCCACCTTACAAGAGATTTTATCTCTCTAAGGACCTAATCAGAGCAGCCATCAAGATTCATGGAACCCACACTCCCACAGACCGAGAGAGATTAATTCCAGAACCGATGAAACGTGGGGATGTCACGAAGTGGGAAGAGATTTCGGCCATTACACCTGAGTTGTCAAAGCCACTAAGAATATGCATGCAACATTTTGCATTTCCAGCTCAGGACAGATTTACCATGCCACACAAAAGAATATGGTTCGGATTATATTTGGCATGTATGGGACCTCAAACAGTTGATCTGGCAAGCTGGATCATAGACCAAATGTATCTGGCACAGCACAGATGGGAGCGTAAAAAAGTGCTTAACGGATGTTGTGCACTCACAAGAATTGTGTATATGTGTTTGGCTTATGACTTGCCCATCGAGCGTGCATTAACAGGAGAGGAATTAAAGGCATTTGTTGGCATACAAAGCAATAAAGGAGTCATGCACAATACGGCAACAAGGCCAGATCATTTTTTCCCATAGATTATGTACAACCCAAGTGATTTTAATCACTACACAAACATTGTAAATCCCGTTTTTGGTAGATTAGACTCCATTTTGTGCAAGCCGAGGAGTCCTCGAGCTTGAGGAGTATTAGAAGTACCATCGTACCAAATTTCATAATTTTTAGACTTCGTTTGAGCCCTCAAATAAGCCCTGGAACCTAATTTTTAACTAGGCCGGACACTAGGTCTGGACAGGGCCAAAAGCTAGTCAAAAACTATAAAAAGAGCTAGAGAGCTCATTTTTGAGGTTAGATTGTAATTGAAACGAACTTGTAAGAGCTTGTGAAAGTAATCTAAAAGCTCCATTGATTCTCACTCTTTGTCTTGCCGTGTGTGCGCGTGTGTGTGTATGTGTGTGCATGCTTGTGTGCTTCTCACTCACGCACTTGTGCCGCCACTTGCTCGAGGTCTTCATACCATCCTCACGTCTTCCCGGATTGACATTAAAGGAGGTGCTACTCATCATTGAGCTACACCAAATTTTGGCGCCGTTGCCGGGGAACGAACTTTGAGGACGAGCGTGTGATGGTAAGACGTAGAGTTGACGCGTTGGAGTTGTAGGTATTTTCTTCACTCTCATCGATTTTCTTTTACTTTCTTCACCATCATCATCATCACCATCTCCCACGCCCATCTCCATCATCGCGAAAATTTCAGTTTTTTGACTATATCCCCACCTCCACCTCATTTCCCTCATTTCACTTGTGAGAGAGAGCGAGAGAGCGAACTTGCATGTGCTGTTTTTGCATGTTTTCTGAGCTATTTTGCAGGTTTTTGCTGTACCATCATCCCCAGCAGTGTGCGCAGGTACGACAGGCTCTGCACAGGTCCCGGGACGACAGCCTCTGTCTATCGCGACAGACAGAAAATCTTAACATTTTGTGAATGCATGTTTATCATTGTAACCTACACCTTGAGGGCACTCTAGATCACTAGAAGTTTTTCAAAAATTTGCATTTTTTCAGTCTATCGCAACAGACACTGTCTATCGCGACAGATACCGTCTATCGCGACAGACACCGTCTATCGCGACAGACAGAAATCCACGACAGACAGCGTCTATCGCGACAGACACCGTCTATCGCGACAGACACCGTCTATCGCGACAGACAGAAATCCACGACAGATACCGTCTATCGCGACAGACACCGTCTATCGCGACAGACAGAAATCCACGACAGACAGAAATCCACGACAGACAGCGTCTATCGCGACAGACACCGTCTATCGCGACAGACAGAAATCCACGACAGACAGCGTCTATCGCGACAGACACCGTCTATCGCGACAGACAGGAATCCACGACAGATACCGTCTATCGCGACAGACACCGTCTATCGTGACAGACAGAAATCCACGACAGATACCGTCTATCGCGACAGACACCGTCTATCGCGACAGACAGAAATCCAGGACAGACAGCGTCTATCGCGACAGACACCGTCTATCGCGACAGACAGAAATCCACGACAGACAGCGTCTATCGCGACAGACACCGTCTATCGCGACAGACAGGAATCCGCGACAGACAGCGTCTATCGCGACAGACACCGTCTATCGCGACAGACCGAATTTCACGACAGACACCGTCTATCGCGACAGACACCGTCTATCGCGACAGACAGCCCCCACGATAGATTGTGTCTATCGCGACAGACACCGTCTATCGCGATAGACAGGCATTTTCGGCAAAAAATTAAGGAGTGAATTCTTGGAAATTTAGGCTAAATTTTGGGCATATTTGCACTTTCATGTACTCATATACTTACGAAGGCCTTAGAAAATGCATTAAAACCCCCGAAAGGTTCTGTTTGTCTAGTTAACCCCCTAAACCCTGAACGGTCATAACTTTTTCATACGAAATCCATTTTCTGAGCTCTAGGGCTTGTCGGAAAGCTCGTGACATATACTACACGCCCTCAACTGTTTTTTATAAGAATAACGCGTTGATTTTCAGATAGGATATTTGGAAGTTGACACACTGAGGGGTAGGAACACCAAGGGAGCTCTAGAGTAAATTTCTAACAATGCAAAAGGGGGAACAAGGGTCATTAAAAAAGTGTCTGAAATAAATTGTCTGTCAATTGAAAGGTCTACTTGGAGCTAATCTTGGGATTTATGCAGGCCTATTGAGAAGCAATTGAGAGTATCCAAGCAAGGGTGTGGCACACGCTTGAGAATCAACTTCTCGAGCACTAAAGAGCAAGGTTCGGCAAGAAAGGTCGGAATATTCTCAACTCCTCTTCGTCAATTCCTAGCCTAGGCTAAGAGCGATTAGAAGTAGGAGTAAGTCAGGGCGACGATAGGCCACTATCAAGCTGAAGACTACCTAAAAACTCAAGTTCAAGCTAAAATCTTAATCTCTGTACTATCGACAACATAAAGGAAAGAACCTAACGTGGAACGATCAACCTGAAAGTACGAAGAACATTCAAGTATTCCTGACGACGTAATAGCAGACAAGACTTTAAACACGAGGAATAACTAAAAAGAATCAAGTGACTGGTACCAATTGATCGGCAACGAGGTTGTACTCTGGGCAAAAATTTAGGCTAATCAGTTAGGCATATGAACCTTAGATCAGGACGACACCTAGTAAGAGAGAGACAAAGCCTTAGGTCTTCAGAGGCTAGTGTCAATCACACTGCTAGGTCCTGGGCCCAGCAGTTGAGCCACCACTCGAACTACCCTCGCTCTGAGACCAGTGAGTCAGAGATGTCTCAAGGCATGGACAAACCTACGGGAAGTTCAGGAGTGCCCTACTTGTACAGGGTAGAAGGCCCTTACAAAACACAGTTGGAGTACCTGAGGACCAACCGATTAGGTGCTAGCATCTATGAGGACGGCTTAGGAAGATCTGTGGTCCAGATTAAAAACCCTGATCAATCCATTGGACTAGAACACCCAGCTGTCAAGTTTGAAAATGGTGCATACCTGGACAAAGAAGGAACTATATATGTAGTCACTAGTCATCCTGATAGGACAGACGACTTTGGGAATGTAATCTCAGAAGCGGACTTAGGTGACCTGGAACAAGGGAACATGGGTGCGGAACCTAGAACCCCTCGAGGTAAATCAGTTCTCACTAGGCTTATCACGCCTGAATGGGTCCCTCAAGACAACAAGAGCATAGAGTTGCTCCTTAATCGAGAAACTGATGAAGCCTTTTGGAGGTATAAGTCTAATCAGCCAACAGACATAGGAAATATCATGATCTATGAGTTTAAGGATCCGGATAGCCCAGGCAGAGTGACCTACTTAGATCATGCTTCAGAACGGATCTTTGTGGTGACAGAAAATGATAGGCATGCTTACACTTGGAAGGGCGAATTCATTTTCCCCCAACCAAGATCAAATGTAGCCTATGGTCACCCTGGAGCTGGAACATCCCAGGCTCATGGTATGCAAAGAGACAGAAGTAAAGATAGACCAGAGGTAAGTTTTGCCAATCCAGTGGGCAGAGAAAGAACGAGAACCGAGACGAATAGGGTAGAACCCGAGATGCATAGAGCCCACAGGAACCAAAGAAATGTAGATGGATTCCCTCTGCCGAGACCTAGGGAGCACACAAGAACTTTGAGACCCACCCAGCTAGTTAAGTCCATGAAGAATTACTTTGACGGCACAGGAGATCCCTATGATCATGTGGTGGAGTTCAAGCAAGTCTTGAGAGCCGAACAAGTTGAGGATCTATTCACGCAGTACAATGCCTTCGGTCTAACCCTGAGGAATACGGCACTTACATGGTTTCAACCATTGGATGAGCGCCAGTTCAGGAGCATAGACCAACTCCTAGAAGCATTTATTATTGAGTTCTCCAAGAGTGGCATAAGGCACAACACCTCCTCACTGATTCACAGCTTCAAACAAACCCCTCAAGAGACTGTGAGACTTGCCGGAAGAAGATTTAGACAATATCTTGAAAGGTGCCCTATTTCGGAGCTACCCACATCTGCTAAACAAGTAGCCTTATTCCTTGACGGATTGTTGAGTCCAAAATTGAGATCCTATGTGTATCTGAAAGACCCTAGGACTATAGAAGAGTGTGTACGTATGTGCATTGACATTGAAGATAACCTAGGAGAAGAGCTAGAGCTGTCCAAAATTTACAAAGATTCAGATAGTGCATCTAGTCAATCTTCCACACAAGCCACATCAATTGAGGAACTGGCCGAAAAAGTAGCTCAGAAATTAGGTGTGACTAGCAAACAAATTCCAAGGTTTGCTCCTGTGAAAAGGTGCTATACATGCGGTGGTGACCATATGGCGAACGTCTGTCCCATTATGGCTCAACCCCAAGTAAACCCTAGTAGCCAGTACTGCACCATAGAACGGAGATACACCAACCACACCGCACAAGACTGCCCATACAACAAGCAGGCGGTTAGACAACCCTACCCTCAGCCCTACCAACAAGGCAGATACCAGAACCAGTACCCTCCACAACCATATGGCAGGCCACAACAAAATTTCCAACCTCAATATCAAAACCAACAAAGGCCTCAGCCTGTGCTAGCACAACAAACCCCAGCCCCAGCTAATGTGATTCCGGTAAAGTATGCTGTTGCAGAAGAAAACCTGAATAGAGCTATAGTCCCTGTAACATCCTTGATCTGTGAAAATGACCCAAGTGACCATAGCTTTGATTCTACCCATGTGGATAGCCCCCAGGCTTACTACATGCAGTCCCCAGAACATGGAGAGTCCTACTATGGTGAAGAGTTGAACGAACCTAGTTGGGAGTCAGATTACACGAACATCATGTATACAAACCCCAACCCTAGACCTCAATCTAGGCAAGTCAGACCTCCATTCCCAAGAGGACCGTGCTACAGATGCCAAGGTGATCACCTCATTCGTGATTGTCCCTTACCTCCACCTACACAAACTCAGTCCGTGACTATCCAAGGCTTTTGCCAAGACTGCGGAAAAGAGCATCTCTTACGAGATTGCCCTAAGAACCCCAATAGCATGCCAAAAATCACCCCTATCAACGTTGTTGGGTTAGTGGTAGACTCCTCAGGAAGTGTCACTTCCACTGCACCAGTACAGGTAGTCACTCGAGCTCAAGCTTTGCAGCAAAACCAAGGGGTAGGCCAGGAAAAAAGCCCAGATGCTAGCGATACTGAGAGCCAAAATAAAAAGAGAACAAGAGCTTGGAAAGATAGCCGCGAACGTATGAAAAGACAATGGGCAAAAAAGATGAGTGAACTTGAGGAAAGTCTACGAGAAACCAAGGCTAAAATCATAGAGATCACATCTCAACCGCACTCTCACACATTCCCACCGCTACCATCCCCATCACCCTCCATCCCTTCACCCTCTAAGACAGCCCACGCAACCCACCCACCACCCCAACCAGGATCGGTATTAGCTGATCCCACTCCCGAAGACATAGACATGATGCTTAAAGCATATAAGGCCAAAATCCAAGAAGGGCCAAACGTCACGGATCATGACAAGTGCTATCCTAGAGCTGACCTAGAGATAGAAAGAACCAAACTATGCGCGAAAATGGTCGCATTGGCTCAGACTATGTTTGAAGCCAGTCGCCTTTTCAATTACTCAGGCTCAGCCAAAACGCAATTACACTTGGATGGATTCCTAGAGAAGTTAGAGAGGATAATTGCAAGATCTGACAAGGAAGAAAAAAATCAAGACCAAGAAAAAGCAAGCAAAAACAGGAATCAGTCCCAATCAGAAGTGTATGTGGCCAATGCCCCTAAACCGGACAACTTCCCCTCCGTAGAAAGAATAGAGAGGCCAATAGCACAGCCAGAAAAGGAATCTACCCCTCAAAGAAAGGGAAGGGCAAGAGAACGGGTAAGCCAGCCTCTTCAGGAAGCCCGTGGGCCTCCTCAAGAAGCTTATATTCCCCCCCAAAGGTCACAGGAGCCCCCCTCGAAAGCATATGTACCTCCACAGGTAACCCACATTCCTTCCCAGAGAGCGTATGAGCCTGTTCGGAAAAGTAATAGAATAAGTAATCCTCCCCAAGAAGCTTGTGCTCCAGCCATTTGCGAGAACGAGGAGAGAGTCAACAATAGAATCAGCCCTCCTTCACAGGTTGCTTATGCGCCCAATTCTACGGAGCCAGACACTTCTTCTTCTATGAATCGGTTTGCCCCAGACTTCCTACGAGAGATTCAAGAAGACAAATGGGATAACGAAAGCGAGGTCGCCCCTCCTTTTGAACTTGTGGACGATGCACACGACCAATTCCCACAAGACATCCCATCTATTTACGGGGAGCATGAGAGTGTTCAGTCTCACGAGAGATTGGACTTTGAGTCTAATTCCATACAGGAGCTACCCCACTTCACAGGCCCATGGGAAGCAAAGTCCACATGTATGAGAGCACCCACAGTCATGGTAAGGAACGACGACTCAGTCATACCGAGGAACACGGAGGTAGTAACGAACACCAAGGTGCAACGCGATCTCACTTTGGAAGAGCTGTCTGAGGATAGACCAAACGCGCGGAAATATGTAGCTAGTCAAGTAACTGAAACTGCAAAACCTCGTTCCCGGGTAGGATCCCATAGGACAGTACCGGAAATTCCCTTGGATAAGATAGGAGATATGTGTGAAGGTGAAGAAGGGAACACCTACCTTCCCATCACCTATCAGGACTACACCACGAAGGCAATTTTGGACTCAGGTGCAGGAGTTGCAATTGCCACCACCTCCTTATGGAAGCGTTGGGGCAAGCCAGCACTCAGGCCAACAAGAATGAAATTGCAGATGGCCGATGGTCATATTGAGAGACCCTTAGGATTGCTGGAAGGGATAACTCTCACCACTTGTGGAGTTGAGTTTGAGCATAGCTTTGCTATATGTGACTTCAGCAAAAATCATGCTTATGAGATGATTTTAGGAAGACCATTTATGCGACAGTTGCAAGTGGTACAGGATTGGGGAACCAACTCCTTGTATTTGCAACACTTGGGCGTTACAACCAAAGTCAATCTCAAGGACTATTCTCATAGAGATGTCCCTCCTATCCAGTGGAATCCCATCCATAGAGCCAAAGACGATACAGAATCGGTGCGCTCCATAGGGTCAGGATCCTCATGGATGCATGAAGACACTCACTTATGGATGTGCAAGGTAGCAGTAGAAGAAGAGAAGAGAGAGAAAGCCAGAGAGGTAGGTGCGAAAGAAACCCATAGATCAATCCAAGACCCAGCCTATGCACCTGTAGTTTTTCCAGACGAAGAATTTGAACCTCACGGTTGGGCAGAAATCTTAGCAACAATGGACGTAGCCATCAACGAAGAACAATGGACACCTCACTGTGATGAGGATGGCTATGATATTTCAGTCTTCTCCATAGAGCCAATCATGGGAGAGGCAGTCCTAGAAGAATGCGAACCTAGCCCTGATGCATTTGAGGATGCAAGTGACTCCGATCTAGAGTCAATCATTATGGACCCTCCATTTGCATCAGATGAAGAATACTTCTATGAAGTAGAATTTCAACCCCAGAGGCATGGAGAAGTTACAAATGACGTAAGATTAGCAACACATGTGAGTCCGAAGGAAGAAGGGAAGAAACGAAAAAAGAAAGAAGCCTCACCAGAAGAGGAAGAATCTTTGTTTGAGGTCCCCGAAAATTTTAAGAAGTATGAGATAGATGACAGGAGAGTCATGATAAGAATGCCTAAACGAGAGGCACAATCAGGAGAGGCCTATGATAACAAAGAAACCACCAAGAAAATAGTAGTGGCCCTAGAAGAAGGAGAGGAGAGATGCACGTATATAGGCCATGACCTGACAGAAGAAGAAGAGCACGAATTGATTGCCTTGCTAAGAGAATATAGAGATGTATTCGCTTGGAGTTACAAGGATTTGAAAGGGGTTGATCCGGACATATGCTCGCACACCATCCCCATGACCTCAGATGCCAAACCCTCTAAGCAAAAGCCTTATACATATAACGATAATTACGCTGCTAAGATCAAAGAAGAGATAGATAGATTGGTCGAAGCTGGATTTATCTATGAAATTGAGCACACCGAATGGGTATCCCCCATCGTAGTGGTGCCCAAGAAGAATGGCAAGCTGCGTGTGTGCATTAACTTGAAAAAGGTTAATGCCGCCACGATTCGAGATAACTATCCGCTTCCCATCGCAGAACATCTCTTAGAAAGAGTGGCAGGCAAGGAAGTGTACAGCTTCCTTGATGGATTTTCGGGCTACAATCAAGTAGCCATAGCTCCAGAGGATCAGCATAAGACAGCCTTTGCCACAGAATGGGGCATTTTTGCTTTTAGAGTAATGCCATTTGGGCTTACCAATGCACCAGCGACCTTCCAAAGGCTGATGTGCCATGTGTTTAAGGAGTTCCTGAGGAAGAGTTTAGAAGTCTACGTTGACGATCTCTGTGCTCATTCCAATGTTAGACAAACTCATATTCCTGAACTCAGACAAATCTTTGACAAATGTAGAGAATATCAAGTCTGCCTGAACCCCGAAAAGTGTGTTTTTATGGTCAGGCAAGGCAAGATCCTAGGACATATAGTGTCAAAGAATGGCATATCTACTGACGAAGAAAAAGTGAGAGCCATAGCAGAGCTACCTAGGCCAAAGAATGTCAAGGAAGTACAAGCTTTCATGGGGCATTGTGGTTATTATCGACGATTTATACACATGTATGCTGTCATTGCAAAGCCCATGTACGGACTTCTGACAAACTTTGAGTGGACGGATGAATGCGAAAATTCCTTCCAAGAGCTTAAACGAAGATTATGTTCAGCACCAATCTTGACCACACCAGATTGGAGTAAGCCATTCCATGTTCATGTGGATGCATCCAATTATGCCATTGGATGTGTGCTCGCACAACCTACTGGTGAAGGTAATATGGATCTTCCAATTGCCTATGCCAGTAGAAAATTGAATGCGGCTGAACGGAATTACACCACTACAGAGCGCGAAGGATTAGGCATGGTATATGCAGTTAAAAAATTTAGACACTATTTGCTTGCAAATAAGTTTAAATTTTTTACTGATCATCAGGCGTTGTTATATCTTGTAAACAAGCCATGCAATACAGGAAGATTAGTGAGATGGTTTCTCTTGCTAATGGAATACGATTTTGAGGTTGTGGTAAGGAAAGGTAGGACTCATTTGAGAGCGGATCATCTCTCTAGGCTCACATCGGGAGAAGCCCCACAAGGAGTGTCAGATGACCTTCCGGATGCTTACTTGTTTAATTTGGAAGTGGTGCCGCAGTGGGCCAAGCCATTGGTACCAGTATTGACATACGGGCCTAACCATCCTGTGGTAAACACACGGAACAGAGAGGTTGTAAAAGCCCAAAAATACCACATCATGGCAGGAAGCATGTACAAGCACACAGATCAAGGGATCTTGGCTTGTTGCGTAGAAGAGGATGAGTACGCTAAATGGTTGCAATTAGCACATGTAGGTGCGTTAGAGCAACACCATTCAAAGCAAAGAACTTTGCAGACTCTAAAGAGATTCGGAGTGCATTGGCCAACTATGGAAGCTGATGTCCAAAAGTTGTGCAAGGAATGCCCAATCTGTTGCACTAAACCACCAGTGGAACATGCCACTCTTTATCAAGTATCCATTGTGCCAGATTGGAGTGAACCTCTAGTATCATTCTTGAGAACAAACACATTCCCTCCAGACATGACTCTAGCTAGGAAAAGGAGTTTAGAACAAGAAGCCCAGGATTACTCACTCATCGGTAATAATCTATATAAGCGCGGTAAAGATGGTTACCTGAGACTATGTGTCCACGAAAGTGAATATCTGAAGATCTTGGAAACTGCTCACCAAGGTGTAGCAGGAGGACACTTTGGACCAGATCGGGTAATCAAGGCGATACTATTTGCGGGCTTCTGGTGGCCTACCCTTCACATGGATGCACATACCTATGTGAAACGGTGTGATGTCTGTCAAAGGACTCAGTATCCTATACGCAAAGATGAGATGCCACTGAAACCTATGATGGGTGGACGTGCATTCTCTAAGTGGGGAATAGACTTCGTAGGTCCTATTAATCCCCCAGCTAAGGGTTCTCATGCGGAATACATCATTGTGGCAACAGATTATCTCACCAAGTGGGTAGAGGTAAAAGCTACAACCAAGAACGATGCTCAAACAACTGCCAAATTCTTGTTTGAGAATGTATTCACGAGATATGGACTACCTATAGAGCTTGTAAGTGATAGAGGCACTCACTTCTTGAATGAAGTTATTGAAAATCTACTCCAAGAATTTTTGGTAATACACAAGAAGTCTGCCCCATATCACCCTCAAGCTAATGGTCAAGCTGAGAGCACTAATAAGATTTTATGCAATGTACTGACGAAATTAGTGAACACTAAACGCTCTGATTGGGACAAACAGCTACACCATGCTGTTTGGGCATACCGAGTGGCCTACAAAACGGTACTCCAAGCCACTCCCTTTCAGATGGTATTCGGTCAAAACGCTGTGTTACCCTTGGACTTCTTGATCCCTACATTGAGAGTAGCACGAGAGCACGAATGGACAGGTCATGAGCTCTCCTCTAGGATCTTTGACCTTGAACGATTAGGAGAAACAAGACTGAGAGCCGCTGCAGGGATATATGCAGCCAAGAAGAGACAGAAGGCATACTTTGATGCCCACGTGAGGGATAAAGGCTTGAAAGCAGGAGATCTAGTCTTAGTCTATACACTAAAACAACACGCGAGGAAGCTAGAAAAGAGAGGCTACGGACCTATGATCATCAATAGGATCTCCACGAGCGGAGCAGTACAATTGGCCACATTAGAGGGTGATGTTCTCCCAAATTATATTAGCGGTTGCAGAGTCAAGTTGTATCAGGAACCCCTCACGGAGGAAATGCTCAGTCGACTCAACACTGCTAAGAAACGCAAAGAGGAAGAAAAGCGAGTTCGAGAAGAAGCTCAAGCTGAAGCTTTAGAACGCATCAGAAGGATGAAATTACGAAGGCAAGGTAGAGATCAGCCTGGAGCGAATGACTATGCAGACCAAGGATTTCCTATGGCCATGTGTGAAGTCGCAGGAACAAGCTCGCATAGGATAATTGATAGACGTCCTTTCGTAACCTTAGATATAGGACAAGGAAAGAGTGCAAGGACCGTAAGAGCCTTGATTGACTCAGGTGCAGCCACTAGTGCGGTTAAATTGTCTTACTGCCAAGAATTACAATTGACTGTCAATCCTGTGGAAGCATATCTTATAGGATTGGGAGGAGTGGAAACCCCTTGCATGGGCGAGGCGGAACTTCCCCTTTACATTCATGATGAGGCAATGACAGTTAAAGTACTGGTGTGTCAAGATGAGGATCTCACTGAACCTCTAGTCTTGGGTCAAGATTGGATCTATGACCAAGCAATTAACTTAAACCTAAGAAGTGGACTTCTCCAGGTTTGGGTCAATCATAGTCGAGTTACAGTAGAATTAGACAATGGAGCACTCAAGGAACTAGGAAAGGCACAGACTCCTGGTCCTTCCAGGGGTACACATGAAGATGACCATGCTGTTCTTGTTCAAAACCCTGTGTTGCAGAGGAATGATATTTGCAAAAAAGGAATCAGGGATGCAACGGAACTCCCTTCTTTTCCAAAGGCCAGAAGGAGGCAGCAACCAAAGGCGGATCACAAGCAGAAGAAGCCGAGTACTACCTATGTCCGAGATCAAAAGTACCTGCGCAGCAGAATGTCCCAGAAAATAAACCAGGTGTGGGTGCGGAAAGGCGAACGACCGGGTGCACCACCGTCAACTACACGGGCAAAGCCTCTTATTAGTAACCAACAACACGACGCTAATAAGAAGTCTGTCAGAAATTCTTCTGCTAAAGTAAAATCTATTTGGGTGCCCAAGAAGTCGATGAAGGCAAGCCCACAATCTAGACAAATTTGGGTGCCTAAGGCTTGCTTGAGGGCACAAGTAGTTACGCCAAGGCCACAACCTATGCAGCATAACCCATCTACGAGTACAACCAGTATTCCCTCGTGCTCAACACTTAGGAACACACCAAGACCCATGAGCATGCATGTAATCACTTATAAGTGGGTCCCTAAAAGGCCCCATTCCCAAACAGCGACACCGACACAGCTCTCTGGAGTCTCTACGAAACCGAAAGCAAAGCCCATCCACTGCATTTGGCAGTCTAAGATCTGTGATAAACCCCCCGACCCCGATTTGTAAATTCACCCCACTTACTAACGGCATTAGTCTCCTAGGAATACACAAACGTTAACTACACTCACTGTCTTCGTGCACTTACTAACCACTAACTCACCATATACCTCATGTTAATGTTGTAACGGGGACAGCAACGGATTTAGTCTGTCCATTACGATGTTAACACATGCTTCTATATTCTCACAGAATCAGAAGGCAAGCAGTAAAATGGCAGAAGCGACAGGTTCGGGCTCACAAGTAGGGATACTTACTGCAGGAATTGATGTGGATAGCCTACCTGTGGACGTGCCCCCGACTGAACGACCAGTGGAGATGCAACACCTTCAGCAACTCCCGGTGCCAGACCCACCTACAGGAATCACGGAAAGAGTCCATGCCAAATCTCATTGGTTCAATGGCATGCCCGGTCCATTAGGAGAGGCTAAGTATATCTGGGAGTCTAAATGCGAGTATGACAGATCATGGGTGCGTTTCCAATTTTTCTCCAAGGAGTTCGAGACTTTACAGAACACTGAAGACCTCCAGATCATATGGCAACGAGCAGGGTTGGCGGAATATTTTGAAGCCCCACTACCTAAACCCGACCTCCTCCGATGTTACTATCTGGTCTCTACATTACAAGCTCATGAAGATAAGGACCAACCCGGATCATTTGTTCTCCCCTCATTGCTGGGCAACAACGAGTTGAAGAGGTTTGAACTTACTGTGGAGCTAGTGAGTGATGCTTTAAAGATGCATGGCACGCATGTACCCTCAGAAAAGGATGCTCTCGTTCCCAACAACATGAAGGACAGGAAAGTAGTGAAGCTGAAAGACATGGCAGCCCTCACCCCAAATGTGTCCATCCCTCTCCGCATGTGCATGCAACATTTCGCCTTCCCCGGTCAAGACCGATTCACGCAACCACACAAGAAGATCTGGTTTGCTCTCTACTTGGCGGAAGCAGGTGCGCTACCTATTAAGCTACCAGTGTGGATTATAGATCAGTTGTATGAAGCGAACAAACGGGCTTCTAGGAAATTAGTGGTGAACGGATGCTGTGCACTCACACGCATCATTTACCGATGCTTGGCATATGATGTCCCCATTGAGCGTGCCTTAACTTGGGCACAATTACAAATGTTTAAAAGGCTCAAGACATCCACACATCAGTCCAAGCGCATGAGGGGCGCGATTCCGTGTGTCCAGACAAGGGAAGTCCTGACTACTCCTGAGGCATCACCATTAAGAGAGGGCACTGTACCTCCTTTTACCATTAGGATACCCAGGTCGGAATCTGACACTACGACACAACCCACCCCATCGGCTCCTCCGGTTACACCTGAATTCGAGTTTGCTGCCACTGGAGAGGCTGAAGGACTGGACCCCCAGGATTTCGAAGCATTCCTACAAAGCACACAATTCTCTGATGTGGAGTTTTATTCAGAGGCAGAGGAGCAGGGCACATCCTCACGGAGAAGAAGAAAGTCTACAGACGGTAGACATGTCCATTGGAGTGACGCTCAGCAAAGCCAACAACACGGACACCCGGAAGAAGAAGAAGCATATGAAGAAGAGACCACTGAAGCCCCAGCATATACAGCAGAACTCCGAAGGCTGTATCAGATTATGGAAAGAGTGCGATCACAGCAGTTACTCACTGAACAGAGCAGCAGAGTACTTATGACTCAGTTGTTGGAAGAAGCGGGAGTTGACTCAGAGTACAGGGAAGGTCTCTTATTGATGGCAGAAACATATGGAGTTGTAGAAGCTGTGCGCACTGCCATTCAGAGGCCTTCAGTTCAATATGACCCACGAAGGTTCCAGACACGACCTCGCTCAGGTAAAAATATCCAAATTCCCGTTACAGTTGCAGAAGAGCCCACTACTACACCAACCTCCCAAACAGCTAGTCAACAGCACCCCGCCACCCATGAGGAGTCCACCGAACCACTACCATCCACTTCCCCACCATCACCTCCTAGAAGAGAAACAGTGAAACCACATCGACTGCTCAACCCACCGACCCCACCTTCACCTTCCGTACTCCGATCTCCAGTGCCACCCTATTCTCTACCACTGATAACCCGGTCTTTGACGCAAACCCCATCACTACACCACCCACCGAAACCATTCCCGAGCCTGCCCTAGGACAACCATCCCCAATGCCTTCAGCCACCGGTCATCCTGACCCCAGATCCACATTCATGGGCTTCCCTGCTACCACGCAACCCTTTCAGCCCTCCTCAAATTTACGACCCCAACCCCCGATATCCCTCTCTCCATTTCTACAATCCCTCCAGGACATCTTTGCTAGGGCTTTTCAACCAGGCCCTCAACCATTCCCTGTCTTTTCAGCTCCCCACCCCACGTCACATCTATTCACCACTTCCACACACACACCACCTACCATACCAATGTATATGGCAGGCCCCACACTAACACCCACTCCTGAAGGTATGGACATTTCACCACCCACGGCACCTCCACCCACGGTTTCACCTCCTCCCATTCCCCCTCCACCAATTTCACCCACACACACAACTTTCGTAGACACATCATTCACTGTCTCCCTTCCCCAATTCCCTTCCCATGCATCTTCCACAGTAAACACCCCCCACTCATCTATAGGTAATGCATTGGACACCATGTTGGCTTGTATATCAAATTTAAGAACAGATTACATTCAGCTCCAGCAACAAAACGCACGCCTGCAAGAGCACTCAGCGACACTACAGCTCCGCCTTGCGATACTAGAAGAGGAGAATGCTCGCCTCCACACACAGTTCCACACCCTCCAAGAAGCCCACAATATATTGGAGGTACAGCTACAGAACGTAGATCAAGAAGTAGTGCAGGTGGTAGAAGGTCACCTACGGACACAGCTGGAACGCAACTCAAAACTTCAGCGAAATATGGCACTACTTAAACGCCATCTTGCGACTGCTCAGGAAGAGAACAGACGACTGCAAATACAAAATCAAGAGAACCTGGAGGCAGCTATTGAGAGCACACCGGGGGCACCCATTAGTCCATCCAAGTTTCAAGCAGTGACCCCCGATAACATAAAGATTATATTGGAAGATTATGCCATGTTGCTCGAAGCACATGATAAGCTATCGGAGGAGCTGGGACAACTAAAGCAGGAACACCAACAAGCACCAGCAGCTGCCCCTCCAACCACCCCCTCTGCGGCTTCGCTTCACACAGACGCAGAGGCCATCAAAGATCTCCAGGAACAGGTTACTGAATTGCAGACACGCCTACTACAATATGAGAGGCCATCTTCCCCTCCGGAGGCGCCCACGGACGAAGAAGTTGTGCAAATTCCTGTGGAACAAACGTTTGACGAAGAATATGATCCGCAACCATTTCCAGGAGGCCAACAAACAGAAGAAGCGCAGGACACGTTCGAGGCACCACGGCCGCCATGGTTACGACAAGTGGAGGAAATAGGGACCTCGCATGAAGAGCGCACTGTAGTGCAAAATCAGGCTATGAGGGTCATAGAGGAGACTGTTTTACAATCAGATTACTTCAAGAACTTGTCATCGAGACGCCTGATTCTCTCATCGGAACTCCAGTACAGGCCATATTATATTATCTTGGCTGATTATAATGCAGAAATACAAAGAGTCACGGGTCAGATTCCTACTTTTGCGACCCAATTTCAACCCGAAGACCTTCCTCCAGAGGTGCGAAAAGGCAAGATTCGTCAACCAACATGGCGGCAGAAACTTTTAGAGACTTATCCAGAAATGCTACGCACATGGAACAACGCGCCGTTGCACCTCCTGTACAACCCATGCTACGGTCCAGTCCCCCGCCGCAGGTCGTGGAAGGCATTTAATATCAAGGTACAGAACAATGCGCAATGCAAGGAATGGCTGAACTACCCGTACATAGCGCCACCACAAGGACCACCATCGGTAGCATATATGATGGGGACCATTCGCCACTGGATGCCGCGCTTGAAGCCCATGCAAGATGTAGCAGCGCAAATGATGCTTAAAATCTTAGATATGATGCAAGTGGTGCTGAAGACCTTTAGAAATGCAGCCGCACCACAGGTACGCCTTCCGGGGTTTAGCAATGGAAATTACGACTTGGTGTATGACATGAGCACCACCCCCAGTATCCGTGTGGCTTACGCTTGGCATGCACGCATCAAATACCTCCCCGCCTGCTACAAACAGACCTTCGAAGAAATGTTCAGATCAGGGTTCTGGGAGTACCACTCGGAGATTTTCGCGCCAAAGCCGACACATCTGCTTCAACTGTTTGCTTGTGAACAAGCAATGTATTCAGAGTACTACACCACCCCGCAACCAGAGACCCCCGGTGCAATAAATTGGGAGGCATTGGAAGCCGATCTAGCAAGAGGCTTAAGGATAGGAG
Source organism: Ceratopteris richardii (assembly GCA_020310875.1). Classification (NCBI taxonomy): domain Eukaryota; kingdom Viridiplantae; phylum Streptophyta; class Polypodiopsida; order Polypodiales; family Pteridaceae; genus Ceratopteris; species Ceratopteris richardii. The sequence continues at coordinate 148,095,398 of CM035436.1, read as the reverse complement.
AACATGAACTGGCCACCAATGTCATCCAATATTACATCGACCACCCAAGGGAACAAAGGTCTGTCAGGGGCGACAGACGCTAGGAAGGGGGGAGTGTTGGCATACAAAGCAATAAAGGAGTCATGCACAATACGGCAACAAGGCCAGATCATTTTTTCCCATAGATTATGTACAACCCAAGTGATTTTAATCACTACACAAACATTGTAAATCCCGTTTTTGGTAGATTAGACTCCATTTTGTGCAAGCCGAGGAGTCCTCGAGCTTGAGGAGTATTAGAAGTACCATCGTACCAAATTTCATAATTTTTAGACTTCGTTTGAGCCCTCAAATAAGCCCTGGAACCTAATTTTTAACTAGGCCGGACACTAGGTCTGGACAGGGCCAAAAGCTAGTCAAAAACTATAAAAAGAGCTAGAGAGCTCATTTTTGAGGTTAGATTGTAATTGAAACGAACTTGTAAGAGCTTGTGAAAGTAATCTAAAAGCTCCATTGATTCTCACTCTTTGTCTTGCCGTGTGTGCGCGTGTGTGTGTATGTGTGTGCATGCTTGTGTGCTTCTCACTCATGCACTTGTGCCGCCACTTGCTCGAGGTCTTCATACCATCCTCACGTCTTCCCGGATTGACATTAAAGGAGGTGCTACTCATCATTGAGCTACAGCATTCAAGAGCACAGCGAAGAAAGCCAGGAAGCCCAGTAGGACACGGGCAGGTAAGCGCATGCGAGGCACCATCCCTTGCCTCCAAGTGCCAGAGTCGCCGTCACCACAACCCTCTCCCGAGCGCCCACAGACAGAAGCTGCTCCCACTGTACAACCTATTCGCATACGGTTGTCCAGACCAGTAATTACGGAGGCCACCACTAGTACCGCTGCACCTCAGGCAGCTACCACCACAGAACCCCCCACCACAACCGCAGAAGCTCCCACCACCATTGGTGCGGAAGCGTTTTCTTTCCCGATACCACATATGGAGGCCGACCCCATAAACACGACATTCGATTTTGAGATGCCTGATGCATTCTCAAACGAATTTCAGTATTCAGAAGCACAACTGTTCTCCCAGGAATATGAACGTCCCAGCTACCCGACTACGCCGCGAGACTTGCCACAGGGACAAGCTGTGTCGGGCTCTGAAGAAGAAAGAACCGAAACAGACGACGATCAAGGCGACGATGAAGCCAGCCAGGGTTCACATGACGACCAGACAGAGGGGCAAGGCCAACAAACCGACACGCACGGCGACACCAGCACATATGAAGATGAAACTTTCGAAGCCGCAGCGTACACATTGGCCATAAAGAAATTATATCGTACCATGGAGAAAGTCTGGGCACGAAAGAGGTTAACTGAAGAGGAGAGCCAGGCATTAATTGAACAGGAACTCATCTCCGGAGGATTCGAAGACGCCTATATCAGAGGGTTCAGAGAGTTAGTCAAATCAGTAGGCTCCCATGAAGCACTCAGGTTTTTACAAAGAAAGCAACTACCACAGTTTGATCCCCGCCGAGTGCGACTACTCTCAAAACCTGGGGAGTATATTCGTGTACCAACAGGAGCCCAATCTTCAGCACAAGCCAGGGAGGCACGCCTCGCCCCCGAACGTTCAGTAACCGCAGAAACCATTCTTGTAGATTCGCCACCCCGTACCACCATTGTACATACCACTACAATCCTCGAAATAACCTCCACCCCTTCGACTCCTCTTTCACCTCATCTTTCACCAACCCATCCTGTATCACCCGCACACCCACCTGCTTTCCCCACATCCACACCTGTACAAAGCAATATAGCCCCAACCTCTTCCTTACCCATTCATACCACCAGGCCCACACCCAACCCTCTGCATCCCTATGTTAACCCCTTCACCCCTTCATCCTTCCCAGCGTTTCCCCCACCTCTAAGAACCCCATTCCCCTTCCTAACCCCACTAACCTTCTCACCAGTCTCACCTCCCCAACCTACCATAACGCCTATTTCCCCGTTTCACCAAGCCGCTCCAACCATTCCCCCTGTAAACTACTCTACGTTTGTAAATCCTGTATTCACACCTACGCAACCACCCACAATCACACCACTTTTCACAGTCACAACATTAAACACGTCCAATGGCATGGACATATCACCACCCACCTCACCACCACCCACTCCACTCACAGCACCCTCATATTTAGGCACTTCACAATTTTCCACAATCACCACTGCATCCACAGTCCCAACCCCGCTCCCCATTCCCACTGCATCTACTACCACTGCATCCTCATTTAGCACTTCACTACTACTATCGCCCACCATAGACACCGCATTTCAACACATGTTCGCATGCATGACGCAAGTCCGCGATGAGTTTGCATCACTCGGCACCAACTATCAACAGCTGCAGAAAACGACGAACGACTTACAAACGAAGCTTAATTTGTTATCAATTGAGAACGCCTCACTGAACAGCCGATACCAAGAGTTACGAGAGGCTTATCACAAGTTAGAAATAGAAAGTGAGGAAAAAAGCAAAGAGGCCACCGCGGATTTAGATAACCTACTTAGAGCCCAGACTGTCCGCAATGCAACGCTCACTAGAAATATGGGCTTACTAAGAAGACACTTAGCCGCAGCAAAAGAGGAGAACCAGAGACTCCAAGAGCAGAACAGAGAGAACTTGGAAGCGGCTTTAGATCATCCAGAACAGCCACTAAGTCCGAGCAGATTCAAGGCAATCCCATCCGAGTCGATGCGGATGCTGCTAGACGACCATGTCAGATTGCTCGAGGACTATGATCGTATGAACGAAGAACATCAAAAGTTAAAGGAAGATCACAAACTGCTACAACTCAGAGAACCAGCAACACAACAGGTACCAGTAGCAGCGGAATTACCAGCGCCTGTGGACCCTGCCCCTGAAGTTTTAGAGGAACTCAACGCACTCCGGGCCCAGGTAACAAATCTTGAATCTAGGATTGCCATCTATGAAGCACCACCAAGGCCAGACTCCCCACCTGAGCTACCAGCTGAGGAAGAAACCGTCACTATCCCGGTGGAGGAGACCTTCGAAGAGGCTTATGAACCGATACCCATCCCAGGCGGACGTGTCACGGCCGAAGGCCACATGACCTACGAATTACCTACCCCCGCATGGATGAAGACAGTAGAAGAACTCGGAACGACACACTCGGCCAGAGTAGAGGCACAGCTACATGCCATGGCCATAATTGAAGAAAAAATTTTACAATCACCATTCTTTGCTCAAATGGCCCCGCGACGATACATATCCGGGCATGAGCTTCAGTATAAACCATACTTCATGTTAATGGCAGAATATCAGTTAACCATAGAGAAAGAAACCGGCATGAAACCAACGCATGCCACTCAATTCGAGCCAGAGGACTTGCCACCAAGGGCGCAGAGAGGTGAAATCCTTCAACCAGACTGGCGCAAAGATTTACTGCAAAATTATCCAGAGATGATGAGCACGTGGGTAAAAGCGCCGCTTCACTTAAAATTTAATCTGTGCTGGGGACCAGTACCACGACGCCGCTCTTGGACTGCCTTCGCTATAAAGCTACAGAACAATAAGCAGTGCCAAGACTGGTTGAACTATCCCTACCTCAAGCCACCAGTCGCGTTACCCACAGTAGGCTACATGATGGCGACGATCCGCCACTGGCTCCCTCGATTAAAACACATGGATGATATTGCCGCGCACATGACTGTCAAAATCTTTGACATGATGCAGATGGTCTTTAAAGTCTTCCGGCGCATCAAGGCTCCCCATGTTAACACCCCGGGCTTTGAGCATGGCAACTTTGATTTAGTCTATGATATGAGCACAACGCCATCGCTACGGGTGTGTTACGCCTGGCACTGCAGGATCAAATATCTACCGGCATGTTACAAGCAAACATTCGAAGAAATGTTCACCACTGGTTTTTGGGAGTACCATTCCGAAGTATTCATAAGCAGGCCCACACACTTATTGCAATTATTCGCCTGTGAACGAATGGTGTACTCCACACATTATCAGCTCCCACCACCAGACGAGCCGCAACCTATCGACTGGGAGAAACTCGAGGCTGATCTAGCCCGAGGTATTCGTGTATCAGAGCACACCCTCGCTCAAGACCTCCTACAGAATTACATCCGGCAGACCTCACAACAAGGTTCTGTCAGGGACGACAGAAGCGAGAGGGAGGGGGGTGTTGGAAGCAGTCAGAGGCACAGACGCCACGGAAGCATGTGAAGATGAAGCAGGGAGCCAGGCGGATCAATTTTTTAAAACAAATATATTTCTTATTAATTCTCCAAACATGCAACAGTGATTGTTATCACTAATTGTAACATATGTATCATAAGAAAACCCCATTTTGTAATCCATAGCTCCATTTTGTGCAAGCCGAGGAGTCCTCGAGCTTGAGGAGCTTAGGTAGAATACTCGTACCAAATTTCGTTATTTTTAGATATCGTTTACCCTTCCAAATAGCATCTAGGACCTATTTTTTAACTACGCCGGTCATTAGATGTGAAACCGGTCAAAACTAGTCTAGAAACTATAAAAAGAGCTAGAGAGCTCATTTTTGAGGTTAGCTTGTTGGAGTAAAGAAGAGAGTAGAGCTAGTTTGAGCTTGTAAGAGTATTCTTGAGTAATAGAGCGAATTTCCCACCTTCCATTGTGTCTTGCTTGTCTCTTCATTGTGTGTGTGTATGTGTGTGTGCATCTTTGTGCTTCTCACCTTCACTCTCACATCATCTCACGTTCACGATCTTCATATCACTCCTACCTCTCCCACGGATTGACAATTAAGGAGGTGAAGCTTTTTAACGTGGTTCTCACCATTGTGCTAGAGCGACACCAAAGCTACCGCTACACCAGAAATCACCCCTCCCCAGACACGACGAGTTAGGCCATTCACAATCCGGCTACCAAGACCAAGCACAGAGGGGCCTAATCTGGTGTTTCCACCCATTCCATCAGATTTGGAATTTCCACAGGGATTTACTCTTGAGGACCTCACGGATGAAGAAATTGCCAGATTAATCTATGACTCTAACCTCGAAGCTGAAGCAGAGCAAGCTCAGGAACCACAACCCCAAACAACAACATCGGCCCCCACCCAACCACAAGTTGTAGAAGTCGATGTAGATGAACAAGAGGCAGGAGGAGACGAAGAAGAAGCCGACGAAGAACAACATCAAGAATATGACGAACTCTCCGAGTTAGCAAGTGCCCCAGCATATTCGGCACAAATCAAGAGACTATATCGAACCATGCGACTGGTTCAGGAACAGCATCAGATGTCTCTAGAACAGGGCAAAAGGCTCATGAACGACTTGCTAGCGGAGGAAGGTGTGGACGAGTTGTTCATTGAGTCCATGAACCTTCATGCCGACGCCGTAGGACTAGATGAGGCCATTCATGAGGCAGTGGCCTACATTCACAGGTTTGAGAAAAGGGTTCCCGTTCGTCCCAGGAGGTCCGGGAAGCAAATTCACATCAATACATCAGCACCAGGCGAGGCAGCGCAATCAGAAGAATATCAAGAAGCACCGTTGTCACCACCATCCCCACCGCGCACTACCCAATTTACCCCACCACAGGGCACTTGCACTACCACGTTCACTACCACTACCATTGTCATGGGCATTCCACTCTCTCCGGGAATCCAATTTGGGGGAGTCACCATGCCCACCTTCACCACCCTGTTCACCGATGTCACATCCACTCCACCCACGATTCCCATCTACACTGTCACTCAAACAGTTGACACGATGGAAACATCACCTGCCACAGCACCACTCCCTCCCCCCATGCCACCTTCATCACCCATACCCCCTCCACCCACATCTCCACTTACATCCACATCATTCACCTCTCCCATTCCCGCCCCCATTCCCCCTGCATCTTCACCCCTCCCAGCATTATTTAATGTAAATAACATATTTTTAGCATTAAACCAATGTGTATACCAGCTCCAGAATGAGTACAAAGCTCTGGACAACCGGTATCAGCAACTGGAAACGCACCATCAGAACTTACAAAGACAATTTCACATTCTACAAACAGAAAATGCAGAACTGAATCAACGCTACACGACGCTTGAGCAGGCTCACCAAACATTATTGGAGGCACCCCAACCATCGACAGAATCAGGTGTCAAACAACTAGAAGCTTTGCTCGAGGTATACCAAGCCGATAATCTCAAAGTCCGACGTAACCTGGCACTTCTCAGAAAACACATGGCGGCCGCCCTTGAAGAAAACAAGAGACTGCAGCAGCAAAATGAAGCAAATCTAGAAGCAGCAATGGAAGGCTCTCCACACGAAATTGATCCAGAGCAGTTTAAAGCTGTGCCCTCAGAGACAATGAAGACCATCTTGGACAGCTATGCAGATCTATTAGAAGCTCATGATGACTTGGAAAGGGAACGTGATGCGCTGCGCAATCAACTCCAAGAGCAACAGACAGCACCCAAAATCACAAAAACGGCCACGACTTCAGAGGAAGTCAAGACATTGAAAGAGCAGGTGGCCGAATTACAGGCACGATTACTCACACATGAAAGGCAACCCTCTCCAGTTGTCGAACCAGAACCCGAGGATTTGGTACCCATCGAGGTAGATGAGACGTATGAGGAACCTTACGTTCCTATGCCAATGCCAGGTGGTGAGCAAACCGCAGAAGGGATGGATACGTTAGAAATTGAAGTACCTGAGTGGCTCCAAACACTAGAGAAAACGGCATCAACTCATGAAGATCGAGTGGCAGTTCAAATCCAATCTATGGCAAAGATAGAGGACACTATTATTAAATCAGAATACTTCCGCAGCATGTCCCACCATAGATGGATCGGAACCAATGATGATCAATACGTGCCATATTGTATACTCCTGGCGGACTATAATGCAGAAATCCAACAAAGATGTGGCAAACCTCCAACGTTTGCTACACAATTTGGGCCAGATGACATCCCAGCGAGCGCTCAAAAAGGATCCATTCATCAACCCACTTGGAGGATCCGACTCCTCGAAACTTACCCGGAGATGGTTCGCACCTGGACGAATATGCCTCTTTTTATTAAATATAACCCTTGTTATGTTCCTGTACTCCGCAGACGCACATGGCCAGAGTTTACCATTGCAGTCAAGAATATCAAGGGCTGCGCCAAATGGTTAAACTACGTCTATCTAGCACCCCCTCAAGGGCCTCCCACCGTCAATTACATGATTTCCACTATACGGCACTGGAGCATCCGATTAAGGAATACCCCTGATGTAATGGCCCAGATGTGCATGAAAATTTTTGAGTTAATGCTTATTACATTCAGGACATTCAAGAATATCAAGGACCCACACTTCTCAGGCGTCGGATTCCTTACAGGAAACCAAGATTTAGTTTATGACATGAGCACCACTCCTTCCATAGAGGTGATATATGTTTGGCACGCCAGAATAAAATACCTCCCAGCCTGCTTTAAACAAACATTCAAAGAGATGTTCATAACAGGGTTCTGGGAATACCACTCAGAAATATTTGTACCCAGACCCTCACATCTCCTCCATTTATTTGCTGTGGAGCGAACCATTCACTCAGAACAGTTACGGGTGCCACATCCAGATGTCCCAGGGCCAGTCAATTGGGATGCATTGCTGACAGATCTAGCAAGGGGACTCAGGTTAGAAGAACACCACCTCGCCGCCGATATTGTACAATACTACGTCCAAAAAGAAGCTAGACAAGGGTCTGTCAGGGGCGACAGACGCGAGAGTGGGGGGGGTGTTGGCAGTAGCCTTGGTACACCAGGACGTACAAGACATGAAAGTCAAAGAAGGGAGTCAGAGCGAAGGGACAGCACAAGCAAACAGGTAAGATCTAGCAAGGGGACTCAGGTTAGAAGAACACCACCTCGCCGCCGATATTGTACAATACTACGTCCAAAAAGAAGCTAGACAAGGGTCTGTCAGGGGCGACAGACGCGAGAGTGGGGGGGGTGTTGGCAGTAGCCTTGGTACACCAGGACGTACAAGACATGAAAGTCAAAGAAGGGAGTCAGAGCGAAGGGACAGCACAAGCAGTCAAAGAAGATCTGGCAAGTAGGCCAATATTTTTTCAAGACATTAATGCAAATCAAAGAGATGGACATGCAGGGAGGAAGAGCAAGTAGGGAGCTCGAAGATATGTATGGCAGATCACTAGAAGAAATCCCTACAACAACAGTGATTTTTATCACTAACAATCATTGTAAATATCATTTCACCTTTTTGTAGCTCCATTTTGTGCAAGCCAAGGAGTCCTTGAGCTTGAGGAGCCTTAGAAGTAGTGGCGTACCAATTTTCGTATTTTTTAGATCTCGTTTGAGCCCCCAAATAAGCCCTGGAACCTAATTTTTAACTAGGCCGGACACTAGGTTTGGACAGGGCCAAAAGCTAGTCAAAAACTATAAAAAGAGCTAGAGAGCTCATTTTTGAGGTTAGATTGTAATTGAAACGAACTTGTAAGAGCATTTTGAAAGTAATCTAAAAGCTCCATTGATTCTCACTCTTTGTCTTGCCGTGTGTGCTCGTGTGTGTGTATGTGTGTGCATGCTAGTGTGCTTCTCACTCACGCACTTGTGCTGCCACTTGCTCGAGGTCTTCATACCATCCTCACGTCTTCCCAGATTGACATTAAAGGAGGTGCTACTCATCATTGAGCTATAGGAAATCTGAGTAATTGTCTGTGTGTCGCCGAGCTCTGTCAATCGCGACCGACAGAAAAATTGCTCTAATTGCTAAACAAAGTGCATATCCATGACCTACAGGCCTAGAGCTTCCCAAAAATGTGTTTAGTTTTTTGAAATTCCACAGATTTCTGTCAATCGCGATCGCTCTGTCAATCGCGATCGACAAACCACGACGGACAGACCTGTCAATCGCGATCGACACGTCAATCGCGACCGACAGACCACGACGGCTCTGTCAATCGCGACCGACAGAGTCAACGACCGATTGACCACGACTGACGGATCATACGCGCGACACGTGTCAATCGCGATCGAGTCATCAATCGCGATCGACTCATCAATCACGATCGACACAGTCAACGACTGTTTGACCACGACGGACAGACCACGACGGCTCTGTCAATCGCGATCGACACAGTCAACGACTGATTGACCACGATCGACAGACCCTTGCAACCGACCTGTCAATCGCGATCGACTCATCAATCGCGACCGACAGAGTCAACGACCCTTTGACCACGACTGATTGACTTTTCGTAACCCCTGTCAATCGCGACTGACCAGTCAATCGCGACTGACAGCCACGACGGACCTGTCAATCGCGATCGACACGTCGATCGCGACTGACCTGTCAATCGCGACCGACAGACTTTGCGAACACGTTAGAAGGGCAATTTAGGTCAAATTTCTAAGGCAAAAGTAGTGATCTAAATTTTGGCCAAGAGTGGGACAAACACAAGGGTGTAGCATTGCATTACGAGGACACGACCCAAGTAACTTTAGAATTTCTGTTTGCCTGATAACTGAGCGCAATCCTGTTTTAGCCCCAAAACCCTGAACCGGCATAACTTTCTCATACGAAATCCGTTTGCCGTGATTTTTGTTTTGTTGGAAAGCTCACAGGGAGTACAACAAAAACATCGACTGGTTATAGCTAAATTAAGATCAGGAATATTTGCTAGGGAATTTTGAAGTTGACCATACCCAGGGGGAACAAAAATTCAGGGATCTCTAGAGTTGAGTCCAAAAGGTCATAGTGTAAATTGGTGAAGTATTGCAGGAATGAAAGTGATTGAGTGTGTCTTTTGAATTTAAGTCTTGAGCTAACAGTGGGCCTTTTACAGGTCCTTTGAGAGAAGCAAAAGGTACACAAGGCAAGAGTAAGTGCAAGCTTGGGAACGCGCGTCCTGGGCACATTTGGGCAACGCCACAAGGAAAGGAACTCAAGGTTGGAAAACCCGCAACACTCTCTGTCAATTCTTAGTATAGGCTAAGTGCGGATAGTGCTAGAAGTAATTCTAGGGAACGACAGGCACAAGCTAAGTCAGAGACTATCTAAGAAAATCAAGTGCAAGTTAAGAGATAACCTGTGTGTGTGCGAACGTCAATCCTAAAAGGGAAAGAACCTAACAAGAAACGACTAAACTAAAGTGCGAAACTAAACTCAAGTATTCCTGACGACGGGATATCAGACAAGAGTATAAACACGATAATCAACATAAAAAGAACTAAGTGACAGATACAAAAGGACTCAGAAACGTGGTTGTACCTGGAAAAACATTGGGTTAATCAGTTAGGCATATGAACCTTAGATCAGGACGACACCTAGCAAAAGAGAGACAAAGCCTTAGATCTTCAGAGGCTAGTGTCAACCACACTGCTAGGTCCTGGGCCCAGCAGTTGAGCCACCACTCGAACTACCCTAGCTCTGAGACCAGTGAGTCAGAGACGTCTCAAGGCATGGACAGACCTACGGGAAGTTCAGGTGTGCCTTACTTGTACAGGGTAGAAGGCCCTTACAAAACACAGTTGGAATACCTTAGGACCAACCAATTAGGTGCTAGCATCTATGAGGACGGCCTAGGAAGATCCGTGGTCCAGATCAAAAACCCTGATCAATCCATAGGACTAGAGCACCCAGCTGTCAAGTTTGAAAATGGTGCATACCTGGACAAAGAAGGAACCATATACGTGGTCACCAGTCACCCAGATAGGACGGATGAATTTGGAAATGTAATCTCAGAGGCGGACTTAGGTGACTTAGAGCAAGGAAACATGGGTGCGGAACCTAGAACCCCTCGAGGTAAGTCAGTTCTCACTAGGATTATCACACCTGAGTGGGTACCGCAAGACAACAAGAGCATAGAGTTGCTCCTCAATCGAGAAACTGATGAAGCCTTTTGGAGGTATAAATCCAATCAGCCAACTGATATAGGAACAATCATGATCTGTGAGTTTAAGGATCCTGATAGCCCAGGCAGAGTGACCTACTTAGATCACACTTCTGAGAGGATCTTTGTGGTGACAGAAAATGATAGGCATGCTTACACTTGGAAGGGTGAACTCATTTTCCCCCAACCAAGATCGAACGTATCCTATGGTCACCCTGGAGCTGGAACATCCCAAGCTCATGGTACGCAAAGAGACAGAAGCAGAGATAGACCAGAAGTAAGTTTTGCCAACCCAGTAGGCAGAGAAAGAACGAGGATGGGGACGAATAGGGTAGAACCTGAGATGCTTAGAGCCCACAGGAACCAAAGAAATGTAGATGGATTCCGTCTGCCGAGGCCTAGAGAGCACACAAGAACTTTGAGACCCACCCAGCTAGTTAAGTCCATGAAGAATTACTTTGACGGCACAGGAGATCCCTATGATCATGTGGCAGAGTTCAAGCAAGTCTTGAGAGCTGAACAAGTGGAGGATCTGTTCACACAGTACAATGCCTTCGGTCTAACCCTTAGGAATATGGCACTTACATGGTTTCAGCCATTGGATGAGCTGCAGTTCAGGAGCATAGACCAACTCCTAGAGGCATTCATTGTAGAGTTCTCTAAGAGCGGCATAAGACACAACACCTCCTCATTGATTCACAGCTTCAAACAGACCCCCCCAAGAGACTGTCAGGTTGGCCGGAAGAAGATTTAGATAATATCTTGAAAGGTGCCCTATTTCGGAGCTACCCACATCTGCCAAACAAGTAGCCTTATTCCTCGACGGATTGCTGAGTAGGAAATTGAGATCCTATGTGTATCTGAAAGACCCTAGGACTATAGAAGAGTGTGTACGTATGTGCATTGACATTGAAGATAACCTAGGAGAAGAACTAGAGCTTTCCAAAATCTACAAAGATTCAGATAGTGCATCTAGTCACTCTTCCACGCAGTCCACATCAATTGAGGAACTTGCCGAAAAAGTAGCTCAGAAATTAGGTGTTACTAGAAAACAAATCCCAAGGTTTGCCCCAGCGAAGAGGTGCTATACATGCGGTGGCGACCACATGGCAAACGTGTGTCCCATTATGGCTCAACCCCAGGTCAATCCAAATAGCCAATATTGCACCATAGAACGAAGATACACCAATCACACCGCACAAGATTGTCCATACAACAAGCAGGCAGTTAGGCAGCCCTACCCTCAGCCATACCCGCAGCAAGGAAGATACCAGAACCCATACCCTCCACAACCATATGGCAGGCCACAACAAAATTACCAACCACAATACCAAAACCAACAAAGGCCTCAACCTGTGCTATCACAACAACCCCCAGCCCCAGCTAATGTGATTCCGGTAAAGTATACTGTTGCAGAAGAGAACCTGAATAGAGCTATAGTCCCTGTAACATCCTTGCTTTCTGAAAGTGACCCGAGTGACCATAGCTTTGATTCTACACATGTTGATAGCCCCCAGGCCTACTACATGCAGTCTCCTGAGCATGGTGAGTCCTATTATAGCGAAGAGACAAACGAACCGAGTTGGGAGTCAGATTACACGAACGTCATGTATGCAAACCCCAACCCTAGGCCTCAATCTAGGCAAGTAAGACCTCCATTCCCAAGAGGACCGTGCTACAGATGCCAAGGAGATCACCTCATTCGTGATTGCCCCTTGCCTCCACCTACACAACCCCAGTCAGTAACGATCCAAGGTTTTTGCCAAGATTGTGGAAAAGAACATCTCTTAGGAGATTGCCCTAAGAATCCTAATAATATGCCAAAAATCACTCCAATCAACGTTATTGGGTTAGTGGTAGATTCCACAAGAAGTGTCACCTCCACTGCTCCCGTACAGGTAGTCACTCGCGCTCAAGCCTTGCAGCAGAATCAAGGAGTAAACCAGGATAAGAATTCAGAGGTTAGTGAAACAGAGAGCGTAACAAAGAAAAGGACTAGAGCATGGAAAGATAGTCGGGAAAGAATGAAAAGACAATGGGCTAAAAAGATGAGTGAACTTGAGGAAAGCATAAGAGAAACCAAAGCTAGGATAACTGAAATCACCTCTCAAACCCCCTCTCACACTATCCCATCACCACCACTCCCATCGCCCTCCGACCCGCCACCTTCCAACCCACGTCATACGATTCCACCACCCCCTAGAGTAGGATCAGTATTAGCTGATCCCATTCCGGAAGACATAGACATGATGTTTAAAGCATATCAGGCCAGAATTCAAGAAGGGCCAAATGTCACAGATCATGACAAGTGTTACCCTAGAGCTGACCTAGAGATAGAAAGAACCAAACTGTGCGCGAAAATGGTCGCATTGGCTCAGACTATGTTTGAAGCCAGTCGCCTTTTCAATTACTCGGGCTCAGCCAGGACGCAATTACACTTGGATGGACTTCTAGAGAAATTAGAGGGAATAATCGCTAGAGCTGCCAAGGAAGAAAAAAATCAAGGAAGGGAGAATGTAAGTAAAATCATGACCCATTCCCCACCGGAAGCTTATGTGCCAAATTCCATGGAACCAGACAATTCCCCCTCCCTAGAGCGAATAGAGAGGTTAATGGCACAATCAGAAAAGGAACCTACCCCTCAAAGAAAGGAAAGGGCAAGAGAATGGATAAGCAAGCTTCTTCAGGAAGCCCATGTGCCTCCTCAAGAAGCTTATCTTCCCCCCCAACAGGCACAAGAGCCTCTCTCGGAAGCTTGTGTACCTCCACAGGTTGCCTACATTCCTTCTCAGGGAGCGTATGAGCCTGTTCGGAAAAGTAATAGAATAAGTAACCCTCCCCAGGAAGCTTGTGCTCCAGCTATCTATGAGAACGAGGAAAGAGCCAACGATAGAATAAGCCCTCCTTCCCAGGTTGCTTATGTGCCTAATTCTACGGAGCCAGACACATCTTCTTCTATGAATCGGTTTGCACCAGACTTCCTACGAGAGATTCAAGAAGACAAATGGGATAACGAAAGCGAGGTCGCCCCTCCTTTTGAACTTGTGGACGATGCACACGACCAATTCCCACAAGACATCCCATCTATTTACGGGGAACATGAGAGTGCTCAGTCTCACGAGAGATTGGACTTTGAGTCTAATTCCATACAAGAGCTACCCCACTTCACAGGCCCATGGGAGGCAAAATCCACATGTATGAGAGCTCCCACAATCATGGTAAGGAACGACGACTCAGTCATACCTAGGAACATAGAGGTAGTGAAGAACACTAACGTGCAGTGTAATCTCAAGTTAGAAGAGCTCCTCAAGGTTAGACCTGAATTATGGAAACATGTAGCCAAACAAGTACCAGAGATAGCAAAACCCCGTTCCCAGGCAGGATCCCATAGGACAGTGCCAGAAATTCCCTTGGATAAGATAGGAGATATGTGTGAAGGTGAAGAAGGGAACACCTATCTGCCCATCACCTACCAGGAGTACACCACCAAGGCAATTTTGGACTCAGGTGCAGGAGTTGCTATTGCCACCGCCTCCTTATGGAAGCGTTGGGGCAAGCCGGCACTCAGGCCGACGAGAATGAAATTGCAGATGGCCGATGGTCACATAGAGAGACCCCTAGGATTGCTAGAAGGAATAACTCTCACCACTTGTGGTGTCAAGTTTGAACATAGTTTTGCTATATGTGACTTCAGCAAAAATCATGCCTATGAGATGATTTTGGGAAGACCATTTATGCGACAGTTGCAAGTGGTGCAGGATTGGGGGACCAATTCTTTGTACCTGCAACACTTAGGTGTCACGACCAAAGTCAATCTCAAGGATTATTCTCATAGAGATGTCCCTCCTATCCAATGGAATCCCATCCATAGAGCCAAAGAGGATACAGAATCGGTGCATTCCATAGGGTCTGGATCCTCATGGATGCATGAAGACACTCACTTATGGATGTGCAAGGTAGCAGTAGAAGAAGAGAAGAGAGAGAAAGCCAGAGAGGTAGGTGCGAAAGGAACTCATAGACCCATTCAAGACCCAGCCTATGCACCGGTAGTTTTCCCAGACGAGGAATTCGAACCCCATGGCTGGGCGGAAATTTTAGCAACCATGGACGTAGCCATCAATGAAGAACAATGGACACCTCACTGTGATGAGGATGGCTATGACATTTCAGTCTTCTCCATAGAGCCAATCATGGGAGAGGCAGTTTTAGAAGAATGCGAACCTAGCCCTGATGCATTTGAGGATGCAAGTGACTCCGATCTAGAGTCAATCATTATGGACCCACCATTTGCATCAAATGAAGAATACTTCCATGAAGTAGAATTTCAACCCCAGAGGCATGGAGAGCTTACAAATGAGGTAAGATTAGCAACACACGTGAGCCCAAAGGAAGAAGGAAAGAAACGAAAGAAGAGAGAAGTCTCACCAGAAGAGGAAGAATCTTTGTTTGAGGTCCCGGAAAATTTTAAGAAGTATGAGATAGATGACAGAAGAGTCATGATAAGAATGCCTAAACGAGAGGCACAAGTAGGAGAGGCCTATGATAACAAAGAAACTACCAAGAAAATAGTAGTGGCCATGGAAGAAGGAGAGGAGAGATGCACGTATATAGGCCATGACCTGACAGAAGAAGAAGAGCACGAATTGATTGCCCTGCTAAGAGAATACAGAGATGTATTCGCTTGGAGTTACAAGGATTTGAAAGGTGTTGACCCTGATATATGCTCACACACCATCCCCATGACTTCAGATGCCAAACCCTCTAAGCAGAAGCCTTATACATATAACGATAATTATGCTGCTAAGATAAAGGAAGAGATAGATAGATTGGTTGAAGCTGGATTTATTTATGAAATTGAGCACACTGAGTGGGTATCCCCCATCGTAGTGGTGCCCAAGAAGAATGCAAACTGCGTGTGTGCATTAACTTGAAAAAGGTTAATGCAGCCACAATTCGAGATAACTATCCGCTTCCCATCACATAACATCTCTTAGAAAGAGTGGCAGGCAAGGAAGTGTACAGCTTCCTTGATGGATTTTCAGGCTACAATCAAGTAGCCATAGCCCCAGAGGATCAGCATAAGACAGCCTTTGCCACAGAATGGGGCATTTTTGCTTTTAGAGTAATGCCATTTGGGCTTACCAATGCACCAGCTACCTTCCAGAGGCTGATGTGCCATGTGTTTAAGGAGTTCCTGAGGAAGAGTTTAGAAGTCTATGTTGATGACCTTTGTGCTCATTCCAATGTTACACAAACCCATATTCCTGAACTCAGACAAATCTTTGACAAATGTAGAGAATATCAAGTTTGCCTGAACCCAGAAAAATGCGTTTTTATGGTCAGGCAAGGCAAGATTCTAGGACACATAGTGTCAAAGAATGGCATATCTACCGACGAAGAAAAAGTGAGAGCCATAGCAGAGCTACCTAGGCCAAAGAATGTCAAAGAAGTACAAGCTTTCATGGGGCACTGTGGTTATTATCGACGATTTATACACATGTATGCTGTCATTGCAAAGCCCATGTACGGACTTCTAACAAACTTTGAGTGGACGGATGAATGTGAGAATTCCTTCCAGGAGCTTAAACGAAGATTATGTTCAGCACCAATCTTGACCACACCAGATTGGAATAAGCCATTCCATGTTCACGTGGATGCATCCAATTATGCTATTGGATGTGTGCTTGCACAACCTACTGGTGAAGGTAATATGGATCTTCCAATTGCCTATGCCAGTAGACAATTGAATGCGGCTGAAGGGAATTACACCACTACAGAGCGAGAAGGATTAGGCATGGTATATGCAGTTAAGAAATTTAGACACTATTTGCTTGCAAATAAGTTTAAATTTTTTACTGATCATCAGGCATTGCTATATCTCGTAAACAAGCCATGCAATACAGGAAGGTTAGTGAGATGGTTTCTCTTGCTCATGGAATATGACTTTGAGGTTGTGGTAAGAAAAGGGAGGACTCATTTGAGAGCAGATCACCTCTCTAGGCTCACATCGGGAGAAGCCCCACAAGGAGTGTCAGATGACCTTCCTGATGCTTACTTGTTTAATTTGGAAGTTGTACCACATTGGGCCAAGCCATTGGTACCAGTATTGACATACGGACCTAACCATCCAGTGGTAAACACACGGAATAGAGAGGTTGTAAAAGCCCAAAAGTACCACATCATGGCAGGAAGCATGTACAAGCACACAGATCAAGGGATCTTGGCTTGTTGCGTAGAAGAGGATGAGTACGCTAAATGGTTGGAATTAGCACATATAGGTGCGTTAGAGCAACACCATTCAAAGCAACGAACTTTACAGACTCTAAAGAGATTCGGAGTGCATTGGCCAACTATGGAAGCGGATGTCCAAAAGTTGTGCAAGGAATGCCCAATCTGTTGCACTAAACCACCAGTGGAACATGCCACTCTTTATCAAGTATCCATTGTGCCAGATTGGAGTGAACCCCTAGTATTATTCTTGAGGACAAACACATTCCCTCCAGACATGACTCTGGCTAGGAAAAGGAGTTTAGAACAAGAAGCCCTGGATTACTCACTCATTGGTGATAATCTATATAAGCGTGGTAAAGATGGTTACCTGAGACTATGTGTCCACGAAAGTGAATATCTGAAGATCTTGGAAACTGCTCACCAAGGTGTAGCAGGAGGACACTTTGGACCGGATCGGGTGATCAAGGCAGTCTATTTGCGGGCTTTTGGTGGCCTACCCTTCACATGGATGCACATACCTATGTGAAACGTTGTGATGTCTGTCAGAGGACTCAGTATCCTATACGCAAAGATGAGATGCCACTGAAACCTATGATGGGTGGACATGCATTCTCTAAGTGGGGAATAGACTTCGTAGGTCCTATTAATCCCCCAGCTAAAGGTTCTCATGCGGAATACATCATTGTTGCAACAGATTATCTCACCAAGTGGGTAGAGGTAAAGGCTACGACCAAGAACGATGCTCAAACAACTGCCAAATTCTTGTTTGAGAATGTATTCACGAGATATGGACTACCTATAGAGCTTGTAAGTGATAGAGGCACTCATTTCTTGAACGAAGTGATTGAAAATCTACTCCAAGAATTCTTGGTAATACACAAGAAGTCTGCCCCTTATCACCCTCAAGCTAATGGGCAAGCTGAGAGCACTAATAAGATCTTATGCAATGTACTGACGAAATTAGTGAACACTAAACGCTCTGATTGGGACAAACAGCTACACCATGCTGTTTGGGCATATCGAGTTGCCTACAAAACGGTACTCCAAGCCACCCCCTTTCAGATGGTATTCGGCCAAAACGCTGTGCTACCCTTGGATTTCCTGATTCCTACGTTGAAAGTAGCACAAGAGCACGAATGGACAGGTCATGAGCTCTCCTCTAGGATCTTTGACCTTGAACGATTAGGGGAAACAAGACTAAGAGCCGCTGCAGGAATATATGCAGCCAAGAAGAGACAGAAGGCATATTTCGATGCCCATGTGAAGGATAAAGGCTTGAAAGCAGGAGATCTAGTCTTAGTCTATACACTAAAACAACACGCGAGGAAGCTAGAAAAGAGAGGCTACGGACCTATGATCATCAATAGGATTTCCACGAGTGGAGCAGTACAATTGGCCACATTAGAGGGTGATGTTCTCCCAAATTATATTAGCGGTTGCAGAGTTAAGTTGTATCAGGAACCCCTCACGGAGGAAATGCTCAGCCGACTCAACACTGCTAAGAAACGCAAAGAGGAAGAAAAGCGAATTAGAGAAGAAGCTCAAGCAGAAGCTTTAGAACGCATCAGAAGGATGAAGTTACGAAGGCAAGGTAGAGATCAGCCTAGAGCGAATGACTATGCAGGTCAAGGATATCCCATGGCCATGTGTGAAGTTGCAGGAACAAGCTCGCATAGAATAATTGATAGATGTCCTTCCATAACCCTAGATATAGGACAAGGAAAGAGTGCAAGGACCGTAAGAGCCTTGATTGACTCAGGTGCAGCCACTAGTGCTGTTAAGTTGTCTTACTGTCAAGAGTTAAAGTTACATATCAATCCTGTGGAAGCATATCTCATAGGATTGGGAGGCGTGGAAACCCCTTGCATGGGCGAGGTGGAACTTCCCCTCTACATTCATGATGAGAGAATGACAGTTAAAGTACTGGTGTGTCAGGATGAGGATCTCACTGAACCTCTTGTCTTGGGTCAAGATTGGATCTATGACCAAGCAGTCAATTTAAACCTAAGAAGTGGACTTCTCCAGGTTTGGATCAATCATAGTCGAGTTACAGTAGAATTAGACAATGGAGCACTCAAGGAACTAGGAAAGGCACAGACTCCTGGTCCTTCCAGGGGTGCACATGAAGATGACCATGCTGTTCTTGTCCAAAACTATGTGTTGCAGAGGAATGATATTCGCAAAAAAGGAGTCAGGAATGCAACGGAACTCCTTTCTTTTCCAAAGGCCAGAAGGAGGCAGCAACCCAAGGTGGATCAAAGGCAGAAGAAGCAGAGTACTACCTATGTCCGAGATCAAAAGTACCTGCTCAGCAGAATGTCTCAGAAAATAAACCATGTGTGGGTGCGGAAAGGCGAACAACCGGTTGCACCACCGTCAACTACACGGTCGAAGTTTCTTATTAATAACCGACAACATGACATTAATAAGAAGTATTGCAGAAATTCTCCTGCTAATGTGAAATCTATTTGGGTGCCCAAGAAGTCGATGAAGGCTAGCCCACAATCAAGACAAATTTGGGTGCCTAAGGCTTGCTTGAGGGCACAAGTAGCTACGCCGAGGCCACAACCTAAACAGCATAACGCAGCTACGCATACTGCCAGTATTCACTCGTTCTCAACGCTCAAGAACACACCAAGACCCAAGAGCGTGCATGTAATCAATTGTAAATGGGTCCCTAGAAGGCCTCATTTTCAAACCGCGACACCGAGAAAGCTCTCTAGAGTCTCTCCGAAACCGAAAACAAAGCCCATCCACTACATTTGGCAGCCTAGGACGTGTAATAAACCCCCCGACCCCAATTTGTAAATTCATACCCACTCACTAACTGCATTAGTCTCCTAGGACAACCCAAGCACTAACTACACACACTGTCTTCGTGCACTTACTAACCACTAACTCACCATCTACCTCATGTTAATGTTGTAACGGGGACAACAACGGATTTATTCTGTCCATTACGATGTTAACACTTGGTTCTATATTCTCACAGAACCAACCAGCAAACAGGGCCATGGCAGAAGCAGGTGCCAGTTCTCAAGTCGGATCTGGTGTCCAGATTGTGGACATAGAAACACTTCTCCTCGAGCCACATCTCACCGCAAGGCCGCAAGAACTTCAAGCCGTGCATGTGCTCCCCATTCAGGATCCTCCTCAAGGGCACACTTCTCAAGTAGGTAAGCATGCGCATTGGTTCAGTGATGTTGCTGGACCACTGGGCAATGGAACCTATTTCTGGGAAGCAGAATTGGAATTTAATGGCAAATGGGGTCGATACCACTTTTTCACGAGCGAGTTTGAAAGCTATCAAAACGCCGAAGTCATGAGATCAGTTTGGATCAAAGCAGGTGTGGACAGTTATTTCAGGGCCCACTTACCAAAGCCGGATTTTTTACGATGTTCATATCTGATCAGTACCATCACGCCAAGCAGGGCCAAGGGAGGCGACAGCACCTTTGTGTTGCCATCACTGCTGCCGGGTCATGAGCTTAAAAGATTCAAGTTGACCCTCAATCTGGTAAGGGAAGCATTGGGTATGTATGGCATGCACATCCCAACAGAAAAGGAAACCATGGTTCCAGGCCGAATGAAACACAAAGATCTTAATAAGTTGAAGGATATGGTAGCGATGACACCTACCATTGCGCTTCACCTGCGGACCCTCATGCAACATTTTGCTTTCCCCGCCCAGGAACGATTCACAATGCCCCCGAAGAAAATATGGTTCAACTTGTATCTAGCAGAGACAGAAAGCCTTCCCATCAATGTGCCACACTGGATCATAGATCAGATCCACCTAGCCCATCAAAGGTGGAACAAGAAGCAGAAAAATGTGCTCCACGGGTGTTGTGCTCTGACCAGAATAATCTATAGATGCTTGGCTTATGACGTGTCTGTTCAGCGGGCACTTGTATGGTCCCGGGCCCAAGAATTCCAGAGAAGACTATCAGCAGCAGGTCCCCCATCAAAGAAGATGAGGGGGGGAGTCCAACTACCCTGCGCTCAACCAAGGGGAGCCACCACTACACCAGAAATTACCCCTCCCCAGACAAGACGCGTTAGGCCATTCACTATCCGGCTACCAAGACCAAGTACAGAGGGACCCAATCTGGTGTTTCCACCCATTCCATCAGATTTGGAATTTCCACAGGGATTTACTCTTGAAGACCTCACGGATGAAGAAATTGCCAGGTTGATCTATGACTCTAATCTCGAAACTGAAGCAGAGCGAGCTCAGGAATCACAACCCCAAATAACAACATCGGCCCCCACCCAACCACAAGTTGTAGAAGTCGATGTAGATGAACAAGAGGCAGGAGGAGACGAAGAAGAAGCCGACGAAGAACAACATCAAGAATATGACGAACTCTCCGAGTTAGCAAGTGCCCCAGCGTATTCGGCACAAATAAAAAGACTGTATCGAACCATGAAACTAGTTCAAGAACAGCATAAAATGTCACTTGAAGCAGGCAAGAGACTCATGAACGACTTGCTAGCTGAGGAAGGTGTGGACGAGTTGTTCATTGAGTCCATAAACCTTCATGCCGACGCAGTAGGATTGGATGAGGCCATACATGAGGCAATGGCCTACATTCACAGATTTGAGAAAAGGGTTCCCGTTCGTCCCAGGAGGTCCGGGAAACAAATTCACATCAATGTATCGGCACCAGGAGAGACAACGCAAGAAGAAGAACATCAGGAAGCACCACTGTCACCACCATCCCCACCTCACACTACACAATTCACTCCACCACATGACACTAGCACTACCACGTCCACTACCACTACCATTGTCATGGGCATCCCACTCTCTCCGGGAATCCAATTCGGGGGAGTCACCATGCCCACTTTCACCACTCTGTTCACTGACGTCACATCCACTCCACCCACGATCCCCATGTACACTGTCACTCAAACAATTGACACGATGGAAACATCACCTGCCACAGCACCGCTCCCTCCCCCCATGCCACCTTCATCTCCCATGCCCCCTCCACCCACATCACCGCTTGCATCCACATCATTCACATCTCCCATTCCCGCCCCCATTCCCCCTGCATCTTCACCCCTCCCAGCATTATTTAATGTAAATAACATATTTTTAGCATTAAATCAATGTGTATACCAGCTCCAGAATGAGTACAGAGCTCTGGACGACCGGTATCAACAACTGACAACGCACCATCAGAACTTACAAAGACAATTTCACATTCTACAAACAGAAAATGCAGAACTGAATCGACGCTACACAACGCTTGAGCAGGCTCACCAAACATTATTGGAGGCACCCCAACCATCGACAGAACCAGGTGTCAAACAACTAGAAGCTTTGCTCGAAGTATACCAGACCGATAACCTGCGAGTCAGACGTAACCTAGCACTCCTCAGAAAACACATGGCGGCCGCCCTTGAAGAGAACAAGAGACTGCGGCAGCAAAATGAAGCAAATCTAGAAGCAGCAATGGAAGGCTCTCCCCATGAAATTGATCCAGAGCAGTTTAAAGCCGTACCCTCAGAGACAATGAAGACCATCTTGGAAAGCTATGCAGATCTATTAGATGCTCATGATGACTTGGAAAGGGAACGTGATGAGCTGCGCAATCAGCTCCAAGAGCAACAGACAGCACCCAGAGTCACAGAAACGACCACGACTTCAGAGGAAGTCAAGACATTGAAAGAGCAGGTGGCCGAATTACAGGAAAGATTACTCACACACGAAAGGCAGCCCTCTCCAGTTGTCGAACCAGAACCCGAGGATTTGGTACCCATCGAGGTAGATGAGACGTATGAGGAACTATACGTTCCTATGCCAATGCCAGGTGGTGAGCAAACCGCAGAAGGAATGGATACGTTAGAAATTGAAGTACCTGAGTGGCTCCAGACACTAGAGAAAACAGCATCAACTCATGAAGATCGAGTGGCAGTTCAAATCCAATCTATGGCCAAGATAGAGGACACTATTATTAAATCAGAATACTTCCGCAGCATGTCCCACCATAGATGGATCGGAACCAATGATGATCAATACGTGCCATATTGTGTACTCCTGGCGGACTACAATGCAGATATCCAACAAAGATGTGGCAAACCTCCAACGTTTGCTACACAGTTCGGGCCAGATGACATCCCAGAGAGCGCTCAAAAAGGATCCATTCATCAACCCACCTGGAGGATCCGACTCCTTGAAACCTACCCGGAGATGGTTCGCACCTGGACGAATATGCCTCTTTTTATTAAATATAACCCTTGTTACGTTCCTGTCTTCCGCAGACGCACATGGCCAGAGTTTACCCTTGCAGTCAAGAATATCAAAGGCTGCGCCAAATGGTTAAACTACGTCTATCTAGCACCCCCTCAAGGACCTCCCACCGTCAATTACATGATTTCCACCATACGGCACTGGAGCATCCGATTAAGGAATACCCCTGATGTGATGGCCCAGATGTGCATGAAAATTTTTGAATTAATGCTTATTACATTCAGGACATTCAAGAATATCAAGGACCCACACTTCTCAGGTGTCGGATTCCTTACAGGAAACCAGGATTTAGTTTATGACATGAGTACCACTCCTTCCATAGAGGTGGTATATGCTTGGCACGCCAGAATAAAATACCTCCCAGCCTGCTTTAAACAAACATTCGAGGAGATGTTCATAACAGGGTTCTGGGAATACCACTCAGAAATATTTGTACCCAGACCCTCACATCTCCTCCATTTATTTGCTGTGGAGCGAACCATTCACTCAGAACAATTACGGGTGCCACATCCAGATGTCCCAGGGCCAGTCAATTGGGATGCATTGCTGACAGATCTAGCAAGGGGACTCAGGTTAGAAGAACACCACCTCGCCGCCGATGTTGTCCAATATTACGTCCAAAAAGCAGCTAGACAAGGGTCTGTCAGGGGCGGCAGACGCGAGAGTGGGGGGGGTGTTGGCAGTAGTCTTGGTACACCAGGACTTACAAGACGTGAAAGTCAAAGAAGGGAGTCAGAGCGAAGGGACAGCACAAGCAAACAGGGCAGTCAAAGAAGATCTGGCAAGTAGGCCAATATTTTTTCAAGACACTAATGCAGATCAAAGAGATGGACATGCAGGGAGGAAGAGCAAGTAGGGAGCTTGAAGATATGTATGGCAGATCACTAGAAGAAACCCCTACAACAACAGTGATTTTTATCACTAACAATCATTGTAAATATCATTTCACATTTTTGTAGCTCCATTTTGTGCAAGCCAAGGAGTCCTTGAGCTTGAGGAGCCTTAGAAGTAGTTGCGTACCAATTTTCGTATTTTTTAGATCTCGTTTGAGCCCCCAAATAAGCCTTGGAACCTAATTTTTAACTAGGCCGGACACTAGGTCTGGACAGGGCCAAAGCTAGTCAAAAACTATAAAAGGAGCTAGAGAGCTCATTTTTGGGGTTAGATTGTAATTGAAACGAACTTGTAAGAGCTATTGAAAGTAATCTAAAGAACTCCATTGATTCTCTCTCTTTGTCTTGCCGTGTGTGTGCGTGTGTGTGTATGTGTGTGCATGCTTGTGTGCTTCTCACTCACGCACTTGTGCCACCACTTGCTCGAGGTCTTCATACCATCCTCACGTCTTCCCGGATTGACATTAAAGGAGGTGCTACTCATCACTGAGCTACAGAGATGCATATAAGCAGTTCAGAACTTCTATACAGACCAGGGAAAATATTCCGAATTTTGCTGATTTGGTCTCTATGCTGATTATTGAAGAAAAGAATCTTGGTGAGGATTCAAAATCCCAAGGAAAGCCCAGTTCTGAGCAGGTATTCTACTATGGCAGAGGAAGAGGCAGAGGTAGAGGTTTTGGAAGTGGAAGAGGAAATAGTAACCAAGACCAAGGTCAACAATAGAATCATTCAGGAGGAAGAGGACAATTTCGAGGCAGGGGGAGCCAAAGAGGTCGCAGAAATTTCCAAAGAAATGATTCAGGTAATGATAGTAAAGGATGCTAGAATTGTGGTAAACCTGGACACTTTGAACGTGATTGCACGTTAAAGAATCAAAATAAAAGAAGGCAGCAAAACAACTATGCATCCACAAGTGCAGATGATTCTGAGAAGCTGTTTATGGTTCAACATCACATGATGAATACGATGTCTACTGGTGTTTCAAAATCGAATGATAATGTCTGGTATGTTGATTCAGGTGCTTCAAATCACATGACTAGGTCATGCAGAATGGTTTAGTAGTTTGCAAAAAATGCGAGTTCCTGGATATGTTGAAACAAGTGATGACACATCGCATCCTATTGAGCATACAGGAAACATAACATTGTCTATGGAGGACGGAAAGGTAAAACATCTCGCTGATGTGTTGCATGTTCCAAATATAACGAAGAATCTGGTTTCTGTTGGACAAATGGTTGACCAGGGATTACAAGTCACGTTCAATGCTGATGGATTATATGTAGAAGAGTACAAGCAGGATGGACGATTGGTTGCCAAAGGAAACAAAGTGGGTAGAATGTTCACCTTAAATGTGAAGATTCCTGAAATGAATGCAGCCATGTTTGCGAAAGGTGTAGGAGTTATTGCAGATATAGAGATATGGCACAAACGGATTGGACATGCAAACTTGCAAAGGCTGAAACTGATGCAGTCAAAGGAGATTGTCCATGGACTACCAAATTTCAAAGTTGCATAAATGCAAAAGGTATGTGCATCATGTCAATTTGGTAAACAATCAAGAGCATCATTTTCACATGACAAGCATGTTAGTGAGAATGTACTAGAAGTAGTACATACAGATGTTTGGGGTCCAGCAAAGACCACATCTATGGGCGGTTGCAGGTTTTATGTTACTTTCATTGATGACCATACATGCAAAGTATGGGTATATTTCATGAAAGAGAAGAGCGAGGTGTTTACTCACTTCCAGAATTTTAAAGTTATGGTGGAAAAGCAGACAGGGAAGTACATTCAAACATTAAGATCTGATGGAGGAGGTGAATACATGTCAAATGATTTCAATAGTTTTCCAAAAAATCATGGAATTCGGCGTCAGTTTTCATGCAGGTACACACCACAACAGAATGGTGTTGCTGAACGCAAAAATAGACATATTGCAGAAATAGCAAGAGCCTTGATGGCTGAGAAGAGTATGCCTCATTGTTATTGGGCAGAACCTGTGCATACTGCTGTATACATCATGAACAGAACTCCGACTGCTGCTGTACATCAAGTTACACCTGAAGAGAAGTTTACAGGTAAAAAGCCAAACTTATCACATTTGAAAGTTTTTGGCTGTATTGCATATGTACATGTTCCAGATGAGTTGAGGACGAAGCTTGATCCGAAAGCAGAAAAATGTGTCTTCATTGGATATTCCCTTGAGCAAAAGGGGTACAAATGTTATAACCCACTCACACGACAGATGAAGGTGAGCAGAGATGTGGTATTTGATGAAATGTCAAGCTTCTATGCAGATGCCAAAGAAGGACTGAATCTTGAACCAAATGACAAAGAAAATGCTGAAAAATCTAGTGCAGAATCTCAAGTTTTGAGTGGACCGGATGCATCACCAAGCAATAGTTCCAACTCAAATCCATGGAGTGGAAGATTGCGTGGAAATTTCAGCCCAGCAAATTCATCAAATACATCTAAGAAAGGTAAAGAAAAGCTTTCTGCTGGTAGTAAAACAGGTGCAGGTTTTGAAGATGTTGATGGAGATTCAAGCGGTTCAGAAAAGAGTCTTGATGAGGAACTTGGATTGCCCTCTGTGAAGACTCCAGGAGTAAGAAGGGCACATGCAGATGATACAAGAAGAAGTGACCCAAAACCAAGAAGATCTGGGAGAATGCGTAATTCAGTGCAACGATTGACATATGATAGTTACATGGCTCGCCATTGTGCCTACATGACAAAGGTAATACAAGATGCTGAACCTTCTTGTTTTGAAGATGCAATCGGTAATGCAGATTGGGAAAAAGCTATGGATGAGGAGATGGCTGCACTTTATGGAAATGATACATGGAAGCTGGTTCCATTGCTGCAAGGAAAGAAATCGATAGGCTGCAAATGGGTTTACAAGGTAAAGCATAATGTTGATGGTAGCATAAGCAGATATAAAGCACGATTGGTAGCTAAAGGTTATGCACAGACATATGGCATTGATTATGAGGAAACATTCAGCCCTGTAGCTAAAATGTCTGCTGTCAAAACACTTGTTGCATTAGCTACAGCAAAAGGATGGACTTTGCATCATATGGATGTGAAGAATGCTTTCCTACATGGTGAGTTACAGGAAGAAGTATATATGGACCAGCCACAAGGATATGAAGATTCAAAGCATCCAGAATATGTTTGCAGGTTGCAAAAGGCTTTGTATGGGCTGAAGCAGGCTCCGCGTGCATGGCATGCAAGGATTGTTGATTACTTAACCAGCATTGGGTTCTCTATGTGTGATGCAGATCACTCACTATATGCAAGGAAGGCTGATGATGGCATCACTATTGTGGCTATTTATGTTGATGACCTGATTGTAGGTGGTGATAATGAAGAAAGCATCAAAGAGGTAAAGAAACTTCTTATGCAGGAATTTGACATGAAAGATCTTGGTGTGCTGCGCTATTTCTTGGGCATTGAGTTTATACATACAGAAGCAGGTATATCGATGTCGCAAAGGCAATATGCCTTGAATATGCTGCAAAAGTATGGTATGGCTGATTGTAAGCCAATTTCTATGCCATTAGATCAGAATTTGAAATTGGATACTACATCAGGTGAAGCATTGGAAAATGCTACTATGTACAGGAAAATTGTGGGAAGTCTTATATATCTCATAATCACAAGGCCTTATCTAAGTTATACTGTTGGACTTGAAAGTCAGTTTATGCAGGTTCCCAGGAAGCCACATTTGGATGCTCTGAGGCACACTCTACGTTATGTGAGTGCTACTTTGGATTATGCATTGTTTTATGAAGCTGGTGTAGATTTGCAGGTTCATGGATACACCGATGCAGATTGGGCTGGTAGTACTCCAGATAGATGATCTACTAATGGCTTTCTTTTCTCACTTGGAGGTGCAGCTATTACATGGAGCAGTAAGAAGAAACCCACTGTTGCTTTGTCGAGTACAGAGGCTGAGTATAGAGGTGCTGCAATGGCAGCATGTGAGGCATCATGGCTGGAGATGTTACTTGCAGATTTAGGTGTGGAAGTGCAAAAGCCTATCACTATCTATTGTGATAATCTTAGCAGCATACAGTTAGCACGGAACCCTGTTTTCCATGCTAGAACAAAGCATATCGAAGTACATTATCACTTCATCAAAGAGAAGGTATTAGCAGGTGATATTGATCTTGTTTATGTGAGAACAAATGAGCAGGTTGCTGATATTTTCACCAAAGCACTTGGAGCTGAGAAGTTGAAGAAGTTTCGGAAGATGCTTGGATTATAGGATATGGCGTTGAGCTTGAGGGGGAGTGTTGAGATATCAAGCTCAACATGTGAGGATCCAGGATGACACATACCAGTTTTTTCGTTTCTCTGACATGTATAGTGGTCATGCGGGTATATGTCAGGGATACTTCATTGAGCTTTATTAGATTTATCTACCGAGAGTGATGGCACATTTGTTTCTTGCCAGCTCACTCATTCGCGAACATTAGGTTTTTCCTTGTGTACTGGTCTTTATATATTGCACTTGTTGTATTCTTGTTTTTGAGGTCATTCTTATACATTCCTTTTATGTAATAGAAGAAGAAGAAGATCATTCTTCCTTTCCTCAATTTGTGTGTGTGCTTCTCCTTGAGAGTGAGAGTGTGTGTGTGAGCTCTCTTTCTTATCTCCTTCCTCGTGACAGTCCTAGTGTGTTCACACACATCACTATCTAAATATATCAACAATAACTAAATTTAATCTTTCACAAAAAAAACATCACATCTAACCGAAATGCATTTAATATATGGATGATACAAATGATAGCCTTTTCTTTCAAAACTATACCCAATAAAATTACATTTCACTAAAATAGATGGTTTGCAACCATGCCAAGCCTCATATGGAGTGATTGATTGTAGTGCTTTGGTGGGACCCATCTCAAGTACATATGTTGCATACACAACAACCTCAAGCCGAAAGCTATGTGGTAAAGCTTGAGTTTTGACCATATACCTTGCCATCTCTATGAGAGAGATGTTCTTTCTTTCAAAAAATCCATTTTTTTCATGAGGTGTATACAATACCATACACTGATGTTGTATCCCATGCTGAACCAGAAATCCATTAAAATAAGAAGACATGTATTCCCCCCTTGATCAGAATGGAGAGTGCCCAATTTACATGGTGATAGATTTTAAGCCATAACCAAGAACTATTTGAAACACATAAACACTTCGGACTTTCCTTTCAATGGATATACCCATGTGTGGATGGAGAAATCATCAATAAAAGTCTCAAAGTGTAGGTAGTTCCCAAATGAAGGTGTTTGCATCGGACCACAATCGTCACTATGAACAAGTTGCAATTTATGAGCAGCTCAAATTGAACCATAACATCTTTTGATGTTTCCTCCTTTTGACCCTCCTTACACTTTGTTGTTGCTTTAAGTATGGTTACTAATAGCACTATTAGGCTTCTTGTTGGCACATAACAAGTACTACACTCACATTTGATTAAAGAGGACCTACATACTCCAACATTGCATTGCTCCACCATATTGGCCTATGTTGGTCCCTTCATCATTACATCTTTTTACATCCTATTGTTGATGTATTCAGTGGTGGATTAATATTTGGATTTTCTCTCTCTATCTGATGCTTATACCAAAAGCTCACATGTTGGAAATTGTGCCCAATCAATCCACATTGAAACTACCTTGGTGGTTACCACACAATTTGTTGCATGTCACTTCCTCATCTGAACTGTGGATATGTCATTGGGATAGCTTGTGATGATATTACATTCAAGTGCATCTCCATCTAGTCCAAACAATGAAGAGGTCGACTTCCCCCAAAATTTGGGTTGTTGTAAAGCATTTGATTTCTCCAAACTCAGTTTATCAATTTTTGCAAGAACTGAGGTAATGCCCGAATCCTTTGTTTGCTTGTCTTTACTCCTCTTTTCATGATTCCTTTCCTTTGTCTTCCTTTTGGATAACCATTCTTTAGCATCCCTCTTTGATTTTCACTTTGTCTTTGGTTCAATACCCTGAGTGGAGAATTTTTTGTCATTTGACTCAGTAATATATGTACATCATATTTCCTTTTTTTAAATCACTTCAAAGATTTAAAGATAAAATGTTCTACTAGTATAGCTCCCAAAGCTACCT
Organism: Ceratopteris richardii; assembly: GCA_020310875.1. Lineage (NCBI taxonomy): Eukaryota > Viridiplantae > Streptophyta > Polypodiopsida > Polypodiales > Pteridaceae > Ceratopteris > Ceratopteris richardii. The sequence goes on along the minus strand of CM035436.1, from coordinate 148,064,987 downwards.
ACCTCACATGACCTTTATTTTGAATCAGTACCTTCTCCTACCCTTAATTATTTTATGGCTTACTAGCATCCCTTTAGAAACCATTTATCTCAAGTCATTTCTCTTGCCATTTCTCTTGCCAAAAGGTTTCTATGGGGCTTTTGTGGGGGGAAATTACCGAAACTAAAAAATACCCAAAGGTGCTTGGGAGGCATGTTGCTTACCTAAAGAGGAGGGGGAATTGGGAATCATCTGCCCTAAAAAAAGTTTCAGATAACCTAGTTGCCAAATGGATATCTAGAAGTTTAACTAGTAATGATTTGTGGTCTCATCTGATTAAGAGGAAAATACAATTGTTCTATGTCAATTCTTATATGGCCTACTCTAATCATAGTATCTGGGATATTGTGGTGTCTCCCCAAACTTTTAGTCCTATTGATAGCACTCTATCTTGCAGGTTATGGAATGCCTGGCAGAAGGTAAAACATAATTTTTCCTCTCATGACTCTCCTAGTAGCAATGTCAACTTCTTCTTGCACGAATCACCATGGTTTGGATGGCTATTCTTTTGGAACAACAACTCTTTCTCTATCAAGGAGCACAAATGTTTCAGAGTTGGATTCAAGTCTTGGAATGAGCTGCTACACAAAGTGAGTTGATATCCATCAACACGAACAATAATGTGACTCATCTTTTTGTTCCATCTCTGTAGGTTATAATCAATATGAGGAAGCTGTAGGAAATGAAGTTGGGATCCAGTCAGAGAAAAAGACTTGCCATTGTTGATGTTGGAAAGATAATGTACTCCAAATTCAGAAAGTCCAGAAGGTCCATTTCCAAAGTGCTCAAGAAAAGATGGAATTTATGTTGGTGTAACAGCCAATGGAGATTTAGATTTAAATGTTTATGGGCATTCCCCACAAGTCCTAAAAACTCCTACTTGTTGTGGCTTATCCTACCTAATGGATAGTGGATTGACAATAGGGTCATAGTATTTAAACCTAAATAAGGTTTTTGTGTACATTGTGACAGGGGGGAGGATTTATCCCACTTATTTATTGATTGCTCCCATGCAAAGAGCTTTTGGCATCCCATTCATAATTATCTTCTTGTTAATAAACTTAGTTCTTTAGGGTACATGGAAATCCTGCTTGTATGTTGTAATCATAGGGATATTGCCCTTTGGAACATTTGGAGAGGACACATTTTATGGCACATCTAGTTTAGGAATCAACTTGTTTTTAAGTGTTTTTAAGTTTGGCAAGAAAGACTTTTACTTCCCCATATTGAAGATGTTGTATAAAACTGGTCTGGAGAGTCTCCATGCCATCACTGAGGCCCATGACCCTGGTTTTCGATCGTCTAATGTCTCTTACAGAAACAGTCATGATAGATGGAAAAAAATCCTTCTCTCCCTGTATTTTTGAGAAAGATTTGATATAGTCTTCTTAGTGTAACTGTTGGAGCTCCCTTGATTCTGGGGTCCTGCCCCTTGCATAGTTGTAACTACCTTCATTAATCTATATACCTTTCCCTGTTGTCTCAAAAAAAAAATGTACATAAACAAATCAAAGTATAGTGGCCCGCCAAATCATGTGCCGCTCCTCCTCCTCCTCCGATTAACTGCCACTTACCATTGATCTTCCTCTTCATTATCAGAACGGTCGCTGGGGAGTTGGTTTCAACCCCGAAGACGTCCATGCCGCATGTAATGCGGTCCATGTCACTGAATTCACCATACTACTCTATAAATTAGAAAGACAGTTCTCTCCTTCAGAAAAAGACAAAATGGTTAAACCAATTCCGCTCCGATTCCTGATTGTTCATCTCTCTCTCTCTCTCTCTCTCTCTCTCTCTCTCTCAAATTAACATGCACATTCTCTCTCTCTCTCAAATTAACATGCACATTCTCTCTCTCTCTCTCTCTCTCTCTCTCTCTCTCTCTCAAATAAACATACACATTGCACAATACACAAACATTTAAAGGATGGAGTCAGGAACCGATGTTCATCTCGCAATTTCAGGAGCGTCGTTGGGGCATGAAGACTGTCGACACATCCGATTTCGACGCACGGACATCAGAACTTAAGTCTCGAGGGGCTGTATCTCGTTTTTCTGTGTGAAGAGTGAGTAGACGATCCGATAGAGACTATATGTAGTGCGAACGTGTCTAAGCGTGCGTATCTGATTCCATGTGAGAAACAAGGACGTCTCTCTCTCTCTCTCTCTCTCTCTCTCTCTCTCTCTCTCTCTCTCTCTCTCGCTCTCTCAGGCATTATACACCCACGCTTGAGCTCTTCCTACTCGTAAACAGACTCTTCGCGTTACGGAAATGTCGGTAGAGGCCAAAGCCATGATTCAAGAAACGGATATGCCAGTAGCAATGCAGCGGCACGCTATACGAAGTGCAGCGCATGCACTTGACATTCACGATTTCCGTAATTGCCAGAAGATCGCACAGTCAATGAAACAGGTGAATCTCTGAATCTCTCTCTCTCTCTCTCTCTCTCTCTCTCTCTCTCTCTCTCTCTCTCTCCGTGCCAGATGATGCTACTGGATATGCACATTCTAAGATTTGATGTTTTAAGATCGCTAACCATTAACGAACACCTTCTATTTTCCTAAACTATAGTCATTTTATTTAGTCGTCATATCTTTTTCTGCATGACATTTCTATCCTTGTTTAGATATGTTTTCACCATGATCACTTGGTATTAGCTATGGAAAACTCAGAACAGGTATTCTAATGAGTGCAGGAGTTCGACCGGTGGTATGGAGGCGGCTGGCAATGCATAGTGGGCACAAACTTCGGATCGTTTCTGACACACTCTCATGGAGCATTCATTTATTTCAGCATTGAGAAGCTGGCCTTTCTACTGTTCAAGGGAATCCCTGCTTCTTGTGGATATGGACTTCTTGTGGATATGGACTTCTTGTGGATATGGACATGTGTAAGTGAGATGATATCCGCGTTTGGTCTTTCCAGATGAAGCTGTGGACTCCAACTCTGTTAGAGAGAGAGAGAGATGTAAAGAAGCAATGTACGCTGGATGTGGGATGGCTTGAAAAGAACGTCCCCTCCTCGTATCCACTTGTACCATGAGAGTATGAATTCTAAAGGCCGTTTGATTATCGCCCTTATCTTCTCATCCTCAGATACGTAATGTCATCTCTCTCTCTCTCTCTCTCTCTCTCTCTCTCTCTCTCTCTCTCTCTCTCTCTCTCTCTCGCCACACAAAGAACATCATCAGCATATTAGTGAATAAACGTGTACATCGGCATTATTATTGTTTGAAGCTAAAACAAGCAGGTTTATGCGCAAGGTTGAAACGATAAAAAACACGCAATTTCACGGAAAGAGAATTTATTTGATCTTGAAATTACAGCGCAACGTCTATTCAGTCATTAAATGAAAAGCTTAAACCTTCATAAATCAACTGGTGATGGTTTATGGATTCGATGATTAACAGACGGAAGCTGATATGGTAGCGGACTTTATCCAAAGCCTGAAATTTACGATCGCAACATATAAATGTAGTAGTTGACTTGGATCAGTGAAAGTTGTTAGTTTTTATCATGTAATTGACTTGGACCGATAAAAGTTGATGATTTTTCCATCATATTGAAGGATCAAGAACAAAATGTATGGCAGACTTAGATGCAACTTTGTCTCTGGTTTGCATTAATCCTGCAACACACAGCTTTACGGAGACTTATTCAAGTAATATATCGCATCAAAGTTTTATTTGATATCATATATCGTGAAAATCTGTGCTTCCTGTCACCATAACAACAAGGAAATCTTTCTATCATTTCCATTTAAACGGAGCGGTTTCAGCAGAGAAGATTTCCTAATTACAATTAGTTTATTTTCTATTTTATTCGGAATGGCAGTATAATTAGGACAGCTAATGAAGTTTTATTTTCTTTTTTGCTTTGCCTCTTCGTCAATCTCTCTCCACAGTCACACGTTTCTCCCTTATACTCTGTTGATCCAAATTGAATACGAATGAACGACAATGTGCTACATATTAACAGGAGTAAAAATCTAAAGAATTCGGGTCTCTGGAGACTCCAAAAAACACATGCGCATTTTTAAGTTTCGCCATTGCTGTGTACATTATATTACGGATGAACATTATGGAGAATAAGAAGCCAACGGTGTTTGTTTGTGTCACATGAGCTCTTCTTTTCCTTTTCTGTGTGAAGACGGGTGTCTTCCTATGCAAAGCATATGAGTGGACGATCCCTCATTCATGCCTTTCATCTTCTCCTTTCGCCTTTACACTCCTTAACATGAATTTTACTTGAACTAATTTTGAATCACATGAAAATGAACTACTTTCTCAACCTTAATGAACTCGAGAGTCTTGATAGCTTAAGATTCAGCAAAAACAATATACATTCATATAACATATTTTTTTATCTCAAGTTCATTTTCTTACAAGAGCTTTCATGATTATTGTTATTTTGACAATAATAAAATTAACAATTTATTTTGAATTGGTTATAAAATCACGCGCTTGAACTCATTATGCATTTTCAACATCATCCCCTTTAAATTATGTACTCATTCTGCACTCGAACATTACATGAAAAGGAAGGATTAATGGTTTCTAGAATCTATGATCAATAGAGGGAACCTGGTATATAATCGCAATAACTTTGAAGACACTTAATCAATCAATCTATCGTATCAAAGTTTTATGTGATTTCTAGTTAAGGATATTTAAGAAACACTTAGAAATGTTGTTGTAGTAAAATCATGGACAGCACAAACCCTCATCACATTGCGTAGAAGCAATGGGAATGCTCAATAGGGACTCTACTTCAACCTAGCCAACCCCTGCAAGTCCACAAATTCAAAGGAATCTGCATGTAGTACAGCCTAACACTCGGGACCAAGGCAAATGGATGCATGTGAAAGGCTAGCCCAATGTGGACATAAAAATGTGAGACTCCAAGACTCCAAGAATTAAAAAAAGAAAGGGCGCTTAAATTTAATTTACTCAGAAGACCACAAATGTGCAAACACATAGTCTAAGAGAAGAGCCCCTTTTATTCATACAAAGTATATACATACGAGTGTAGGTGAGCCAAAATATGCTTCTTGAAGAATGAGCTCCTTTATTAATAGCTTGAGCTCTTATTCTACATGTGTTCAAAGGACTAGTCAATAAAGGGACATGTGCCGAACTACCATATCTCAAGAGGACTCTAAAGATACTCTCTCTATTTACATGTACATACAAAAAGTGAATTATTTACAACCCTTCAAGCCTTAGTCTTACGAAAAAAATAGAAGGGTCATAAGAGGGTGTTCCAATGTTCAACTCTACAAATGCATGTGCATGCCCTACAACCCAACACTCTTCTGCCCTAGGCTTTTTCATCCTCGACAAAGATAGGAGAAGAGGATAATGCATAGCTGCATGGTTTCTCAAGATGAGAAATAGGTCCAAGCTTGAGTCTTTAGGTCTTCCAAGCCTTGAAGTAGTGAAAAGTCTTCAAGAGATGAGGGACACAATCCTCCTAAGATATTGCCAATCCATCACCTAAAGAGAAGCATGAGATGCATACATTCCAAGAGTACATCTTTGGAAAAGCTTCCAAATCAAGCAAAATTTGCAAATCCACGTCCAAACAAGTGTTATATTGGTGAAAAATAGTCCAACGATAGCTCATGAATGAAAGTAGAAGATCCTTTTTCTATAATAGGTACCAAAAAGTATCTCCACAAGTTGAGAATGGAACATACATTATTATGTTTCTGATTTTATGATGAAAAAGGGGCACAAGAGAGACATGGATGCTTAAAAATATTGGTCCTTGTACCATGATTAGTACTCCAACTACCACAAAAGATATATTAGCACATGAAAATTAAGTTCTCTCTCTCCTAAATGAATAATTGGGTTCTCCAAGATATGATGGTAGCCCTCCAACATTTGAGTCTCTTAATCTTCAAGTCAAGGCTATCTATTCCTTGGTTTGGGCACAACCCAAAAGTATGGGGCAATTACAAAACCAAGAAACATTGAGCCACCAATGTGTTGAGCAAAAAACCTTCAAAAGTTTTCTTTAAGAATTATTAGGCATCCTTTAAGAACATGAATCAAAGAAATAGATAGTCCTTCTTAGCAAGCATGTGAATTTATCCTAGTGCTCTTATAAGGTTCTTATATGAGTAACATGCATCTCCTAACTCTTAAAAGTGAGTATATCTTTCACATCCCAATGCCTATGTGATGTTTGGATGCATGCCTCCTAAGGGGTGAGCTCAAATCCAAGCCCAAATTATTCATTTAGACCTAAGTAGCACCAGGCAAACATGCATGTGGTCAAAGAAATTGTGGAGGAGGAGCCTATACTTGGTTTGAGAAGTAAGTTTGTATATGGAAACGGAAGAAAGAGATAATGAATTAATGCAAAAAATTCCACTTATCTTCTAAGTGTTTGATAGTGAGAGAGGATGATCAGGCATATGTCTCACCTCAACAAGTAGCTTCAACAAACCAAATTTAAACTAATTATGTGCATAGATCATAATGAAAGAGAGCTCGCATGTAATGAACAAAACTCAAATTTTAATGCCAAACATGAGAGCCTTAAAATGGATATCTTCAAAGGTGGTCCTTCCAATGTGCTTTGATGTAGACCCTATTCTTCATTTGTGTGGATTCGGATACAATCCTCATGGGGGGCAGTCACAACATCTCCCCCTTCATCAAATGACATTAATAAGACGTTATGAAACTTGAATGTACATCTCCTTATAGAGAATGTGAGAAATGTAGAAAGGAAAGAGAAAGGTTTGTGTCCTACAAGCATTTAGGCCTAGATACCATAGGTTGTCGGCATATAAAGGAAGTGGGTGCTTTCTTCAACATACTTGCATGATCATAAGCCTCCCCTATATTTGCATCCTTAATCTGCATTGGTACAATCAAAGAGAAGATTATTGTACCGACATTCTTTTTTATGTGAAGTCATTGAAAAAAACCTTAAATGATCTTAAATGGTTTTTTGCAAGGTATCAAACCTCACACTTTGATGTAGTACCCAATGATGTTCATGAACTTAGCAAGATAGTGCCATAGTTGCTTGGTGTATCTCTCTTACCACAAAAAGTACCACCCATGTAACAAATAAGTGAACATGATGAAATCATCACACATACATGTCATGCCAATTGATGTTTCCCTCCTTGTCCTTATTTTTAGGAAACCCCTTTATTTCTTTGTAGATCTAAAAGAAAGGTCTTGTACGTATATAACTTGGATGCTAAAGCCAGAATTCTATGCTTGATGGGATCATGCTTGATGATGACAAAATGAGGTTCCAATGTCATGTTAATAAGCCCAATGGACACTCTTCAAAACCGACACATTAGTCAATGCTGCCATATGGAATCGAATTCTTCTTTTATGACAAAGTTTGGCCCAAAAACTACGTAGGATGAGGATATGTGTGTTTTCCTTTCCCATTACTATCAATAGGAAGGATTGTTCCGTTATCCAAAGAATTTTGGGAAGATAGAGATGTCCAACAAGTTTGGAGTAGTACACGTTCTTTTGATTTTGGAGGGAGTTGGAAACCATCCCCTATAAGGGGCAGTCACAAGAAACCTCAGTAATTATCTTGAGCAAGACCCACCTTTCTTGACCTTCAAGGTCCATCACATTTTAACCATATGGTTCTAGAAAGAACACTTTTGGGGTTATCGTTCACAAAAATTAGAATAGCACCATGAAATTGAGCAATTTAATAGAAAATCTAGCCAAGGTTGATAAGAATTAGATAGGGTAGAGAAATGAGGAGAGGTAGCGGAGCAAATAAATGGAGCCATTGGCGGTTCAAGAATCATAGTCAGGTGAGAAGGAAACCTTGCAAACTTTGTTAAAATGCTTTTAGATCCACCTTCCCCTTGAATCATTGGTAGAGCTTCCATTTGAGTCCCTGAAAGGGCTTTTTGAGCTTCAGATCTAGCATAACTTTCACCAACATGAGATCTTAACACCCAAGAACACACAATACAACTGGAAACCACCAATTCAAAACAAATACGCCCTATTGTAGAAAATTTGGAAATATTCCTCTATCCTTCTCGGCTGTAGGATGATGCAAAAGAAGTAGTAATTACACAAACCTCCTTATTTGAGATTAGAACAAGTTCTAACGGCTTTCTAATGAAATAATCATGGTCAAACTTGTTACCAACCCGAATGAAGCTAGTCATTGTGTGCAAGGACTTTGTCCAAGAAGCAACCATCACCGATAGTTTAGGGAGAGGAAAAAACACCAAGCCAAGTTGGGTAGCAGAGTGTTGATGGTTGAAATTAAAGAAAATGCAAGATGAAGAAGCAGTTATTGAATCCAAGAGTCTGAGGAATTAATGTATGGAATGACTTCTATGATTCTTCCTTCAACAACACGTGTTCCCATGCCCAACATTGTCACTAGGTTCATTGCATATTGATGATGAACATGTATTGATAGACTCACCATCATATGTGCACACTATAAAAGGTTTGTTCTTGGTGCCAATGGACTTGTTGGACTCACAACTATGGTTAGAATAAGTTACTAATAAAAAATTAAAATCGACATTTAAGACTATTCTCAGATCTATATCAAGTTCATTTGAGTGGAGACTTTAAAAATCTAAAATGCATGTTTGGTATAAGTGGGTTTTAAATTGTAAGTACCCTTGCCTATATTGCATGCAAAGTATAGGTACAAGAGGGTGGATAGCTAGAACAGAGGTTGGGAAAGCTCTTTCCAGATAAAATGTTAATCTAAATAATTTCTCATCTCTTCTACCATGATTTGGGATCCTGTACTTCCAATACAATTGACAAATCTGTACATTGCATGCAGAGCTAAGAATCATTGACAAGTTGGTTTGATGTCACTTGGATCATGCATATTCCATCAAGCCTACAACTCTTGCATATCAATTGATGAAAAAATGTGAAACTTTGCTTTCAAAAATGGAATTTCATGGTGGAGATTTTCATCTTAGGAAAGGTCCAAAGCTTCCACAAAGTAGAGGTGATGTACTATAGTATGTGTCAATGGGAGGTGAAAAATCAAGAATATGTTTTAACAACGGTGATGATAAACAAGTAAATGCAATGTGGAATTGATCGAAACAATTCTAGGAGGTTATACTACAAGGGAAGGGGGGAAAGAGAAATGGGAATTGTCTCTTATGTAACACTCCCTATATAAAGTGTTGCATGAATGATGCTTAGAAAAAAAAAAGAAGGGCCTTCACATAAGCATTGCAAAGCATGCTTACACAATGTTTTTTAAACAAGTAGCAAAAAGCATCACATGTGAGTGATGCTTTTTGTGATAGTGGCAAACTACATGCAACACAAAAGCATTGTATAAGTGATGCTATGCCTAATACAAAAATAAATCAATTTCTCCTGGCACCATTGTGTCAGGAGCATGCTGGAACGAGAGGTAATGTAGAGAGAGAGAGAGAGGCAGAGAGAGAGAGGCAGAGAGAGAGAGAGGTAGAGAGAGAGGTAGAGAGAGAGAGGTAGAGAGAGAGAGAGATAGATAGAGAGAGATAGATAGCATACATGCATGCATACATACACATGTGCATATACACATGCACACACTCATGCATACACACTCATGCATACACGCATATAGAGACACATGCATACACACACATATGAACCTATATAAATGCACACGCATGTATACATGCACACATGCATACATGCATACACACATACATGCATGCATATACGCACATTCATTATCCCATACACACTTACATACATACACGTCACACACATACATGCACATACATAGATACACAACACACACATGCATACATGCATGCATACACACACATGCATATATAACACACACATTCATATACATATATACACATCACACACACATGCATACATACATACTCACATGCATACACACACATATATGCATACATACATACATGCATGCACACACATGTATATATCACACACATTCACATACATACACATCACTCACACATGCATACATACACACATGCATACACATGCATATATCCCATACACATACACACACATAATACATACATACATACATACATACATACATACATACATACATACATACACATCACACACACATGCATACCAATAGCAATAAGAACTTTAAAAGTGATGTTATAATGGTCTTTCCACCTAGAAAGGTAAAGGTAGATTCAACAATTCTTGACTTGAAAGTATGCTTTTGGGCACAATTCCTTATGGGAGGGTAGTCAGAAAAATGCACCCAATCACGCCAGCAAGTTCTTCTTCCCATCTTAGCATTAACCTCTAAACTTTGATTTTTATGTTATGAAGTCCTTGACCCACCAAAGAACATTAGATTGTCCTTCAACTTTTGGTGCAATCAATGTATTCTTTAAGCCTACAACATTATATACTCGTGTCAAGATGAGAATGCATGCATAAAATAAAGAAAGTGAAAGCATAAGTGAATTAAAAGTTTTTTGATACAAAAAGTTCAAGAGAGTTCAACATCTTATAATAGTCATTTTTTAAAATTCTCAACATGGAGTGAGATATAACACAAGATACATCATTTCATGTAACCATACTGCCTATCAAAGAGATTACAATTCCCCTATCATTCTTATTAAAAGAATCAAGTAGAGGAGCATCTATTACAATCTTCTGATGATGTGTCCTGTAGAAGAATTTTTTTGCATCTTCTACATGTTTTGCCATTTTCATACCATATCTTACAGTGATCGGAGGAAACCCTCTATACATTTTTCAATGACTAGTGAGATGTTTGCAAAGGATTCTCTTCCATGGCTTCTCTAGAAAGGATTCACCTCTTCTTATTGTTGTTGCATAGTTCATCTACTTCCTTTTACATGAGTACCATGTTCATGAGCTTTTGAAACTCAAGCAAAGTGGGGAGACATTTTCATCTTCCTCAAGATTTGTACAACACAAGGTCTCAAGATATAACAAGGTGGTCACAACCATGTGCATTCTTTCTTGCAAGCAAAATTGAGCGCTTATTGCATACCCAATGCATGCTCATGAATATGAAGAAAACATAGCAACTTTCACACAAAGTTTATTTCTTCATATTCTCATCGTGTAGATGTCATGAAAGCTCAAAATCAACACAAAATGTTGTGAGGAATGTTGTTCTTTTTACGAGGTAGGTAGAAGTGAAGATGGACTCCCTCTTGAAGCTTCATGACTACAAGTTGTAGATTGTACCCCTCCACTTTATTTTTCAATTCGTTCAAGTTGGAGGTGAATAGTCCATAGAAAGCAATTGGAATACACTATAAATCTCAGAGTTGTAAAGGTATTGGGTGCTTTCTCCAACATACTTGCATGATCATAAGACTCCCCTATATTTGTATCCTTAGAAAGGATAACCTACATTGATACAATCAAAGACAAAATTATTGTACTCACATTCTTTTTTATGTGAAGTCATCAAAAAAACCTTACATGATCTTAAATGGTTTTGTGCAAGGTATCATCTCTTACACTTTGATGTAATACTCAATTATGTTCATGAACTTAGCAAGATAGTGTCATAGTTGCTTCCAACAATAAAAATTGCAGTGTATCTCTCTTACCACAAAAAATACCACCCATGTAACAAGAAAGTGAACATGATGAGATCATCACACATACATGTCATGACAATTGATGTTTCCCTCTTTGTTCTTTCTTATTTTTAGGAAGCCCCTTGATTTCTTTTGTAGATCTAGAAGAAAGGTTCTACACCTATATAACTTGGATGCTAAAGCCAACATTCTATGCTCGATGGGATCATGCTTTATGATGAAAAAATGAGGTTCTGATGTCATGTTAATAAGCCAAATGTTGAATAGTTCAAGCATGGATTCTCTTCAAGACCTACACATTAGTCCATGATGCCATATAGAACCAAATTCTTCTTTTAGGAAAATTTTGGCTTAAAAATTGTGCACAATGAGGATATGTGTGTTTTCCTTGCCCTTTAGTATTAGTAGGAAGGATTGTTCCATTATCCAATGAATGTCCAAAGGATAGAGATGTCCAACAAGTTTGGAGTAGTACACCTGCTGTTCCTTTTGGAGAGAGTTTGAAACCATCCCCTTCAAGGGGAATTCATAGGAAACCTCATCAATTAGCTTCAATAGGCCCCAATTTTCTTGACCTTCAAGATCCATCACATTTGAACCCTATAGTTCTAGAAAGAACAATTTTGGGATTATCATTCAAAAAAACCAAAAGTCAGCATGAAATTGAGCAACTCAATAGAAAATCTAGCCAATTTTGATAAGAACTAGAGAGGGTAGAGAAATGAGTAGAGGTAGAGGAGCAAAAACATGTAGCCATTGGATGTTCAAGAATCATACTTAAGCGAGAAGGCAACCTTTCAAACTTTGTTATTAAAAAAATGCCTTGAGATCTAGATCTGCCTTGAATCAGCTTGCTGTCTTCCATTCGAGTCCCTAGAAAGGGCTTTTGAGGTTCATCTCGAGCACAATTTTCACCAAATGAGATCTTGACACCCAAGAACACACAAAACAACAAGAAACCACCAATTCAAAACAAACATCCCCTATTATAGAAAACTTGGCAATGTTCCTCCATCCTTCTTAGCTATAGGATGATGCAAACGAAGTAGTAATCACACACACCTCCTTATTTGTGAGTAGAACAAGTTCTAGAGGCTTCCTAATGAAATACTAATGGCCAAACTAGTTACCAACTAGAATGAATCTCATCATTGTGTGTAAGACTTTTGTCCAAGAAGAAACCATCACCAATGGCTTAGGGAGAGGAAAAACACCAATCCAAGTTGGGTAGCAGAAAGATGATGGTAGCAATTGAAGAAAATGGAAGATGAAGAAGCACTTGTTGAGCCCAAGAGCTTGAGGAACGAATGTATGGACTATCTTCTATGTTTCTTCCTTCAACAACATCTAAAGTCCCTTGCCCAACATTGTGACTAGGATCTTTGCATATTGATGATAAACATATGTTGATAGACTCACCATCATATGTGCATGTCGCCAAAGGTTTATTCTTGGTGCAAATGGACTCGTTGGACTCACAAATATGGGTAGAAAAAATTACTAACAAAAAGTAAAGAAACATTCAAGACTATTCTCGTATCTATATCAATATCATTTGAGTGGAGACTTAAGGACTCTAAAGTTCATGCTTGGTATAAGTGGGTTTCAAATCGTAAGTACCCTTGTCTATACTACATGAAAAGTTTAGGTACAAGAGGGTGGATATCTAGAACAAGGTTGGGAAAGCTCCTTGTAGACAAAATGTTAATCTAGATAATTTCTCATCTCTTCCACCATGATTTGGGATCCTATACTTCCAGTACAATTGAAAAATATGTACATTGCATGTAGAATTAAGAATCATTGACAAGTTGGAATGATGTCATTTGGATCATGCATATTCCATCAAGCCTAAAAGTCTTGCAAATGGATGCATAAAAATATGTGAAGCTTTGCTTTCAAAAATGGGATTACATGGTGGAGATTCTCATCTTAGGAAAGATCTAAAGGCATTACAAAGTACAGGTGTACTAGAAGATGTGTCAATGGGAGGTGCAAAAGCAAGGAGATTTGTAAATGCAATGTGGAATTGTTTAAAACAATTGTACAAGGTTATATTACAAGAGAATGGAAGGGAAGTTTATCTTATGTGACACCCCATATATAAAGTGCCTCATAAATGATGCTTAGAAAAAAAAGAAAGACCTTCACATAAGCATTGCAAAGCATCGCTTATGCAATGTTTTGAAATGAGTAGAAAAAAGCATCACATGCTAGTGATGCTTTTTGTGACATTGGAAAACTACATGTGACACAAAAGCATTGTATGAGCAATGCTACACCTCATACAAAAAAAAAAATCAATTTCTTCCAGCACCATTTTGCCAAGAGCATGTTGGAACAAGAGGTAATGCAGAGAGAGAGAGAGAGAGAGCAGATGCATGCATACATACACACATGCACACACTCACGCATACACACATACATGCACACACATAAACACACATCACACACACATAAATACATACATACACACATGCATGCATTGCATACACACATGTATATAATAACACACACATACACATCACACACACATGCATACATAGACACATGCATACATACACATGCATACACACATATACACAAATATAAATACACACACATGCATATATGCACACGCATACATGCATACACACACATGCATGTATCCCATACGCATGCACATACATACATACATACACATCACACACATGCATACACACATACATGCACATACATAGATACACACCACACACACACATGCATATATCACACACAATTTCATATACAAATATGCACATCACACACACACATGAAAACACACACATGCATACATACTCACATGCATACATGCATGCATACACACACACACATGTGCATACATACATGCATGCATGCATACATACATGCATGCATGCATACATACATGCATGCATACATACATGCAAGCATGCATACATGCATGCATGCATACATACATGCATGCATACATACATGCATGCATGCATACACATGTATATATCACACACGTCTACATACATATACATCACTCACACATGCAAACATACATTATGCATACACATGCATATACCCCACAGACATATACATACATACATACACATCACACACACATGGATACACACATGTATACACATACATATGCTCAAATATACATACACACACATGCATGCATGCGTGCATAGATGCATACATACACACATGCATACATGCATGCCTACACATACATGCATATATCACATACACATGCACATACATATATACACATCAGACACACATGTATACACACATGCATACATATCACATACACATGGATACATATCACACACATAGATGCATACATTCATGCATACACACACATGTATATATCATAAACACATTCACATACATACAGACATACATACATACATACATACATACGCATCAGAGACACACATGCATATCTAGAAGATGTGTAGACACTCATCTTACTTGCTTCATATCTCAAGATCTACAAAAACAAATCTAATGAAAAATTTTATCTAAACACTAGACTCTTCACTCTAATTATCCCAAGTTAAAGTATAGCAAATGAATGAGTAGACACAGAGGAATTGATTCCACAAGTTCACCATAATGATGAAGATGCTTGAGTAGACAGTAGACAGAGATGTACTCAAGGAAATGTATCAAAGTATGAATGCTATTACACAAATAATAAAGAGGGAGTATAGTAGACTACACATAGATGATGTGAGCTTAATTTATGCTCATTGAAGTAGATCAAATCCTCTTAGAGTGCTCACTCATCCCGTGACTAAAATCATGTGTATTTATACACATTGCTTGAGTTTGAATTTGAATTTTCCCTCACATAAAAGTGATTGTACATTTGGGGAGTGATTGAAAGTAGTTTCCAACTACTAAAGTCATGGAATGAGCTCCCTAAAATTACAAGATTCCTCACTCACTTTTGGCTTTTACATTTATCCAAGGTAAATACAAAAAGTGCTTAACAAGCATGAGGTTCTATGTGAGTAAGACATATAGGTGTAGTGTTGATATATCTAGGTAGTGATGTGTGTGAACACACTAGGACCGCCGGGGCACTTTTTTCCCCCTTTAGGAGATTTTTTTCCCCCGGCTTGTATATACGCCTATTGCCCTAATGGGCTACTTATCTTTGTACATTCTCTAGTAATATATTCAGTATTGTGTGTTGTGCTCCAAGCTTCTTCTTCTTCCTTGTGTTGTTTGCGTGCTTCCGCACACGTCTAACTCCAACAATTGGTATCAGAGCAGGTCGTCGCTTCATCTAGGGCACCGTCGACACTCCTCCGTTTGCAGCCTCATAATCGCATGAATTTTGGTGAGCATACTCAGCTCGTTTCAGCCTCCGAACACACTATCGTAGCGCTTGTGTAGGCTATTTTGTCTTTTTGTGCCAAAGGTATATACTAGTTTTTGTTCGCCACTATAAGCATCTCGAAGTCTGCTACAGGTCTAGCAGAATTTGTTTGGGCAGTTCTGTTCAACTTTTTGAGATACAATCAATTTTCTACATCAAGGTATTTTAGTCACCGGCCATGGATCAAAGCAATGATGTATTCCGTATGTTGGCTGTTGAGGATAAGTTGGATGGTACCAACTACCTGTTATGGGCTTATATGATGCGACATGTGTTGGTTGCAAAAGGACTGTGGAACATTGTACAGGGTTTCGAAAAACGTCCTATCACACCTGCAACTGTTACAACTGCAGGTACTGAAGCTGATGCAGAAGGTGTCGAAGATGATGATATTTTGCATATTCTTGTTCGTGCTGCGGTTTCTCCTACACCTACTGCAGAGCAGATTCATTGGGATGGCAGAGATGCCCAGGCACATGCATTGATAGCTTTGTGTGTCAAACGTGCCATTATTCCTCACATTCGCTCTTGCAGAATAGCTAAGGATGCTTGGGATACACTTACCACATTGTACCAAGCTAGGAATGAGGCTCATGTTGCTTACCTCCGAAAACAGTTGGAGAGTGAGCACATGAATGAAGGTGATTCTATGGACAGTTTCGTAACGAAGATCAAAGACTTGAAGGAATAGTTGATTTCTACTGATGAGGTTATACCAGATAGCTCACTTGTGCAGACCGTTCTGAATGGTCTTCTTGATTCATATCAGAGTTTTGCTTCCACTCTTCGGTTGATGATGAAAGGCAATCCAAATGCCTTATCATTTGAGGAGTTAGTCTCTATTCTGTTGCAGGAAGATCAGTCTAGGCAGAACAGGTCCATTATGCGAGTTGTAGATCAAGCTTTCTTGGCTAGTCAGAAGGGCAAAGGAAAATGGAGCTCTTCAACTAGTAAGCAGAAATCTACTAATTCTTCATATTTGAAGAAGGAAGATAAAGATGAGAAGAAATCAGAAAAGCAGAAATTGTTTTTTAAGTATTGTAAAGGGAATGATCATATCATAAAGAACTGTCCAAAACTAGCTGCTAAAGAGGCAAAGAAGAAAGAGGTTGGAATGGTTGTTGCAGAGGCCTCTACACCAAAAACAGAGTCTGCTAATCTTGTGCAAGAAGAAGAATGGGCGTTTACTACTGTCTGTAGTTTTGACCCATCTTCTCATGAGCAGTGCATGTCTGCAGTAGACTCAGATGTTTGGTATTTTGACAGTGGGGCGGCCAAACATATTACCTCGCAGCACAGTTTCTTCTCTTCACTCGAGCCTGCCCCTACAGGGAATACTGTTACATGCGCCAACAACTCCTCTTATCCTGTTATGGGAGTTGGTAAGATCATTTTGACTTCTATTGATGGTAGTTCTTTCACTTTGTCAGATGCTTTATTTGTGCCAGGGATCAAGAAGAACCTGTTATCAGTTTCTGCATTAGCCAAGATTGGTTTGGTTGTGAAATTTGTTGATGACCGGTGTACAGTTCATGATCTGTCAAATGGTGATGTGATTATTGCTTCTAGCATTTTATGTCGTGGGTTCTATAAGATCATAGACTATGAAAGATCTGTAAATGATTTGGCATGTGCAGTAAATGATTCTCAGGCTATGTCAGATGCAAAGCTTTGGCATGCACCCTTTGGCCATCTGAATTTTGCTAGTTTGCTATGCCTGCAGAAATCTGAAATGGTGTCCTCTTTGCCCAAACTTGAGGCACTTGGGAAACATGTCTGTGAAGGCTATATTTTGGGCAAAATGCAGCGTTCGTCCTTTCCAAAAGATGGTTCAGTTCGAGCTACACAGAAATTGCAGCTTGTACATACTGATGTCTGTGGTCCAATGCAGACACCTTCTTTTGGGAATTATCTTTACTTCATGACTTTTATCGATGATTTTTCTAGGCATGCATGGGTATATCCATTGAAGGCAAAGTCTGAAGTGTTCATGTGCTTCAAACAGTTTTTGGTTTTGGCTGAAAATCTGTCAGCATGTAAAATGGGCACCCTTCGTTCTGATCGAGGGGGGAATATATGTCTTTTGATTTTAATGCATTTCTGGCTGAACGTGGGATAAAACACTAGTGTACAGTGCCATATACACCTCAACAGAATGGAGTTGTTGAACGAAAGAACAGGTCACTCATGGAGATGGCAAGGTGTATGGTCAAGAGTCAGGCTTTACCACATAGTTTCTGGCTTGAGGCTGCCATGTGTGTAGCATATGTACTTAACAGGTGTCCCACTAAAGTGTTGCAGTCTATCACTCCATATGAGGCTTGGAATGATTGTAATCCATCAGTTGCTCATCTACATGCTTTTGGTTGTTTGGCATATGCATTAGTGCCTAAACAACATCGCAAAAAGTTGGATGATAAAGTAGTAAAATGTATTTCTGTTGGATACAGTTCTGAAAGTAAAGGCTATCGTCTATATCATCCACAGACTAAACATATTCTGGTTAGCCGTGATGTTGTTTTTGTGGAAGATGCTATTCAGCCATTGCTTTCATGTACTAAGGAGACATCTGTTAGCTCCAAAGACATGTATGATACTTTGCTGCCTCTTTTTACAGGTGGACAGTCTAGTGTTGGTCCCAATGAGGCAACTTCTTAGCCTTTGCAGGTTTCATGTGATGATGCAGATCATTCCATTTCTGATGCAGATTTACATGATGCACTAGTTGATGAGAGAGCTGATATTGAGCAGGCAAAAACTATGCCAAAATGGCTGGTGCGGACTTTGCGTGACAGCAACTTAGATGCACCTTTGTCATATCGTACTCGTTCACGCTCTCATAGTGCCTCTTTTGCATCATATTGCTATTATATGGCTGCATCTAGTCTCTGTGATGAGAATGAGCGTGTTTCGTTTGATGAAGCACAAAATTCAAAAAATTGGATGGTTGCTATGCAATATGAATATGATGCAATAATGAAGAATCGTACTTGGTCTTTATGTGAATTGCCTCCTTGCAAGAAGGCCATTGGCACTAAGTAGGTATACAAGTAGAAGCATAAACCTGATGGTACAGTTGGCAGGTATAAGGCTAGGCTTGTTGCAAAGAGTTATGCACAGGAAAGAGGCATTGATTTTGATGAGACCTTTGCACCTACATGCCATATGACTACTGTTTGGAGCATTTGTGCACTTGCAGCCCATCATGGTTGGAATGTACATCAGTTGGACATTAAAACTGCATTTTTGAATGGTGACTTGCATGAAGAAGTGTATGTTTTTCAGCCCCTCGGCTTTGTGCAGAAAGGGCATGAAAACTAGGTGTGCAGGTTAAAGAAGGCATTCTATGGTTTAAAGCAAGCACCACGTGCTTGGTATGAGAAGATACATGCCTATCTAATTGCACATGGTTTTGAGAACAGTCCAACTGAAAGCACCTTATATGTTAAGCATGCTAATGATGTGCTTCTGATCATTGTTGTCTATGTTGACGACATGCTGCTCACTGGTCCTATTGAGAAGCATATTGCTGATTTTAAGGCTGATTTGCATGCCTCATTTGAGATGTCTGATTTGGGCATTTGCATCACTATTTGGGCATTCAGTTTATGCAAGTTGATGGTGGAATGGCTTTGTGTCAAACAAAATATATTGACACATTATTGCAGCGTTTTGGCCTTGAAGACTGTAAGCCTATTGCCACTCCTATGGAGACAGGTTAACGTTTGAGTCTTCATGATGCTGGAGATGCATTCGATGTTGTTCTCTATCAGCAAGCTATTGGATGCTTGATTTACTTATGCATTACTCAGCCAGATATTCAGTTTGTTGTCTCGTAGATGAGCAGGTTTATGCATTACCTAGGAGTCAAGCATTGGCAGGCAGTTAAGCGCATCTTTCGCTATTTGAGTGGTACTCAGCTACTTGAGTTGTTTTATCCCAAGGGGGGATCACTACCGCCAGATTTGCATGCTTTTTCTGACTCTGAATCGGCTGGTTGCTGTGACACTCGTGTGTCCACTAGTGGCTTTTGCTTCATGCTTGGTAGCTCATGTATATCTTGGTTGAGCAAGAAGCACCCTACTGTGGCCACTTCCAGTTGTGAGGTTGAGTATAGGGAAGCTTTCACATCGACTGTTGAGTGTGTGTGGCTTAGATGCCTTATGCCTGATTTGGGTGTTTGTGAGACTTCTGCCACCACCATCTTCACTGACAGTCACAGCGCATTGGCAGTTGTGAGGAGTCCTGTGTTCCATGTTCGCACTCGAGAGGTTCTCTGCTGGGGAGATCAGCTTGGCATATGCGCCCACGGAGGAGAACACTGCAGACCTTTTCACGAAGGCTCTACCTAGGGAGAAGTTGGAAGCTTTCCGCAAAGCTTTGGGCTTACTTCCTTTTGTGGAGTGATTTCCACATAGCTTGGCACTTCCTTATACATGAGTGCCAACTCCTTGTTCACCGCATCACTCCCAGGGGGGATTTCTTGATATATTTAGGTAGTGATGTGTGTGAACACACTAGGACCACCGAGGCACTTTTTTCCCTCTTTAGGAGGTTTTTTTCCCACGGCTTGTATATACGCCTATTGCCTTAATGGGCTACTTATCTTTGTACATTCTCTAGTAATATATTCAGTATTGTGTGTTGTGCTCCAAGCTTCTTCTTCTTCCTTGTGTTGTTCACGTGCTTCCACAGACATGTAACTCAAACATGTATAGTCCTAAGATCTTAGCAAAGCTCTTGGGATTGCTAATTGTACCAAAATCTCTCCCTCGAGCTTAAGCTGCTTGAGTCATCAATCCTTCAAGATTTCCCACAATCCAATCATTGATTTGAATCTATTTAATTTGCTTCCATCCAAGGCCTTTGTCATCATATATGCACATTGTTGATGAGTTGATACATATAAGAGTTCAATCTCTTTGCTCATATTCTTCTTTGTGACAAAATGATAATCAACTTCTATATTTTTAATCTTGGCATGATAGATTGGGTTAGCAGCAAGATGTAATGAGCTAATATTATCTACAAATATATGTGGAGTTGATGTTGGGAATGTAAGGATCATGTGACCTTACCCCTATATTCATATTTATACATCATAAGCATTGCCTCAAGAGAGATATTTATGTGGGTTTGGAGGATCCCACGCATGTCTGTGCATCTCTCCTCTCCTCTCTCTCCCTCTATCTCCTCCTTGCTTCTCTTGTTCTGCATGCCAAAGCCCTTCATTGCTATTAGAGCTTGTTCAAGGCTAGTGTGCAAGAAGCTTCAATGGAAGCTTAGGTCACAAGAGGTGAATGTACAGGTCAGCACCTCTCAACAATTGTTCAGTATTTTGACCATAACTTGAGTTAGTAAGCTCATATTGGTACGTCTTAAAGTTGTATGTGTAGTTGTGATAGAGGGTTGCAACTTCACAAAAGGTTGTAGAACCTGGTTTGGAGTTCTATATCGACAAAAATTTGAAAAACACATACTAATGTAGAAGATGAATCTACAATCACTTGGACAATAGGCCAGTTTTTGGGCTATAACTTGAGTTTTACAAGCTTGACTCAAGCAATTCAACTTGTTGTGCCTAGCTTGTAAAAGAAGCTACAAATTTGTTTAAGAACATAGACCTAGATTCTGAGTGCTAGGTCACTGAAATTACAAAATACAGAGCAATAGTGCTACAGGTGAAGGTGAAATTGACAATAGATGCTTGTTTTGTGTATATCTTGAGCTATGCATGTCCGATTGAGGTGTTCTATATATCGTTATGTAGTTAAGAATGAGTTTTTGAAGTTTGATGAAGAGGAAAAGTTAAAATTTAGAGGTTATCATATCTGAAATAGCAAAACACAAGCAGCATATTTTCACCATAAGAATCCTAGTTGCTTATGAGGTTTGATTTGCTTTTAAACTTCTTTGAGATATATTTTTTTATGTGTGGGCTCTTGTTTCTAGAGCGTCAAGGTGTTTTCCATGTATGATCACTATGGTAGCTCCTCCATATGGGATTAGAGCATGATCTTGTCACATGTTTGGCATGTGAGATGAGATTGTGGTATACCTTTTTTGAGATTTATGTCATCATGAGTTTGATCATAGCATTGTCAGTGGATGTATATTGGCATTGGTGGCTATATCTTACTTATGCCAATTGGTTATGGATTTACTTATCGATTACACATAATTTAATGAGAGTTTATTTTGGATCTTGATTGGTACTTGTATCTTTGTTTTCTTTGCAAGTACATAATCCAGATTGGAGCCTCAATTGCACATCCATTTGTCACCTTGATTGGCTATTATTTTAGCATATGATCATTGATTTGATATCTTATTTGCCAATGTGATTCTTGGCATATGTGGATGGTGATTCCCACATGGTTATTTTGGTTCAAAGTCCATTTTACAGAGGAGATGCTACCAAAATTTTGTTTGCTTTTATTCTAGAAGAGTACTCTAGTAGATCCTTTATGCTTGTGTGATAGATTTGGATCATTTCTTATCTCCATTTATTTGGACTTGGTCATAGGTTTTTTGTGATAGGTTGGACCATCTTGTAGGATTTATTCTTGAGTGGGAGGTGTATCACCATTGTATTAGTATGTATTGCCATCAATTTTTTGGCTTGTGTATTTGCCATTATCTTTGATTGGATCAGTGATAGGTGGTGACATGTTACTCATTGTTCTTTTGCTACTGGTTATCTTGTTTGACTGTTCAGGTTAGAGGGGATACACTCATGAATTTTTTCCACGATTATTTCATATCCACTTAGTCCCTTTGGAGACTTGTTGAGCAGGCTTATGCTCATGGTTTTATGTGCATGATAGATGCATGGTCATGTGACAGGTGGTTCACATGGTTTTCTTCTACAGTGATATATATGTGATCAAATCTATGCATATGGATATGCAGATGTGATCCTATTGAGGATAGAGTATTATTGATGGGGGATGATTCTAACACCCCAATGCAAGAATGGAAGATGGCTGCCCTCCACTAGGTCCATAAGCAGTGATATATGCTCACTATCTTGTACTTTTCTTTGCACATGTACAAAGAATTAAAATGAAACTTTGTAAGTTTATAATAGACTATAACAGCTACCCAAGAAGCTTTAAATCATCCCAAATGGATATTCCAATTGGGAGAACTATCCATTGCAAAATAGGCTACCTATTTGTTGGAACAAACCAATCACAAATTGGTGATTATGAATACCTTGAATCAAGCTTATGGTCAGATTGAAGTGAAAGAAGTCACTTGAGAAAGTGAAGAAATTTCAGAAATGTAGATTGTATACATATGTACATTACAGGTGGAAATTCTTGTAATCTGAGTAGAGATAATCCTTAGGATGATAAGGAGTAATGTAATAGACGCGCGGGATAAGTCTAGAATCATATGTATATAAGTCAATGATGTAGAGAAATACTTGTGAGAGTCATTAGATGACAAGTGTCTAAGAGATAGATGTGTAGAGAGTTATCTTCACGAGTAAGCGTCGGGTCTTTCTCTGATTTCTCTTAGTCTGATCATGTGGATCAGAAATCCTTTTGTACACATCTATTCTAAAAGTTAATGAAGCTATGTTCAAAGTTTCATGGACTAATTCCTTTCCTACTATGAGAATGATCAATAGGAACATTTGTGTGTAAAATCTGCAGACAGACTTCTCAGAGTCGCACACTTTTCCATGTCAATGTTTTGCTTAGATCTCAGTGCATAGTGTAAAGTTTTTAACGAGTGAGCATTCAAAATCTAAGTTAGAAGATAAGGAAGCTATGGCTAAGAGCATTTAGCGAAACCGGATTTGTGCTGTGAGAAATCAACTTAAGAGGTTGACCATGTCAAAGTCGCCATTCCTGGAAGACAATTTTTGACATATCTTTTATCTTAAGGATCAAATTAAAATTTTAATGATTGTTTTGGTGAAGTAATGCCTCATATGATTGCGGCAAACATATTGTGGAGACTTGTGCATCATTGATTTGAAGAAATCTAAAGATATGTGCAGGTAATGAAGTCAATTTCTGAAGCAGACTTTCTGAAGAAGAAACTTCTTCACTCAGAGGAGTGTTAGTGAAAGGTTTGAGAAAGGAAAACAATATTTGTGTAAAGTTTGATCCATAACTGATATAGAAGTGTTCTTAGATCAGTATAGATCAAACCTTTGGAGATTAAGAGGTCTCCAACAGTGGTATCAGAGCTGAAGGTGCAATACAAGTGAAGTAAAGGCATTGGAAGTCTCGACTGTTGCAGATATTGAAGTTCTTTCTAATCGAAGGTGGACAAGGATAAATTTGTGAAGATAATATGCAGAAGTACAAAGCACGAGTTTGAAAGATTAAGAAGGATCAAAGCTTCATATCAAAGGTACACTCTATTTTCATAAACCATAGTAATTGCAGACATAGAAGATCAAGGATGGGAGAAAGCTTGCAGATTGATAAGCTAGATAGGGAGAACTATCCAGCTTGGTCCATGAGGATGGAGGCACACCTCATGAGCAAAGACTTGATGGCATTCATTACAGGAGAAGAAGAAAAGCCTGAGTTTACAGATCCTAGTATTCCAACTAGGGAAGAGCTTGCAGATTTGAAGACTTGGATGAGAAAGGATGCTCAAGCTAGGAGCATCATTTACATGGCTGTAAATGACTATCTTCTACCTCACATTAGAGGATTGGAAAGTGCAACAGATGTTTGGAATGCTTTGGAAGAGCATTTCCAAAACACAACCAAGTCAAGGAAGTCTTCATTATGGGCTGAGTTCACAAATTTCAAGAAGAAGAGCTCACAATCAATTTCTGATTATGTGGCAAGGATGAAGGATATTGCAGATAGCTTGGGAGCAGTAGATGAAGACATTGAAGAGGATAAATTGGTAAGGCAAATACTTACAGGTCTGAGAGGAGATGAGAAGTGGAAGCCTTTCATATTGTCCATAGAATTGTCACTTGATCACTTTACTCCTGATCTTAATCAATTGCTAGGACACATGCTAACTTTTGAGTAGGATATTAAAGGAGACAATGATAGAAGTGCAAGTCAAGCCATGTACTCTAAGGACAAGAAAAAGAATGGCAAAGGGAAGCAGTCAACTGATGATGAAGGATCTTCAAGCCAAGCTAACTTTACAAAAGGAAAGATGAATTTCAGAGGTAAAGGAAGAGGAGGTAAGAACAAAGATAATACTAAAGCTTGTTGGCTTTGTGGCAGAACCAATCATTTGGCAAATGATTGTTGGTACAATAATCAAAATGGTGGAAGCAATAATCAAAATTTTAATCAGAGAGGTAGAGGAGGCAGAAACCAAAGAGGCAATTTCAGAGGAAGAGGTGGTAGGACATCATATGCTAGAGGAGGTGGAAGAGGTTTTCAACCTCAGTCCTACAACAACAATTATTATAACTATGCATCATATCAGAAGGATGATATGACTCTTATCTTGAATGCAACTCATGAATCAGTAGGAGAAGATCAAAGGGTGTTTTATATTGACTCAGGATGTAGCAATCATCTGAGTGGCAATATATCCTTGATGAATGATATGGAAGCAAAGGTGAATGGACATACAGTTCAAACAGGTGACAATACCAAACATAAAGTGGAGAGCATTGGATCAGTAAAGACAAAGAGTGGAAGTACACTTTTGAGCAAGGAACTTTATGTTCCTACTATTCCTAAAAATTTGATAAGTGTAGGGCAAATTGTGGAGAAGGGATATGAAGTCAGATTCACAAATGATGGTGTCTATGTGCAAGATCCAAATCAGGGATATAGAAACATAATTGCAGGTAAAAAGGAAGGAAGGTTGTTTACTCTCAAGGTCCAAGGTAATGTGGGACATGCTTTATTTACCTATGGAAGCCAAAAAATGTATGAATTAGATCTATGGCATAAAAGACTAGGTCATTTCAATGAGAGAGCTATAAAGGAAATGTCAAAGAATCAAGTGGTGCTTGGTTTGCCAAATATTGAAGGGCAACACATGGTGTACAAGTGTGAAGCTTGTCAGTTAGGTAAAGCACACAAAATTTCTTACAACAAATCAGGATACAAGTATTCAAACATGCTTGAACTGGTTCATACAGATGTGTGGGGTCCTTCAAGGGACTATAGCATAAATGGATCCAGATATTATGTGTTGTTTGTTGATGATGCAACCAGATGGATTACTTTATATGTAATCAAGGATAAATCAGAAGTCTTCAAGACATTCAAACATTATCATGCTTATGCAGAAAGGATTACAGCACAAAAACTTAAGAGGTTGAGATCAGATGGAGGGGGAGAGTATTTCTCTAAAGAGTTTGATGATTATTTGTGGAATGCAGGTATAAAGAGAGAAGTAACTTGCAGGTACTCTCCTCAACAGAATGGATTTGCAGAAAGAAGAAATAGAATTCTTGTAGAGTTTGCAAGAGCAATGATGAAGGAAAAGAATTGTCCAAATTACTTATGGGCAGAAGCTATCAACACTGCAACATACCTTGTGAATAGGTTACCTTGTAAAGCTTTGGATGGAAGAACTCCTTATGAAGCATGGTGGGGTAAGAAACCTACTCTTGATCACTATAAGGTATTTAGTTGTTTATCATATGCTTATGTTCCTTCACAATTGAGACATAAGTTAGAACCCAAAGCAGAGAAGTATGTGTTTATAGGGTTTGATGATAGACAGATGGGTTACAGGTTGTGGAGTCCATCTACAAAGCAATTTCTTGTTACCAAAGATGTTACATTTGATGAGCAAAGCACATGGTATACAGGGTCAATAAATGATTATGCAGGTGTTGAAGAAATACAAAGGAAAGGGAAGGCAAAAGTAAATGTGTATGAAGAAGATATTGATGATGTTGACTATAAAAGTAAATTGTAGAATAATGTTGAAGATGGGCCAAGGTTTGATCCAGAATCAAATGTGGCAGAGACTTCAAGAAATGCAGAGGTCAAAAGATCCTCAAGGGAAAGGAAAGAGCCTATCAGGTATAGCTATGATACATCTTTTTTAACAACAAAAGATTATGCTTACATTGTGAAGACAGAAGAAGATCCAATCACATATGAAGAAGCTAAAGGTAAAGAGAATTGGGAGAAGGCAATGCAAGAAGAGTACGCTGCTCTACTTGAAAATGAAACTTGGGAATTGGTGCCAAGACCAAAGAATCAAAAAGTCATTGGATGTAAGTGGGTGTATAAAACTAAAAGATTCGCAGATGGTAAGGTGTCTAGATACAAGGCTAGACTTGTGGTCAAAGGTTATGTCCAAACTTATGGGGTAGATTATGATGAAACCTTTAGTCTTGTTGCTAAGATGTCTACAATTAGATCATTGATTGCTATTGCTGCTTGTAAAGGATGGAAGTTATCACAATTAGATGTGAAGAATGCATTTCTGAATGAATACATTGCAGATGAAGTATACATGGAGCAACCAGAAGGCTTCATGGATTCAATTGGATCAGATTATGTGTGTAAGCTCAAGAGAGCTTTGTATGGGTTGAAGCAAGCTCCAAGAGCATGGAATTACAGGCTTGTCAAGTTCTTGAATGATTGTGGATTTCAAGCATCAAAGGCAGATAGTAGCTTGCTAGTAAAGGCAAGTGAAAATGGATACATATACATGTGTATTTATGTTTGATGATATTATTGTCACAGCTACAGATGCTCAAGGAATCAATGAACTTAAGAAACAAATAGAGGAGTTTAAGATAAGTGATTTGGGAAACTTATCTTATTTCTTAGGAATGCAGATTGTGTATACTCAACATGGAGTATATGTTACACAAGAGAGGTACTTGAAGAATCTTCTAGTCAAGTTTAACATGGAGGATTGCAAGCCTTCAAGCACACCATTGGAGGTAAATCATAAGTTGAGCAAGTATGGAGGTGAAGAATTTAATGACATGAAGAAATATCAGAGTTTGGTAGGTAGTTTAATCTATGTTACCTTGACAAGGCCAGATCTATCATATGCAGTAGGTGTGTTATCACAATTCATGCATTGTCCAAAGAAGACTCATTGGATTGCAGCTCAAAGGGTACTCAGATATATAAAAGGAACCCTAAGTGTGTTGGAGTTTATTGATCTCCAAAGTACAACTAGAAGTAGGTGAAACCCAATAGGACCTAGTTGACTTTTTCACAAACTTATATGCACATACCAGTTTTCTTGCAGAGAACACTGCTCTTTATTCACTTGGAATTTTCAAAAATTGTTTCAGAAACATAAATTAGACTCTAAGAGCTTTCCAATGAGCCAAAGAACACTCAATTTGGATAAGCACACAAGGAGATATGACCTCTACAAGTTGGAGGTTAAATGGAGACCTTCAGCAGGGATAAAAAAACAGAGAACACACACTACTTGCAGAGAGTACTGCTCTCATCTCACAACTCCAATGATTATGGAAATTTAGAGGGAGAAATTAGACAGTAAGAGCTTTCAAATGAGCTATCAAACATGTAATTTGAATATATAATGAGGGAGATACAAGCTCTGCAATCTCTGCATACAAAACTACAATAGCATAGAGATACACATATGACTCTCTTGGACATCCCACAAGATCACGACTTTTCTCCTCTTTTTACAGCATGGGAAACTTATCTAAAACCTTCCTAATACATCTAAATTCATGGTAGAAACTTGGATGGAGGTATTACATGACTCAAGTGCTCAAATAAGCAAAGTATTGATGGACTTTGAGAACTAGCCACATCGACCTTCCACTAGGACACCACTGTAGCTCCCTTGTGACTCACTAATTTGACTCACCATGTTCTAGAACTCATGTGGTATTTTTGCTACATTTTATGAATAATATGAGCCTTCTTGAAGTATTTGAAGACTTCCCAAAGGTATTTACATAATTTGAAACTTGTACCCCACATAAAACAAATGTTCGCAACATTCTCCCCCTCAAGTTTCAAAGGGTATTTCCTTCATGCCAAGAATATAGTTGAATCTTTGAAGCTTTGGTCCATCCAAGGATTTGGTGAAGATATCTGCAACTTGATCCTTTTTCCCACAAAAGAAACTTGTACTTCATTGTTTATGGCCTTCTCTCAAACATAATGATAGTGAACCTCTATATGCTTTGTTCTAGCATGAAAAATAGGATTTGAGGTCATATGAATGCTGCTCAAGTTATCCCCATAGATCAGTGGTACATCAACCTGCACATCAAGTCATGAAACAACTTTTTAAACCACATAACCTCAGTAGTAGCCAATGCTAAACCTCTATACTCAGCCTCTGTAGAAGATAAAGCAACTGTAGGCTGTTTCTTTGAACTCCATGTTAATGTCTTGTTTCCTGCTATTACCACATATCCACTTGTGGATCTTCTGTTATCTTTGCTTCCAGCCCAATCTGCATCACTAAAGACTTTAAGAGTTAGATCAGCATCATGACTATAAAATAATCCTTCGTTCATGGTACCTTTCAAATACCTAAGCACTCTTTTCGCTGCATGCATATGAGGTACTCTAGGTTCATGCATAAACTATGACAATACTCCCACTGCATAGCATATATCAGGTCTAGTTTTTGTTGCATAAATCAAAGATCCTACCATGGATCTATATACATTCATATCATGCAACTCATCACCTTCCTTTACACTCAGCTTTACATTACATTCCATTGGAGTAGAAACAAATTTACATTCCTGCATACCAAACCTTTTCAGCATATCACATATATACTTTCTCTATGTCAACCACATACCTTCATCGCTATACACAATTTCAATCCCAAGAAAGTATCTAAGCAAACCAAGATCTGAAATTTTAAATTCCTTTCCCAAATTACCTTTTATCTCATCAATTTCTTTTGCATCATTCCCTGTAATCAACAAGTCATCCACATAAATGCATACATAGACACACATGTCATCTACATGTTTTACATAAAGTGAAGGATCAGCATGACTCGCTGTGTATCCTTGCAACATAAGATACTTTACCAACCTTGCATTCCATGCCCTTGGCGCCTGCTTAAGACCATACAATGCCTTCTTTAACCTGCATACATGATTAGGACATTTTGCATCCACATAACCATCTGGTTGTGACATATACACTTCTTCATTTAACTCACCATTAAGAAAGGCATTCTTTATATCGAGTTGATATATATTCCACCTTTTACTTGCGGCTAAAGCCAACAAAGTTCTCACTGTTGCCATGTTTGCTACTGGACTAAATGTTTCCTCATAGTCCAATCCTTGAGTTTGATTATATCCTTTTGTTACAAGTCTAGCCTTATATCTTGACACACTACCATCACTATTTCTTTTAATCTTAAAAACCCACTTGCAACCAATTACCTTTTGTTTTGGTGTCTTTGGAACTAAATTCCAAGTCTTGTTATCCTGTAGTGCTTCCATTTCTTCTCTCATTGCTTTCTCCCACTTTTCATCTCCTTTTGCCTCATCATAACATGTGGGTTCATTTTCCTGCTCAACTTTTGTCATAAAAGCATAATGAGTATTCATAAAATATTCATAAGTATACCTTTGAGGTTGCTTACTCACTCTTGAAGTTCTTCTTACCTCCAATGTAGATGCTCTTCCTTTCTTATTAGGAACCTTTGATGATTCTCCATACTCACATACATCACTAATTTCCTCTCCTTCATCATTAACTTCAACAAGTTTGAGTTTACCTTTACTTTTAACACTTGGAGGTGACTCTTGCCTTAATCTTCCATTGAAAGGTGATCCTCTTTCTTCATCCAAACCACTCCTTTCATCATTTAAACTTCCTGATGGCTGAACTATGCATTCATCTCCTTCAACCACACCTTCTTCATTTTCATCCATGACCTGCAAACAATTCTTATCTGCATACCATGAAAGTGATTCATCAAAGTTTACATCTCTTGAAACAACCACCTTATTGGTATGAGGATTATAACATCTATATCCTCTTTGAGTATCTGCATAACCAATAAATATATACTTTTCTGATTTCACATCAAGTTTTGATCTCACTTCACTAGGTACATGTACATAACATACACAACCAAATACTTTCAAATGACTTGCACTTGGTTTCCTTCCATGCCATACCTCATATGGTGTCAAATGATGAACTCCAGCAGTCGGAACTCTATTCATAATGTAAACACTTGTGCTAACAGCTTCAGCCCAAAAATAATTAGGCAAACACATATCATTAAGCATGCTTCTAGATGCTTCTGCTATGATTCTGTTTCTTCTTTCTACGACTCCATTTTGTTGTGGAGTATACCTACATGTAACTTCTCTTTTGATACCTTCATCATACAAAAAATCAGTAAAAGCTTGAGAGAAATACTCTCCCCCTCCATCAGATCTTAGCTTCTTAATATACCTTCCTGTTTGCTTCTCGACAAATGATTTAAAATTTTTGAAAAATCAAAGACTTCACTCTTATGTTTAATAAAATACACAAATGTCATTCTACTATGATCATCAATGAATGATACATAGTACTTATTACTAGCCAAGGATGCCTCTTTAGTAGGACCCCATACGTCCCTGTGTATAAGATCTAGCAATCCACTGCTTACATAGCTTAAATGCTTGAAAGGTTGTCTACTCTGCTTACCCATTTGACATGCTTCACAAAGATGCACCATATGTTGCTTAGTAAGATCAGGTAATCCTTCAACAATCCTCTTCTTTGATAGCTCCTTTAACCTGTGTACATTCATGTGTCCAATCCTTTTGTGCCATAGATCAAGCTCTGCTATTCGATGCATACCATAAGAGAAATATTTTATATGATTAGGGTTTACCTTGAATGTAAACAATCTACCTTGTTTTTTACCTTTGGCAATCAACCTCCTTTGCTTTCGATCCTCAATGAAGCAACCTACATGATTAAATCTTATTTGCAAACCTTTTTCTACCATTTGACCAACTGACATCAAATTCTTAGTGATCGTTGGCACATAAAGTACATCCTTCAAGCAATTTGTCTTGCTCTTATCCTGCATAACGACATCTCCAACTTGCATAATCTTATGTGTTGTATCATCTCCTGTTTCAACATGACCTTTACATGAAGGATTATGCATATTAGAAAACCATGAAGCATCATGAGACATGTGATTAGAACAGCCACTATCTACATACCATACATCGCTATTGCAATTCATCTTAGTTTCTACATTCATCATAAGAAGAGAATCATAATCATCACTTTTACCTTCAACTGCATAATTTCCTTGTTGTTTACCTCTTCTTGAATAGCCTCCTCTTCGATTACTGGCATAGTGTCCATACCTTCCACATATATAGCAATTGTTGTTATCTTCACTCCTTTGTCTTTGATTGTAGTTGTAGTTGCCTCTCGTACCTCTCACGCTTGATCTTCCTCTTCCTCTTGTGTTGAAGAAGCCACTTGAACTCTCTTGATCATCGCTCCTTCTTCCTCGACCTCTATTTGAACCTCTTCTACCTCTGTTTCCACCTCTTGATGATCCTGCATAAAGAGCTTGTCCTTGCGATCCTTTTTTATTTGAAGTAGAGCCATTTAGATTCATCTCCTCCGTGACCATAAGAGCAACAAGCTGATCAAAGTCTGGTAATTCTCCTCTAACATAAACTGAAGTAATGAATGGTTTCCATCTCTCATCATCCTTCAGTCCATTGAGAGTATGTGCAACCAAGTCGTCGTCCTCCACATGAGCTTGAATTGATCCTAGTTGATCTGCAATCTCTTTAACCTTCAACAAGTAATCATTGACCGATGTCCGTGTATCTTTCTTTATGTTATTCAACTCATTTTTGAGTTGAATCTTCCTTGCTCTTGTACCTGTAGCATACAACCTTTCCAATGCAAGCCAAACATCTCTACTTGTGTCTAGATCTTGTATGTGTCCTACCATTGAATCTTGAATATTTTGTGATAAAATGAATATAACCCTTTTGTCTCTCTCATTCCAAAGCCTAAATTCCCTCACTTGATGCTGATTTGGGTCCTCTGGTAATGTGGGTTTGATATCTGTGCCATCAATCAAACCATACAAGCCTCTACCTTGCAAGTATGCTGTGATTCTAAACTTCCATGCTTGATAATTGGTCTTATCAAGCTTCTCTATTTGTGCATGTTGGTCTCCCATAATACAAATGCTAAGCTTCCTCCTTTAAGCCTTCTTTCCAATGTGTGTGATGAGAAGAAATATAATATTTACCTTGTAAATGAGGTATGTGCAACTTTCTTTGCTTGGATGTTGCTTGAGATGCCTCCCTGCGATCTTCTTCTCCCTTTGTGTAGTGTTGATGATGAACTGCTTCTTTGATAGCTTCAAATTCTTCATCAAGGTATGATAACCTTCTCCAAGCCTCCAAGTACTTGCTCTGATACCAATGTTGGAGTTTATTGATCTCCAAAGTACAGCTAGAAGTAGGTGAAACCCAACAGGACCTAGTTGAGTTTTTCACAAACTTGTATGCACATTGCAGAGAAAACTGCTCTTTAGTCACTTAGAATTTTCAAAAAATGTTTCGCACACATAAACTAGACTCTAAGATCTTTCCAATGAGCCAAAGAACACTCAATTTGGATAATCACACAAGGATATATGACCTCTGCAAGTTGGAGGTTTAATGGAGACCTTCAGCAGGGATAAAAAACAAAGAACACACACTACTTGCAGAGAGTACTGCTCTCAGCTCACAACTTCAATGATTATGAAAATTTAGAGGAAAAAATGAGACAGTAAGAGCTTTCAAATGAGCTATCAAACATGTAATTTGGATATATAATGAGGGAGATACAAGCTCTGCAATCTCTACATACAAAACTACAGTAGCATAGAGATACACATATGACTCTCTTGGACATCCCACAAGATCACGACTTTTCTCCTCTTTTTATAGCATGGGAAACTAATCTAAAACCTTCCTAATACATCTAAATTCGTGGTAGACACTTGGATGGAGGTATTACATGACTCAAGTGCTCAAATAAGCAAAGTATTGATGGACTTTGAGAACTAGCCACATCGACCTTCCACTAGGACACCACTGCAGCTCCCTTGTGACTCACTAATTTGACTCACCATGTTTTAGAACTCACGTGGTATTTTTGGTACATTTTATGAATAATATGAGCCTTCTTGAAGTATTTGAAGACTTCCCAAAGGTATTT
The DNA here is from genome assembly GCA_020310875.1 of Ceratopteris richardii. Taxonomy (NCBI): domain Eukaryota; kingdom Viridiplantae; phylum Streptophyta; class Polypodiopsida; order Polypodiales; family Pteridaceae; genus Ceratopteris; species Ceratopteris richardii. The sequence continues at coordinate 148,030,840 of CM035436.1, read as the reverse complement.
ACTTTTACCCTACATAAAACAAATGTTCGCAACAAAGTGAAGGTTTGTATTATGGATTTATTTCTGACACAAGAATCAAAGTGTTTAGTGATGCAGACAGGTGATTCAGATGATAGAAGGTCTACTCATGGATATCTTTGTTATATTGGAGATAAATTGGTTTCTTGGTGCTCAAAGAAGCAACATACAGTTGCTTTGTCATCCACAGAAGCTGAGCATAAAGGAATGGTAGAGGCTGCAAAAGAAGTAATATGGTTAAAGACCTTGTTGAAGAGTTTTGGAACTGATTAGAGTACTCCAATTATTTTTGGAGACAATATGAGTTCTTTGTATTTGGCAGCTAACCCTGTTTTTCATGCCAGGACTAAGCATATAGAAATTCAATATCATTTCTTGAGAGAAAAGGTACTTGATAAAGAGATTGAAGTGATCTATACTTCAACAAAAGTACAAGTTGCAGATATGATGACTAAAAGCTTGGATGGACCTAAGCTACAGAGATTCAAAGAGATGGCAGGAGTGAAGAAGAATGGAATAATCACAATTAGTGATTGAGGGGGAGCTGTTGGAACAAATTAATCACAAATTGGTGATTGTGAATACCTTGAATCAAGCTTATGGTCAGATCGAAGTGAAAGAAGTCACTTGAGAAAGTGAAGAAATTTCAGAAATGTAGATTGTATACATATATACATTACAAGTGGAAATTCTTGTAATCTGAGTAGAGATGATCCTTAGGATGATAAGGAGTAATGTAATAAATGCAGGATAAGTCTAGAATCATATGTATATAAGTCAATGATGTAGAGAAATACTTGTGAGAGTCATTAGATGACAAGTGTCTAAGAGATAGATGTGTAGAGAGTTATCTTCACGAGTAAGCGTCAAGTCTTTCTCTGATTTCTCTCAATCTGATCATGTGGATCAGAAATCCTTTTGTACACATCTATTCTGAAAGTTAATGAAGCTATGTTCAAAGTTTCATAGACTAATTCCTTTCCTACTGTGAGAATGATCAATAGGAACATTTGTATGTAAAATCTGCAGACAGACTTCTCACTCGCGCACTTTTCCATGTCAATGTTTTGCTTAGATCTCAGTGCACAGTGTAAAGTTTTTAATGAGTGAGCATTCAAAATCTGAGGAAGCTATGGCTAAGAGCATTTAGCAAAACGGGATTTGTGCTGTGAGAAATCAACTTAAGAAGTTGACCATGTCAAAGTCGCCATTCCTGGAAGACTACACTGAAACACCCTGAGTATGCTCACCAAATTTCGTGCAAATTTGAGATAAAACGAGCTTAGACATGGAGGTCAAAGTCTCTGTTCTATTGCAGGAAGATCAGTCCAGGCAGAACAGGTCCATTATGCGTGTTGCAGATCAAGCTTTCCTGGCTAGTCACAAGGGCAAAGGAAAATGGAGCTCTTCTACTAGTAAGCAGAAATCTGCAAATGCTGCACATTTGAAGAACCAGGATAAAGATGAGAAGAAATCACAAAAGCAGAAATTGTTTTGCAAGTATTGTAAAGGGAATGATCATATCATAAAGAACTGTCCAAAACTGGCTGCAAAAGAGGCAAAGAAAAAGGAGGCTGGAATGGTTGTTGCAGAAGCCTCTACACCAAAAACAGAGTCTGCTAATCTTGTGCACGAAGAAGAATGGGTGTTTACTACTGTTTGCAGTTTTGACCCATCTTCTCATGAGCAGTGCATGTCTGCAGTGGACTCAGATGTTTGGTACTTTCACAGTGGGGTGACTAAACATATTACCTCGCAGCACAGTTTCTTCTCTTCACTCGAGCCTATCCCTACAGGGAATACTGTCACATGCACCAACAACTCCTCTTATCCTGTTATGGGAGTTGGTAAGATCATTCTGACTACTGCTGATGGTAGTTCTTTCACCTTGTCAGATGCTTTATTTGTGTCAGGGATCAAGAAGAATCTATTATCAGTTTCTGCATTAGGCAAGATTGGCTTGGTTGTGAAATTTGTTGATGACAGGTGTACAGTTCATGATCTATCAAATGGCCATGTGATTATTGCCTCTGGCATTTTATGTTGTGGGCTATATAAGCTCATAGACTATGAAAGATCTGTGAATGATTCGGCATGTGCAGTTCATGATTCTCAGGCTATGTCAGATCCAAAGCTTTGGCATGCACGCTTTGGTCATCTGAATTCTGCTAGTTTGCTATGCCTGCAGAACTCTGATATGGTGTCTTCTTTGCCCAAGCTTGAGGCACCTGGAAAACATGTATGTGAAGGCTGTATTTTGGGCAAAATGTAGCGTTCCTCCTTTCCAAAAGATGGTTCAGTTCGGGCTACGCAGAAATTACAGCTTGTACATAGTGATGTCTGTGGTCCTATGCAAACACCCTCTTTTGGGAATTACCTTTACTTCGTGACTTTCATTTATGATTTTTCCAAGCATGCATGGGTATATCCACTCAAAGCAAAGTCTGAAGTGTTCATGAGCTTTAAATAGTTTTCGGTTTTGGTTGAAAATCTGTCAGCATGTAAAATGGGCACCCTCCGTTCTGATCGAGGGGGGGAATATATGTCTTCTGATTTTAATGCATATCTGGCTGAACGTGGGATAAAAAACCAGTGTACATACCGTATACACCTCAACAGAATGGAGTTGCTAAACGAAAGAACAGGTCACTCATGGAGATGGCGAGGTGCATTGTCAAGAGTCAGGCTTTACCACATAGTTTCTAGCTTGAGACTGTCATGTTTGCAGCATATGTACTGAAAAGGTGTCCCACTAAAGCGCTGCAGTCTATCACTCCATATGAGGCTTGGCATGACCGCAAGCCATCTTTTGCTCATCTACGTGTTTTTGGTTGTTTGGCATATGCATTAGTGCCTGAACAACATCACAGAAAATTGGATGATAAGGCAGTAAAATGTATTTTTGTTGGGTACAATTCTGAAAGTAAAGGCTATCGTATGTATCATCCACAGACTAAACGCATTCTGGTTAGCTGTGATGTTGTCTTTGTGGAAGATGCTATTCAGCCATTGCTTTCATGTACTAAGGAGACATCTGTTAGCTCCAAAGACATGTATGATACTTTGATGCCTCTTTTTACAGGTGGACAGTCTAGTGCTAGTCCTTGTCTCTCTAGTAGACCTTCTTATAGTTTGTTAGGATGATTCTGCCACATCTCTTACCTCCTACACTTTGGCTTTACCTTTGGAGTTACAAGAATTGATTTCCCTTCTTGGAGTCTTTTGGTCATCATTAGAATCACTTGATGCTTCAAGTGTAAGCTCATTCTTCTTTGATAATGTTGGAAAACCTTCCTCTAGATCATATGGAAGTTTGATTTTCTTGCAATCATCTTCAAACCAAGATGTGCTTTCATCAAAAACAACATCTATACTTACTATGAAACCTTTATTTCTTGGATTGTATAACCTATAACCTTTTTTATTAAGTTCATAGCCGATGAAGATGCATTTCTCTACATTTGGATCCAATTTTTCTCTGATTTGTGAAGGTATGTGTGCATATGCTATGCACCCAAAAATTCTGCAATGATCAAAGCTAGGTCATCTTCCATTCCATGCTTCATATGGTTTCATGCCATCCAATGCTTCTGATGGGAGCCTATTTTATGTGGATGTAGATATAGCCTCTGTCCACAAGTAATTAGGTGGTTTTTTTCTCATTTAGCATTGATCATACAACCTCCATGATTGTTTTATTTCTTCTCTCTACCACTCCATTTTGTTCTGGTATATACCCTGTAGTGATTTCTCTCTTCATTCATCTCTCTTGGAGATAGGAATCAAAGTAATGGGATAATTATTCTCCCCCTCCATCTAACCTTAGTCTCTTCAGAGTTTTGCCTGTTTGGTTTTCTACAAGAGCTAGGTATTTATTGAAACATGAAAATACTTCATCTTTATGCTTCATAAAGTATAATATTGTCCATCTACTACAATCATCAATGAATGACACATAGTACTTGGATCTAGAAATTGAAGGCTCCTTGCTTGGTCCCCAAAAATCTGTATGCACTAGCTCCAATAGATCTCCATGAATGTATCCTTTCTTTGTAAATGGTTGCCTCTGTGACTTACCAAATTCACAAGCACTACACTTACAGATCATGTGTTGTTTGGATATATTTGGTAGACCAAGTACACTCTAATCCCTATTGATTTTCTTGAGAGCTCTTTCACCTATGTGAGCTAAATCTTTTGTGCCAAATTTTCAATTTTTATAGATTTTGACTACCATAATTGAATAATTCAATGTTTCTAGTATTTTGGAGTTCAAATCTAAATAGTCTACCTGATCTTTCTCCTCTTGTTATCTTCTTGAATCTTGATGTGGATCTTCAACAAACACTCCATTCTTTGTGAATCTCACCTGCAATCGCTTCTCAACAATTTGCCCTACACTTATGAGGTTCTTGGTGATAGTTGGTACATATAATACCTTCCTCAATAGGTTCATATTACCATCTGGAGTCTTCCCATTACATATCTTCTTAACTAGATGTCTTGTTTCATCTCCTCTTTCGACTTCATTTCTATTCCTTGGATCCTCCAAGTTTGAGAGTAGAGCTACTGCTACATGATTTGAGCAACCGACTCTAAATAGAATACATGTTCATCTGCTTTACCTTCCTTCATGTTCATGTTCATTAGAAGTAGTGAATGCTCTTGGGTTTGGTCATCTGTATAGTTCTCTTAGTCTCTCCTTTTTGTGTATCCTCCTTGGTAGTTTTTTTTGTTGTATGAGTTGTTATTATATCCATTGAAGTTGTTGAATCGACCTCTTGAGCTTCCATAGCCTCCTCTATTGTAACCTCTACCTCTTTGGTTCTTGGGATTCCTGAAACAATTCTGAGTGATATGATTAGCAAGACCACATATGGCACATGGAGATGAGCTTTGAGCTCTCCCCCTGCCTTGTCTTCCTCCTCTTCCTCTTCCTCTTGAGCTTCCATGTCTACTTGTAAAATTTGCTTGAGAGGTGCTCCCTTCATCATTAGAATTCTTACCTTTGCCTTTGCTATCTTTGTTCTTATCTTTCTCTATATAGAGAACGGAGGATTGATTACCTTTTGAGTTGTCTCCATTCTTCATAAGCCTTCACTCATGTGTGAACAGTGGTCCCATGAGAGTGTTGAAATCAAGAACTTGCATGTCCATGTAGAGGTCCATGGTTGTGGTGAAAGCTTCCCATTTGTCATCTGCCTTGATTCCATTGATTACTTGCGTTAATACTTGCTCTTTATCAATGACTTCTCCAATGCTTCCAAGTTGGTTTGCTGTGTCCTTATTTTGATGAAAAAACCAATTACACTCTCCTTAGGCATCTTTTTGAGTGTTGTTTATTCCATCCATAGTTGATTCTTCCTTGCCTTGGTACTTGATGGGAAGAATGCTTCAAGAGCATTCCAAGTCTCTTGTGAACTCTTGCAACTCTTGATGTGTGGAAGTAAAAAAAATGAGAGATTGATTTAAGAATGTCTGACCTTGCTAGAGCATCCTTTGAGCACCATGTATTTAACCTCTCTTGTTCTTCTTGTGTTGGTTGGCCCTTGCTTCTTGTAAGCACAACACACAATGCTGAATGTATTACCACTAGAATGAACAAAGATAAGTAACCCATTAGGTCTATAAGCATATATACAAGCCGAGGGGGAAAACTTCCTAAAGAGGGGAAAAAGTGCCCTGGTAATCCTAGTGTGTTCACACACATCACTACCTAAATATACCAACAAATCCACCCTAGGAGTAATGTGGTGAGCAAGGAGCTAGAACTCATGTATAAGGAAGTACCAAGCTATATGGAATCAATCCACAAAAGGAAGTAAGGCCAAAACTTTGCGGAGAGCTTCAAACTTCTCCCTAGGTAGAGCCTTCGTGAAAAGTTCTACAATGTTCTCCTATGTGGGCACATATGTCAAGCTGATCTCTCGAGCAAAGAAGCTCTCCCTAACATAATGATAATGCACCTTATGTGCTTAGTGCAAGCATGGAACACAAGGTTCCTCACAATTGCCAATGCACTCTGACTGTCAATGAAGATGATGGTGGCAGAAGACTAACCAACACCCATAAGGCGTTTGAGCCACACACACTCAACAATCACTGTGAAAGCTTCCCTATAGTGAGCCTCACAACTGGAAGTGGCCATAGTGGGCTACTTCTTGCTCAGCCAAGATATGCATGAGCTACCAAGCATGAAGCAAAAACCACTAATGGACACACGAGTGTCATGGCAACCAGCCCAGTCAAGTCAAGAAAAGCATACAAATCTAGTGATAGTGATCCCCCCTTGGGATAAAAGGTCCCAAGTAGCTTGGTACCACTCAAGTAGTGAAAGATGTGCTTAACCACTTGCCAATGCTTGACACCAGGGCAATGCATAAACTTGCTCATATGTGAGATAGCAAACTAAATATCTGGTCGAGTAATGCATAAGTAAATCAAGCATCCATCTGCCTGCTGATAGAGAACAACATCAAATGCATTTCCAACATCATGAAGACTCAATTGTAAACATGTCTCCATAGGAATGGCAATAGGTTTATAGTCTTCAAGGCAAAAATGTTGCAATCAACAATATGCTTCTCATGAGGACCAGTGAGCAGCATGTCGACAACGTACACTAGAATGCTTAACATATAAGGTGCTTAACATATAAGGTGCTTTCAATTGGATTATTCTCAACACCATGAGCAATCAGATAGGCATGTATCTTTTCATACCAAGCACGTGGTGCTTGATTTAAACCATTTAATGCCTTCTTTAACATGCACACTTGGTTTTCATGCCCTTTCTACACAAAGCCATGGGGCTGAAAAACATACACTTCTTCATGCAAGTCACCATTTAGAAATGTTGTTTCGATATCCAATTGATGTACATTATGACCACGATGAGCTGCAAGTGTAGAGATGCTATGAATAGTAGTCATTCGGCAAGTAGGTGCAAAGGTTTCATCAAAATCAATGCCTTTTTCCTATGCATAACCCTTTGCAACAAGCCGAGCCTTATACCTGTCAACTATTCCATCAATTTTACGCTTCAACTTGTATACCCACTTGGTGCCAATGGCCTTCTTGCCAAAAGGCAAGTCACATAAAGACCAGGTATCATTTTTCATGATAGCATCATATTCAGATTGCATTGCAACCATCCAATGTTTAGAATTTTGTGCTCCATCAAACGAAACAGGCTCAGTCTCATCACAGAGACTAGATGCAGCCATAGCATAGCAATATGATGCAAAAGAAAGCACTGTGATAGCCTAAACAAGTGCGATATGACAGAGGTGCATCTAATTTGCTATCACGCAAAGTCTGCACTAGCCACTTTGGCATAGTTTTTGCCTCCTCAATATCAGTTCTCTCATCAACAAGTGCATCACGCAAATCTACATCAAAAATTGAATGATCTGCATCATCACATGAAACTTGCAATGACTGAGAAGTCGCCTCATTAGGACCATCACTAGACTGTCTGTTGCGAACATTTGTTTTATGTAGGGTACAAGTTTCAAATTATGTAAATACCTTTGGGAAGTCTTCAAATACTTCAAGAAGGCTCATATTATTCATAAAATGTAGCAAAAATACCACGTGAGTTCTAGAACATGGTGAGTCAAATTAGTGAGTCACAAGGGAGCTTCAGTGGTATCCTAGTGGAAGGTCGATGTGGCTAGTTCTCAAAGTCCATCAATACTTTGCTTATTTGAGCACTTGAGTCATGTAATACCTCCATCCAAGTGTCTACCACGAATTTAGATGTATTAGGAAGGTTTTAGATTAGTTTCCCATGCTATAAAAAGAGGAGAAAAGTCGTGATCTTGTGGGATGTCCAAGAGAGTCATATGTGTATCTCTACACTGCTGTAGTTTTGTATGCAGAGATTGCAGAGATTGCAGAGCTTGTATCTCCCTCATTATATATCCAAATTATATTTTTGATAGCTCATTGGAAAGCTCGTACTGTCTACTTTCTTCCTGTAAATTTTCATAATCATTGGATTTGTGAGCTGAGAGAAATACTCTCTGCAAGTATTGTGTGTTCTCTGTTTTTTATCCCTGCTGAAGGTCTCCATTAAACCTCAAACTTGCAGAGGTCATATCTCCTTGTGTATGTATCCAAATCATGTGTTCTTTGGCTTGTTAGAAAGCTCTTTAAGTCTACTTGTATTCTGGAAAGTTTCAAAGTCATTGGAGTTGTGAGTTAAGAGCAGTAGTCTCAGCAAGTGATGTGTGTCCTCAGGTTCATCTCTGTTTCAAGGTCTCCATTAAAGCTGCATATTGCAGAGGTCATAGCTCATTGTGTATGTATCCATTTGAGGTGTTCTATATCTTGTTGGAAAGCTCTTAGAGTCTAGTTTATGTGTGTGAAACAGTTTTGGAAAATTCCAAGTGAGTAAAGAGCAATGGTCTCTGCAAGAAAATTGGTCTGTGCATACAAGTTTGTGAAAAAGTCAACTAGGTCCTGTTGGGTTTCACCTACTTCTAGCTGTACTTTGGAGATCAATAAACTCCAACATTGGTATCAGAGCAAGTACTTGGAGGCTTGGAGAAGGTTATCATACCTTGACGAAGAATTTGAAGCTATCAAAGAAGCAGTTCATCATCAACACTACACAAAGGTAGAAGAAGATTGCAAGGAGGCATCTGAAGCAACATCCAAGCAAAGAAAGGTGCACATACCTCATTTACAAGGTAAATATTATATTTCTTCTCATCACACACATTGGAAAGGAGGCTTAAAGGAGGAAGCTTAGCATTTGTATTATGGGAGACCAACATGCACAAATAGAGAAGCTTGATAAGACCAATTATCAGGCATGGAAGTTTAGAATCACAGCATACTTGCAAGGTAGAGGCTTGTATGGTTTGATTGACGGCACAGATATCAAACCCACATTACCAGAGGACCCAAATCAGCAACAATTGAGGGAGTTTAGACTTTGGAATGAGAGAGACAAAAGGGTTATATTCATTTTATCACAAAATATTCAAGATTCAATGGTAGGACACATACAAGATCTAGACACAAGTAGAGATGTTTGGCTTGCATTGGAAAGGTTGTATGCTACAGGTACAAGAGCAAGGAAGATTCAACTCAAAAATGAGTTGAATAACATAAAGAAAGATACAAGGACATCGGTCAATGATTACATATTGAAAGTTAAAGAGATTGCAGATCAACTAGGATCAATTCAAGCTCATGTGGAGGACGACGACTTGGTTGCACATACTCTCAACGGACTCAAAGATGATGAGAGATGGAAACCCTTCATTACTTCAGTTTATGTCAGAGGAGAATTACCAGATTTTGATCAACTTATTGCCCTCATGGTCACGGAGGAGATGAATCTAAATGGTTCTACTTCAAATCAAAAAGGATCTCAAGGACAAGCTCTTTATGTAGGATCATCAAGAGGTGGAAACAGAGGTGGAAGAGGTTCAAATAGAGGTCGAGGAAGAAGGAGCGATGATCAAAGGACTTCAAGTGGCTTCTTCAACACAAGAGGAAGAGGAAGATCAAGCGCTAGAGGTACGAGAGGCTACTACAACTACAACCAAAGACAAAGGAGTGAAGATAATAAGAACAATTGCTATATATGTGGAAGGTATGGACACTATGCCAAAGATTGTTATCAAAATGAAAATAATCAAGGTGGTAATCGAAGAGGAGGCTATTCAAGAAGAGGTAAACAACAAGGAAATTATGCAGTTGAAGGTAAAAGTGATGATTATGATTCTCTTCTTATGATGAATGTAGAAACTAAGATGAATTGCAATAGCGATGTATGGTATGTAGATAGTGGTTGTTCTAATCACATGTCTCATGATGCTTCATGGTTTTCTAATATGCATAATCCGTCATGTAAAGGTCATGTTGAAACAGGAGATGATACAACACATAAGATTATGCAGGTTGGAGATGTTGTTATGTAGGATAAGAGCAAGAAAAATTGCTTGAAGGATGTACTTTATGTGCCAACAATCACTAAGAATTTGATGTCGGTTGGTCAAATGGTAGAAAAAGGTCTACAAGTGAGATTTAATCATGCAGGTTGCTTCATTGAGGATCCAAAGCAAAGGAGGTTAATTGCTAGAGGTAAAAAACAAGGTAGATTGTTTACATTCAAGGTAAACCCAAATCATACAAACTATTTCTCTTATGGTATGCATCGAATAGAAGAGCTTGATCTATGGCACAAAAGGATTGGACACATGAATGTACACAGGTTAAAGGAGCTATCAAAGAAGAGGATTGTTGAATGATTACCTGATCTTACTAAGCAACATCTTTGTGAAGCATGTCAAATGGGTAAGCATAGTAGCAACCTTTCAAGCATTCAAGCTATGTAAGTGATGGTTTGCTAGATCTCATACACACAGATGTGTGGGGACCTACTAAAGAGGCATCCTTGGTTGGTAATAAGTACTATGTATCATTCATTGACGATCATAGTAGAATGACATTTGTGTATTTTATTAAACATAAGAGTGAGTTCTTTGATTGTTTCAAGAAGTTCAAATCATATGTCGAAAAGCAAACAGGAAGGTATATTAAGAAGCTAAGATCCGATGGAGGAGGAGAGTATTTCTCTCAAGCTTTTACTGATTTTTTGTATGATGAAGGTATCAAAAGAGAAGTTACATGCATGTATACTCCACAACAAAATGGAGTCGCAGAAAGAAGAAACAGAATCATAGCAGAAGCATCTAGAAGCATGCTTAATGATATGTGTTTGCCTAATTATTTTTGGGCTGAAGTTGTTAACACAAGTGTTTACATTATGAATAGAGTTCCGACTGTTGGAGTTCATCATTTGACACCATATGAGGTATGGCATGGAAGGAAACCAAGTGTAAGTCATTTGAAAGTATTTGGCTGTGTATGTTATGTACATGTACCTAGTGAGGTGAGATCTAAACTTGATGCGAAATCAGAAAAATGTATATTTATTGGTTATGCAGATACTCAAAGAGGATATAGATGCTATAACCCTCATACCAATAAGGTTGTTGTGTCAAGAGATGTAAACTTTGATGAATCACTTTCATGGTATGCAGATAAGAATTGTTTGCAGGTCATGGATGAAAATGAAGAAGGTGTGGTTGAAGGAGATGAATGCATAGTTCAGCCATCAGGAAGTTTAAATGATGAAAGGAGTGGTTTAGATGAAGAAACAGGATCACCTTTCAATGGAAGATTAAGGCAAGAGTCACCTCCAAGTGGTAAAAGTAAAGGTAAACTCAAACTTGTTGAAGTTAATGATGAAGGAGAGGAAATTAGTGATGTATGTGAGTATGGAGAATCATCAAAGGTTCCTAATAAGAAAGGAAGAGCATCTACATTGGAGGTAAGAAGAACTTCAAGAGTAAGTAAGCAACCTTAAAGGTATACTTATGAATCTTTCATGAATACTCATTATGCTTTTATGACAAAAGTTGAGCAGGAAAATGAACCCACATGTTATGATGAGGCCAAAGGAGATGAAAAGTGGGAGAAAGCAATGAGAGAAGAAATGGAAGCACTACAGGATAACAAGACTTGGAATTTAGTTCCAAGTACACCAAAGCAAAAGGTAATTGGTTGCAAGTGGGTTTTTAAGATTAAAAGAAATAGTGATGGTAGTGTGTCTAGATATAAGGCTAGACTTGTAGCAAAAGGATATAATCAAACTCAAGGTGTGGACTATGAGGAAACATTTAGTCGAGTAGCAAATATGGCAACGGTGAGAACTTTGTTGGCTTTAGCTGCAAGTAAAAGGTGGAATATATATCAACTCGATATAAAGAATGCCTTTCTTAATGGTGAGTTAAATGAAGAAGTGTATATGTCACAACCAGATGGTTATGTGGATGCAAAATGTCCTAATCATGTATGCAGGTTAAAGAAGGCATTGTATGGTCTTAAGCAGGCACCAAGGGCATGGAATGCAAGGTTGGTAAAGTATCTTATGCTGCAAGGATACACAGCGAGTCATGCTGATCCTTCACTTTATGTAAAACATGTAGATGGCATGTGTGTCTATGTTGCATTTATGTGGATGACTTGTTGATTACAGGGAATGATGCAAAAGCAATTGATGAGATAAAAGGTAATTTGGGAAAGGAATTTAAAATTTCAGATCTTGGTTTGCTCAGATACTTTCTTGGGATTGAAATTGTGTATAGCGATGAAGGTATGTGGTTGATACAACGAAAGTATATATGTGATATGCTGAAAAGGTTTGGTATGCAGGAATGTAAATTTGTTTCTACTCCAATGGAATGTAATGTAAAGCTGAGTGCAAAGGAAGGTGATGAGTTGCATGATATGAATGTATATAGATCCATGGTAGGATCTTTGATTTATGCAACAAAAACTAGACTTGATATATGTTATGCAGTGGGAGTATTGTCACAGTTTATGCATGAACCTAGAGTACCTCATATACATGCAATGAAAAGAGTGCTTAGGTATTTGAAAGGTACCATGAACGAAGGATTATTTTATAGTCATGATGTTGATCTAACTCTTAAAGTCTTTAGTGATGCAGATTAGTTCATTGTGTATTTATCCATTTGAGGTGTTCTATATCTTGTTGGAAAGCTCTTAGAGTCTAGTTTATGTGTGTGAAACAGTTTTGGAAAATTCCATGTGAGTAAAGAGCAATTTTCTCTGCAAGAAAATTGGTCTGTGCATACAAGTTTGTGAAAAAGTCAACTAGGTCCTGTTGGGTTTCACCTACTTCTAACTGTACTTTGGAGATCAATAAACTCCAACACTGTCCACCTGTAAAAAGAGGTTGCAAAGTATCATACATGTCTTTGAAGCTAACAGATGTCTCCTTCGTACATGAAAGTAAAGGTTGAATATCATCTTCCACAAAAACAACATCACGGCTACCCAAAATGTGTTTAGTCTGTGGATGATATAGACGATAGCCTTTGCTCTTAGAATTGTACCCAACAAAAATACATTTTACTACTTTATCATCCAATTTCTTGTGATGTTATTCAGGCACTAATGCATATGTCAGACAATCAAAAACATGCAGATGACCAATAGATGGCTTGCAACCATGCCAAGCCTCATATAGAGTGATAGACTATAGTGCTTTAGTGGGACACCTATTAAGTACATATGTTGCACACATGACAACCTCAAGCCAAAAACTATGTGGTAAAGCCTAACTCTTGACCATACACCTCGCCATTTCCATGAGTGACCTATTCTTTTATTAAGTAACTACATTCTATTGAGGTGTATATGGCATTGTACACTGATGTTTTATCCCATGTTCAGCCAAAAATGCATTAAAGTCAGAAAACATATATTCCCCCCCTCGATTAGAATGGAGGGTGCCTATTTTACATGCTGACAAGTTTTTAGCCAAAACCAAAAATTGTTTGAAGCACGTGAACACTTCGGACTTTGCTTCCATGGATATACCGATGCATGCTTGGAAAAAGCATCAATGAAAGTCACAAAGTAAAGATAGTTTCCAAAAGAAGGTGTCTGCATAGGACCACACACATCACTATGTACAAGCTGCAATTTTTTAGTAGCCCGAATTGAACCATGTTTTGGAAAGGAGGAATGCTACATTTTGCCCAAAATACAACCTTCATAGACATGTTTTCCGAGTGCCTCAAGTTTGGGCAAAGAGGACACTGTTTCAAATTTCTGCAGGCATAGCAAATTAGCAAACTTCAGATGACCAAAGCATGCATGCCAAAGCTTTGCATCTAACATAGCTTGAGAATCATGTACTACACATGATAAATCATTCATAGATTTTTCATAATCTATGAGCTTATATAGCCCACGGGATAAAATGCCAAAAGCAATAATCATGTCACCATTTGACAGATCATGAACTGTACATCTATCATCAACAAATTTAACAAACAACCCAATCTTGGCTAAGGCTGAAACTAATAACAGATTCTTCTTGATCTCTGGCACAAATAAAGCATCTGAAAATGTAAAAGAACTACCATCAGTAGTAGTCAGAATGATCTTACCAACTCCCATAACAGGATAAGAGGAGTTGTTGGTGCATGTAACATTATTCCCTGTAGGGCAAGCTTGAGTGAAGAGAAGAAACTGCATTGCGAGGTAATATGTTTGGTCGCCCCACTATCAAAGTAGCAAACATCTAAGTCTACTACAAACATGCACTCCTCATGAGAAGATGGGTCAAAAGTGCAAAGAGTAGTAAATGCCCATTCTTATCCTACACAAGATTAGTAGACTCCGTTTTCGGTGTCAAGGCCTCTGCAACAACCATTCCGGCCTCTTTCTTCCTAATTTTGTTTGCAAGTGATTTTATATGCATAGTGATTATGTAATCGGTTCCATTGTCAGTTAATGCTGTAAAAAGTGGATCATTTCAGGGAAGTATTAAGTTAATTGTATTCTAAATTCTATAGACATTAATTTGTAACTCAGTAAATGCTCCAAGGACTCGCCTTTGTACAACTATGCCCTTGCAGATGGTAGCTTTCACTAAAAGCTACCTACACATATTTCTTATACATTTTTTGGCCCCCCATTGGGACCTGCATAGGCCTTTATATTATTTTTAAACTCTTAGGCCATTGGGAAATGTGAACATGACCAAATGACCAAGAGTTCATATAAATAATAAAATTAAGTCTCCTCATCATTATGAGATGATGGGACTTGTGAACAAGTGAGTTCTCCTTCCTCGAGACTCTTGTCCATGCATCTTCCTCTCTCTTCCAGTGCCTCCACTTTCTCTCATCAACTCTAGCCTTGTTTCACACCATTATGAAGCTCTAATCCTCCTCTTTCACTCCAAATTATGGTAATTGCACGACCTCCTACACCTCCTCAACTCAAGGACATAGGAAGCTCTAATCCTCCTCTTTCACTCGGTTATGGTAATTGCACGACCTCCTATAGCTAATTGGGTGAATGAATCAGGTATGATAGAGGTGGAGATTGGCTGAGAGGGGTGAGCAGAAACGGTGGTGGACGACGAGGGAGAGGAGTAATCAGGGGAGGAACGAAGAGGATGGGCTGCCGAATGACATGGGGATGAAGGGGGACTAAGCGGCAAGGGCACCTTTGATGGCGACAGGGGCAGGGTGGGTTTTGAGATGAAGAGATCAAAGAAAAAGTTGTTACCACCAGCGGTGAAACATCTGGTTGAGCAATTTCCTCCACTGGTTGTGTTTTGTCTGTGAGTTGGGCAATTTCCATGGCCGTATCGAGCGTGGAACCCTGTGGATGGGACTGGGGTTGCACGACCGGATGAACAGGGTGAATGTCTTCAATAACATTGTCAAGATTAGCTTGATTCGTAGGGGATGGTGGAGCAGAAAGAATATGGGCCAACGAAACAGTGTCCTGCAATTGCACGGTTGAGGACGATGATGCTTTACTGTGAGAGGGGCTCAATTTGCGGTCTTTCCCTTTGAAGAACTGTAGAAGATCCTCATCCTCGTCAACCTCCATCATTTGTGCAGACTCCTCATGGAAGAGAAAGGTATTCAATGGAGGAGGTTGCGCTACCTGAATCGCCAAAAGGAGGAAAGTCAGGAGATGCGGCAAGCGGGTTCGAGGTATCTCGTTCTTGGCCAATTGTCGAGAAATGGCATGGCATTCCCGGTGAATGCGCCAGAAGAAGAAGGAAGCAAAATTAACTGCTTCTCTTGTTGCGGTGTCGATCATAGAATAAAAGGGGCGAGAAATGCCATATGTGCATTTTTGGAGATCAAGGGCAGCGACAAGGAACTAGAGTGCAGTGTGCTCTGGTTCAGGGCAACAAAGGATCACGAACTCATTAGAAGAATGGCATCGAAATAATTCTTTCATCGTGGACATCGGTAAGAGAGGTCCATCTACCAGACCCTCCTGAGGGAGATGGAATCCCTTAGTTACGGTGTTAAGAGTGACGACTACCCGAGGGTTAAGGCATGCAAGCAGCCAGCAGGTTTCAGTAGTAGGCGTAGTAGCAATGGAAGATATGATCTACACAAAGAAGGGATGGCACTCCACCGAATGCCAAGGCAATTCAGCGAAGGCCAGAAGGCCACGAACGCATAGAAACTCGCTCAATTCTAGAGCGAGGTGTTAAAGTGTTACAGAAACATTGTGTTACTGACTAGCCGAAATCGTTACCGAATAAATATTAAACGTAAAACAGTAATTCACCGTAAATTGTATTAAACTTTCAGTATCATTATCGAAAGACGTTACCAGACTAACGTGGGTTCTTGGGAGTGGTAGGGGTCTGTTAGACAGAGGCCCTATACTAATTTCCCAAATCATCGTTACAGCGTCAAAGTGTGACTAATCGTCCTAGCTCAGTTACTGGCAGTAACTAAACAATATTTGATTTCTAAACTCCTGCGTACCGAAATTCTCCAGACTAACCTGCTATTGGAACAGAGCAGTAGTCCCTTCTACAGACTCACTAGTATGTAATAAATCAACCCGAGTGAATACGATAGCTGACAGATTCATTCGTCACAACACTGTCCAATGATCTCAAATAAAGGATTTACGTTTACCGAAAGCAATAGTTCGTCCTCATTACCGAATACAATGAATTCCGTAAAATGAACAGAACATACTCAACAGTGCAACAGTTTACCTATTCAACTCACACAGTAATATAATTACTGAGACTAATTTAGGGTCCTCAACAACTGAGAACAGACAGCAATACGGTACGATAGCAGTACTCAGACACACAATCCATCACTCAACATTCGTTACGGTGAACTTCAGTGGTAGCAGATAGAACAGGAATCAATACTAACAATACTCAAAACTTCATAACAGTGTAAACACTAATCTCACAAATGTTAAGGCGAACAATCTGGCAATTCCAGAAAGATGTCTCTCTCGACAATTCTCTTTTCATTACTTTATATAGAATTACAAGATGCACGTACCAACTTTTCGTGCGTATTTCGAAAACTCCGTTACATCCGGCAGTCATTACATCTGTACCACTCCGGCGACCGACTAACACTGGCACGCACGGTGGACTCGAACCCGCAAGTGATTTTTGATTACAAAAATTATTGTTCATCTATGATTCCTTCTAGATACATATTCCTGGCTAATCTAAATGTACGGGCTATTTTTTTCTTAAGGGTTTCTAATAATTGTTTAAGGGTGTCGGGTTCTAAAACTTGCGCATCTACTCTAACGGAACTAAGGGCGATGGCTTCGGTGAGCAAAATTTCGGCCTGTGTTTGCAAAAAGGCCTCCTGTAAGTAGAAGTCGTTGGATAGTGCCGCATCTCTGGCTGTCTTCATTTCACTTACTTGCTTTTGCATTTCACTGATTCGGTCTTTCTGGTTGCATACCTGATTATCTAGTCTTTCAAACTGTTGATTCTGGAATTGTATGGTTTTGTGATATGCATCTCGTTCTCTGCGGGCATTCGCTAAGTCTTTCTGATTTTTAGCTTCCCTGAGTAATTGATGTTTAAGTATATTGTTGACCTCATCAAGTGATTCTTTCATTCTCTGTAATTGATCTTCTGTTTGTTTTGCTTCTTTCTACTGCTCTTGGCTCTTTTGTATGGCTTCCTGCAACTGAACCCTTGTTTCTTCGAGTAGGTTTCCCAGCGCGATTCTTGTGTCTTCTGTATGTTTGATGGTTTGATTTAACTTTATTATCTCTGTGTCGGCAGCTGTCAGTAATTCTTCTTTTTCAGCCAGTGCCTTATCTCGTTGGCTTGAGCTTTCTTCCTGTGCTTGGAGTGTAGCCTGTAGTTGCTTGATCTGCTCATGGAGTGCATGGTTTTCCACTCTTGCTGCTTGTAATTCTTCCTGGAGGGGGGTGATATCTGCCTCCATCACTTCCAATTTTCGTTGGAATTCATCTCGTGCATTGTCTGTGGCTTGCTTCAGTTGTTGCGGCAATTGTTGGGATAGATTAATCAACATTCGACCCATAGACTCTAACTCAGAGAAGAATGGAATGGGGTGGGGTGGCAGAGGAGGGCGAGGTTGCGAAGAGGTGGCGGTGAGGAGTTGTTGGGAATTCGGTGGGGAATAATTGAGGGAGGATGAAGAGGTTTCAGTAGTGTCGGTGGGGTGACTGGGCTTGATGGGACTGCGGGGTGGTTCCGATGGGGGAATGGGGTTGACTGGTGGTGGTTTGGGAAGAGCAGAGTCAGTGGTTGTTACCTTGTTTGTTTGTTCAGTTTTTGCATTGTTCGCTTCTGTGGATTCTACTACCTTCAATAGCTTGTCTAGTGCTTCCCTGGTAGATTCTTGCTCGTCTACCTATTGCTCTGATTCTTTTTCGGTTGAAATTGTTTCTGTCTCTGCTTGATCTTGTTGTTCTTGTTGCTCAGTCGATGATTCATTGTGTATAGATGTAGCTGTATCATGGAATGTCTCCTCTTCTTGCTTCTCGTCTTCTTTATCGTCATCTTTATCTTTTCCGGCGGAGCCTTGTGCTTCACTTTCAGAGGAGCTAATCCTGATGCGTTCCCGGCAGAACAATTGATTGAGCTCTTCTTCATCTTCTTCTTCCTCATCCTCTAGTAGCTATACTGATCCTTCATGCCTTAAGATGGGTCCTCATGGTGGTGGTTGAGCTGCGAGTATGGTCGGAAAGAGAAAGGAGAGGATGTGGGGAAGTCTGGATCGAGGGGTGGTTCCTTTGTTGACTTGTTTCACTATGGCTACACACTCCTTATGGATACGGTGAAAGAAAAAGGATGCGAAGTTGACGGGTTCATGTGCAGCAAGGTCGATGGCGGAATAGAACGGGTGGGATATACCGTAGGTGCATTTCTAGAGGTTTAAGATGGCGACTAAGAACTGGAGTGCAGTTCTTTCGGGTTCAGGGCGGCAGCGGATGGCGTATTCGTTCGATGAATAGCGGGGAAAAAGTTCTATCATTCTGGCTACGGGGATGCTTGGGCCATTCTCGCGGCCTTGTGGGGTGAGGCGGAAGGCTTCGGCGAAGGCGTGGAAGGTTACTACGGTTCTAGATGGTAGGGAGGGGAAGAGCCATTGTCGTTCAGCGATGGGGGATTGGGTGATGGCAGGGATGATTTGCGCGAAAAAGGGATGGGCTTCCACTGAGTGCCATGGCAGCTCAGCGAAGTTGGCCAATCCTTGGGTGTGCAGGTATTCTCCTACCTCGGTAGGGATACCATCACAGAAGGTTGCGAAATTTGCCAACGCTTCCATTGCGCACGCGAACACGAAGACACAGAATACAGAAAACACGGATACACAGAACACAGAAAACACAAGCACATTCACAAGAACACAATAGTGTTTTTTGGCGCAACCGAAGAGATTAAGTAGAGACATTACGGTGGGGGGGGGGGGTAGGAAGTGATGGTTATCATTGTGCGGTGCTGGAATGATACTGCTTTCAATTTGGCGTGCATGCTCTAGTGATTAAGAAGGAGGGCGGCTTATGACAAAACGCGGCTATTAAAAAGAAAAGAAAGAACAAAAGAAAAAGTAAAGAACAAAACTAAAAATGTGGTCCACCGCCGAATGATTTAATGCGGACTAGTAGCGCGTTGATACGGCCGCAGCTTCTAGCCGTTGATTGCTTTTGGAAGTGGATTTCTGGTCAACGTAGTCAACCGAAAAGTTGCTGGACCGATTTGCTCTGAGATCTTGTAAGGTCCGAACCACCGTAATTTGAATTTGCCTACAGATCTATTTGACTTTGCATTATAGAAAAGTACAAGCTATCCTACCGAAAACACTAGAGTTTTCAGGTTTCGATCGTGCGTCCTTGCCTGTCTTAGTTGAACTTCGTGCATGGTTAAAAAACTGAGCCATCGGTGCTCGTCTAACTCTCTGAGTATGTCCAACCGAAATGACAGTGAGTCTTCCGGTAGTAGTTTCTGGGTAATGGCTACTCATAAACTTGGTATAACTATCTCCATTGGTGCTATTGCTTCTAAGCCATAAGCTAATTTGAAAGGTGTCAATCCTGTTGTTACCTTGTAGGTAGTCCGGTATGCCCATAACACTGCAGGTAGCAGTTGATCCCATCTTTCCGGTGATTCCATGATCAATTTTCGAAGGATATTCAGCAGAGATTTGTTTGTACTTTCGGCCAATCCATTAGCACGAGGATAGTAAGGAGAACTAAATTTATGTGTGACCTGGAACGACTGTGCAAGTGCCTTCATTAAAGTGTTTACAAAATGAGTGCCTTGATCTGAGACAATTTCCAGTGGTAAGCCAAAACGTGGAAAGACATCGGTTAGCAGACACTTTGCTACCGTAACGGCTGTAGAAGACCCTAAAGCCCAGGCTTCTGCCCATCTGGTTGCATAGTCTGTACAGGTCAGTATGTAACGGTTGTTACTGAAGACTGCTGGAGGTGTAATCGGATAGATAAAATCTAGACCCCACTTTTGGAAAGGTTCCAATGGTAAGATGGTTTGCAGAGGAAAGAGATGTCGTTGCAAAGGCTGGCCAGATCTTTGGCAAGTATCACATTGTTTGACAAACTGTGAGATATCTCTGTACATCGTTGGCCACCAGAGACCACTCTGCAAAATTTTTCGGTGAGTTAAATCTGCTGCAAAATGACCACCGGAAGGAATTGAGTGAGCCAAAGTAATAACTGAATTAACTTCATGTGGTGGAATATAGCGAAGTAGGATTCCGGTGTGATCTACATAATATAATTCTCTAGCAATTAACCGAAATCGGCGGCTAAAGACTGCAATTTTCCTGCGTACTGCTCTAGAAGTCTGAGATGGAAGGCAACCATCAGTGAGAAAGGTCAAGATCTGATCATAATATGAAAATGGGATAGGTGGGTCTGCATAATCTTCATTAACTGGTTCTGACACATAAATCGCGGGTGTCGTTTCATCTATGCCTACCGGAGCTTCACCGGAATCTAAGCGGGATAAGAAATCTGCTAAGGCATGTGAACTGTCTGGCCGGTGAATGACTTCGTAATCGAATTTCTGCAAGAGTAAGACCCATCGTGCTAATCGACCACCTAGATGTTGTTGCCGAACTAGATAGACAAGTGCAACATGATCTACATGAAATGTAAATTTACGGCCTAGCAAGTAATGTATGAATTTCTTGACTGAATATACTAGCCCTAGACATTCTCTTTCTGTTACAGAGTAATTCTTCTCAGCAGGAGCTAATCTTTGACTTGCATAATACACTGGTCTGAACCATTTATCAATTTGTTGCATCAGCACACTTCTTATTGCTATATCTGAAGCATCAACAAATACATGAAATGGGTGATCCCAGTCCGGCAGTTGTAAGATAGGAACTTGTGTTAATAAATGCTTTAAACGAGCAAATGCTATCTGGCATTCTTGGGTCCATTCAAATTGTCGAGGTGTTTTGCTGATTATCTTGTTAAGTGGTATAGCCAGATGAGCAAGCCACTGTAAGTGTCTTCCATGCCACCGTACTTGGCCCATAAAGCGCATAACTTCTTTTGGAGTAGCTGGCACCGGAGCTTCTAATACTGCCAAAATTTTATCTGGATCTACTTGGATACCTTGTGCAGATACAATGTGGCCAAGTAACTTGCCACATGAGACCACAAACACTGATTTGTTTGGGTTCAAGCAGAGTCTATACTCTCTGCATTTCTAAAAGCAGCACCGTAAATGAAACAGGTGTGCTATCATCTTACCGAAAATTGAAAAATCGTCGAGATATACTTGCATAAATGAAGTGAGATAAGGAGAAAATATCTCCTGCATACATCTTTGAAATGTGCTTGGTGCATTTCTCAATCCAAACCACATTACCGTACAAGCAAAGACACCCCAATTGGTAATAAATGCAGTTTTTGGTATATCTTCTTCGGCCATTCTCACTTGGTTGTAGCCACTGTATCCATCTAGGAATGAATACATCTCGTGACCTGCTACTCTATCAAGCATGGTATCCAAAAAGGGAATTGGAAAGGAAATCCGGTACGGTTGCTGCATTTAATTTCCGGTAATCTACACAGATTCGCAATTGCTTGTTTTTCTTAGGCACAATCACAATTGGAGAGATCCATTCAGCATGCTCTACTGGCACGATGAATCCGACTTTTAATAACCTATCAAGTTCTACCTTTACCTGAGATGCATAATGGGGATTCATCCGGTAGCTGGTTTGCTTTATCGGCCTTACTTCTAGCTTCAGCATGACCCTGTGCTGGTAGATACGGGGGTCCAATCCTTTCATGTCTTTGTAGTCCCATGCAAAGACGTCAGTGAATTCTCGGAGTAGCTGGATTAAGCCTGCTTGAAATGTTTCCAATAACTTTTGCTTTATCTTTACAGGACGCGGATGATCTTCATCTCCTAAATTGTAAGTGATCAGCTGACCTTCGGGAACATAGAACTGTTGATGTTTTTCTATGTTGTCTGTTGGTTTAAGAAGTTGCTGCAGTTCATCGTCATGTGTCGAAACAGTGTCTTCCTTCTTAGCCTCTTCTGTGATGGGTATTACTGTACAGACTGAAGCGTTCCAATTATCTACAACGGACTGTAGATCGATAGTCCCTAAGGAAATTAATTCAGCGTTATTCTTCAGAAACTCTTCTTCTTCATCATCTGATAATCCATCTAGCATATGGACTGATTCAGCAAAATACGGTCTAGCGTGAAGCTTGCAAGGTTGTATAGCATCTAATTTTACCACATATCTACGATTGGCATCTTTAAACGTAAGCTCTTGTGCAGACCAGTCCTGTATTACCTTCGCATGCTTCAGCCAACGTCGGCCGAAAAGAAGGTTGTAATCCAAAGAGGATTCCGGCAGATCTAGTATAACAAAGGTCATTTTAAAGGTCGTACCTTGTAAAGTGATGGGTACATTCCGGACAAGTCCTACGGGATGGACTCTTGATTGATCTGCCATTCTGACAAAAAATTGAACTGGTTCGATTTCGGTCCATCCTAATCTTTTGCATAATGCCGCAGTCGCAATGTTAACACCAGAGCCTCCATCAATTAATACCTGCGTAATCTTATGATTCTTATACCATACTGTAATCAAGGGGACTGAATGATCGACCGTAGAATCAGGTTCCGGTTGAACTGTTGTTGTTGCCGGAATACAAGAAGGTACCGGACTGAACTGTTGTTGGAACTGTTGTCGAATTCCAGGTACTAATGCCAGTAGTTGGCCCAAAGGCAGAGTGATAGATGCCTTAGATAGGATTTCCGAGGCCTGTTGAGATTGATTGACAGGCTCTACTGATGTTGAAGTTGATGCCTTTGCTGATGCGGAGGTGTCTACGGTTGGTAATGTATCTGCTACTGATGATGTTCCTGCTGCTAACTCCCTTTGTTGTGTTCCTTCCTTTGTTAACGAGGGCTGGGTTACCGGAATAGGTTCTGGGAAGACTGGTGGTTCTGCTGTGGTCCATTGGCTAGCCTTGTTGTACATTCTGTGTTGTTCATGTATCCCTGGTTCAAATATTTCTACTACCGGTTGCAGTTTGTTTACCGGAACGGGTCTGGACTGCAGCAGCCTGTGTCTCCATCGGTGTGATTTTTACCATGTTGGCCATTGGATTTTGACGTTCCTTCTTCCTTTGATCATACTCAGCTGCATCCTTGCAAAATCTCCTAATATGTCCAAATTCACCACAAAAATGACAGCGTGGTGGTGGTAAATTGGGATTTTCCGGTGGTGGTTCGTTCTGCCAGCGGTTTAGATTATAGTTGTTATTCCTCTGTCCTTGGTAATTTTGATATCCTTGCTGCTAGTTGTTTCTCATTTGTGGAGGCACATAGTGGTTAGCTGGCTGCCCTTGTTCCTGGATAATTGCATTGACAGTCGCTGTTCCCTGCACTCTAGCGTTGTATGCGCAGTTTTCGGTGGTGTGTCCGGCAATGTTGCAGATAGCGCAGAATGTCTGATTAAGTGCGCAATTGGCACTAATATATCCTGAATTTTTGCATGTGTTGCAGTATACTTGTCTAGTCATATCTTCTGCAACATTTTTGTTTGCTTTTAACCATTCCAAATCTTCTGTAAATCCACCGACTTTGTGTTCCAGTTGCAGAGTCATTGCAATGACTGCATCGAGGGACATGGCTCCGACACATCTTATGATCATGATCTGCTTAAGTTGTGGAACCAAGCCATTGATGAACCACTGAGTGATAACGTCATCTGGCAAGTTAGCGTGGGCCGGTGGTAGCTGCCTTAAGTGTGTTCTGAAGAGACTAGCATACTCCTGTACGGGTTGATTTGCCTTCTGTCTGTTATTCTGCAAATAATCAAAAATTTCAGCTGGATTCTTTTTTAACCTGAATCGCTGCAGAAAAGCATCTCGTACTGCTTCGTAGGTGCCGAAATGATTAATATCATATTCTGTAAGCCATCTAGCTGCTTCATTGACTAGTGTAGATTGGAAGACAATAGCTTTATAGGCCTGATCCGGTGGGTGGTTGAGAACTGTGTAGCTTATCTCGAAAGTGCGTACGTGAGCATCAAGATCATCTCCTGGAAATCCACCAAACTTTGTGTACGTCACTCCTGTAGGAGTCTGCCTGGACCTTCCTTCTGTATCTCGGTGCTGAATATCTGAACTACCGGAATCTGTATCGTCGGATGGCATATTTTTTGGTGCGATGATCTTGCTTAATATGCTTCGAATCTCTGTTTCAAACAGCTTTCCTTCCTTCTTGATGTCCAGTGTATGGGAACTCGCTTCCAAGCACGGTGGTTGGGCTGAAGATTCCGCAGAAAATGCTAAACCGTCACCGAAAAACTGTGATTCTCTTACCGAAATATCACCGGAATGAACCGAAATTATGCCCGAATTTGGCGTCTTTTCGCCTTCGCCGATTTCTTTGAATAGAGTGTTTCTAATCGTAGATGAATCTGAATCTTTTTCCAAGATTGTTAAACTAGTTTCCAACTGCGTCTTGGTAGGCTTTGGAATTACTATATCTTCGACAGACTGTGCCGAAATAGTACTGGAATGTACCAGAGGCGTAACATGTTCCAGCGGAATATGACCGGAATCAGTTCTAACGTTCTTAACTTTCTTGACAACTGGGCCAGACCTAGTTGTACTTTTACCTTCCAGAGTTGTCTTTAGTACATTAAGTACTCCAGACTAATGGTTCTTGGGATACGTTTCACCGGATCGAGTAACCGGCATGTATCATTTTTCGTACTAATCGTGTAGTATTACTAACGGAACAGTTTGCAACAATCTGGTTCTGTTGCTACTTCCAATTGAGCGATAATCTAGATGTACGATCCTAACAAACGACTGGCAATCTTGATGCCACCTTCCCACAGACGGTGCCAAGTGTTAAAGTGTTACAGAAACACTGTGTTACTGACTAGCCGAAATCGTTACCGAATAAATATTAAACGTAAAATAGTAATTCATCGTAAATTGTATTAAACTTTCAGTATCATTACCGAAAGACGTTACCAAACTAACGTGGGTTCTTGGGAGTGGTAGGGGTCTGTTAGACAGAGGCCCTGTACTAATTTCCCAAATCTTTGTTACAATGTCAAAGCGTGACTAATCGTCCTAGCTCAGTTACTAGCAGTATCTAAAAAATATTTGATTTCTAAACTCCTGCGTACCGAAATTCTCCAGACTAACCTGCTATTGGAACAGAGCAGTAGTCCCTTCTACACACTCACTAGTATGTAATAAATCAACCCGAGTGAATACGATAGTTGACAGATTCATTCGTCATAACACTGTCCAATGATCTCAAATAAAGGATTTACGTTTACCGAAAGCAATAGTTCGTCCTCGTTACCGAATACAATGAATTCCGTAAAACGAACAGAACATACTCAACAGTGCAACAGTTTACCTATTCAACTCACACAGTAATATAATTACTCAGACTAATTCAGGGTCTTTAACAACTGAGAATACACAGCAATACGGTACGATAACAGTACTCAGACACACAGTCCGTCACTCAACATTCGTTACGGTGAACTTCAGTGGTAGCAGATAGAACAGGAATCAATACTAACAATACTCAAAACTTCATAACAGTGTAAACACTAATCTCACAAATGTTAAGGCGAACAATCTGGCAATTCCAGAAAAGACGTCTCTCTCGACCATTCTCTTTTCATTACTTTATATAGAATTACAAGATGCGCGTACCAACTTTTCGCGCGTATTTCGAAAACTCCGTTACATCCGACAGTCATTACATCTGTCCCACTCCGGCGGCCAACTAACAGAGGCCAACATGAAAGGTCGCAATGTTAGCCAGAGCTTCCATGGCGAGAACGAGAGCACAAAAGCAAGAGGAAACATAGAATATGCAATCGCACAAAGACTCAATAGCGGAAAATAGCGGGGAGAATGGGATTAAGTAAACACACTGAATGAACATGCGGAAAGAAACATAATCATCTCGTAAGATTGGAAATATACAGACATAATGGAGACTTGCACGCATTAATAGAATCTTAGACACATAAGGTGGCTACTAATCATGGTTAGGTGAGAAAACAGAAATATTACGGTCAGTCGGTCAACCGGAATACATACAGAGGAACGGAACATCGAGTCAGAACAGTAGGAGAAACCAGATGAAGAATAAAAATATCGATCAAGCATCATGAGGAACAAAATGGGGGATAATAGGGACAAAGCTTCGATCCATTGATCGCCTTAGGGAGAAGGGTACCAGTAAGCGTTGATAACCGGAACGTGGCAAGTCCAATCTGAGCTACAATACAGTAAGGGACAAACCACCGGAGTTTGAACTTGCCCGCTGATTGATTAGATTTTGCATTATAGAACAGAACTAACTGTCCTTTAGTGAAAACAGGAGTGCGGAGAAACCGATCATGCATCTTAGCTTGGCGTAATTGGACTTCGTTCAGCATTAAAAAACTTTCCCAATGTTGTTCATCCAAGGACCGCAACACATCCAACCAGAAAAGAAAGGATTCCTCCTGTAAGATTTTATGTTCTAGTGCCACCCTGAGGCTAGGTACCACCAATTCCATGGGTGCAATGGCCTCTAACCCATATGCCAATTTGAAAGGTGTATTCCCAGTAGCCACTTTGTACGTAGTGCGGTATGCCCACAGAACTGAAGGAAGAAACTAATCCCAACGCTTCGGACATTCCAGAACTAATTCCTTAAGCATGTTAAGGAGAGTTTTATTGGTGCTTTCAGCAAGACCATTGGCACGAGGGTGATATGGAGAGCTAAATTCCAAAACAATCTCTAAGGGGAGACCGAATCGAGGGAACACATCCGTCATTAAACATTTAACCACCACAAATGCGGTAGTGGACCATAAAACCCACGCTTCCGCCCACCGAGTAGCATAATCCATACAAGTAAGTATATACCGTTGATGAGTGATCATAGCCAGAGGTGTAATAGGCCCAATGAAATCCAAGCCCCACTTTTGAAAAGGTTCAAGGGGAGCAACAGGTTGCAATGGAAAATGATGTCGTTGTAAAGGTTGTCCCGAGCGTTGGCAAGCATCACACATTCTAAGAGAAGTAGCAATATCACATTGCATAGTGGGCCACCATAAGCCACTGAACAGAATTTTTCGGTAAGTAAGATCAACCAAAAAATGACCACCGGAGGGAGTAGAGTTTGCTGCGACAATAACTAAAGGAACTTCGTGGGGTGGAATACACCGTAAGAGAACACCAGAAGGATCCATGTAATACAACTGTCCCACAATGAGTCAGAATCATCGACTATACATGGCCAATTTATGACAAGCCAAAGGAGAAGTATTAGTCGGAGGGCTACCACTGGTGAGGAAGGTTAGAAGAGTATCATAATATGAAGGGGCCACTGGGAGCTCCTGGCCCCCATCTTAGACTGGATCAGTCGTATAAATAGCAGGGTTGGTATCATCAATTCCATCGGGAGGTTCACCGAAATCAAGCCGAGATAGGAAATCAGCTAAGGCATGAGCGGATCCAGGACGATGTACGACCACGTAATCAAATTCTTACAGTAACAACACCCACCTGGCTAATCTACCCCCCAAGTGTTGCTAACAAACAAGATAAACCAATACAACATGATCCACATGGAACGTAAATTGGAGTCCCAGCAAGTAGTGCCAGAATTTCTTCACCGAATAAACTAAGTCGAGACATTCTTGCTCAGTGACTGAGTAATTCCGTTCAGCAGTAGCTAACCATCGACTAGCATAATAGACCCGATGAAACCACTTATCCTGTTGTTGCATGAGCACACTACCGATGGCACTGTTCGAAGCATCCACAAAGACATGGAACGGGAGCTTCCAGTTTGGTGCTTGTAGTATAGGAGCTTGGGTTAATAGTGTTTTCAATCGATCAAAGGCAATTTGGCACTCTTTCGTCCACACGAACTGTCGGGGAGTACTAGTAATCAACCGATTTAAGGGAATGGCTACGTGTGCGATCCACCGAAGATGTCACCCATGCCAGCGTATTTGGCCAAGGAATCGCATAACCTCCTTGGGTCTCGTCAGGGTAGGTGCATCTAGTACGGCTTGCACTTTGTTGGGGTCCACCTGAATACCTTGCTTGGAAATAATATGACTGAGTAACTTGCCATAGGAAACCAAAAAGACCAACTTACTGGGATTTAAACACAACTGGAACTCTCAACACTTAGAGAAACAGCATTGAAGGTGGTAAAGATGAGCCAATGTATCGCCCGATAACAAAAAATCATCCAGATACACACGCATGAAGGTGGTTAAATAGGGGGAAAAAATTTCTTGCATACATCATTGGAAGGTACTAGGAGCATTGCGAAGACCGAACCGCATCACCGTACATGCATATACACCCCAATTCATAATGAACGCAGTCTTTGGTATGTCCATTTCAGCCATGCACACCTAATTATAGCCATTGTAACCATCCAAAAAGGAATACATTTCTCGTCCGACAACATCATCGAGCATTATGTCCAG
This sequence comes from Ceratopteris richardii, assembly GCA_020310875.1. NCBI lineage: Eukaryota > Viridiplantae > Streptophyta > Polypodiopsida > Polypodiales > Pteridaceae > Ceratopteris > Ceratopteris richardii. Next base: position 148,001,931 of record CM035436.1, on the reverse strand, counting down.
AAATGGAAGTGGAAAGGGATCCAGTACGGTCGCTGCATTTAACTTTCGATAATCCACACATATGCGTAGCTTCTTATTTTTCTTTGGGACTACAACAATAGGTGAAATCCATTATGTATGCTCAACGGGAACTATGTAACCAACCTTTAGCAAGCGATCCAATTCAGCTTTCACTTGTGTAGCATAATTTGGGTTCATGCGGTAATTGGGTTGCTTGATTGGGCATGCATCCGGCTTGAGATTCATGCGGTGTTGGTAGATGCGAGGGTCCAACCCCTTCGTATCTTGATAGTTCCATGCAAATACGTCTTGGAACTCGGTTAGCAACTGTAGTAGACTATTTTGAAAGATTTCCGGTAATCCTGCCTTATTCACTGGCCGTGGTGTTTCTTCATTTCCCAAATCGCAGGTGAGAAGTTGATCTTTCAATACATAGAACTATCGTGGCATAGGTATATCCTCCGGTGACGGGAATAAATGTTGGAAACTCTGGGCATTCAAAGTTGGATCCAAACCTAGGTCCCCTTCTTCTGGAACCAGAACTATCGAACAGATGATCGGACTCCAATTGTCTGCTATCGCTTGTAAGTCAATTGTCCCCAAGGTGAGCAAATCCTGGTTAGCCTTGAGAAAAGCTTCTTCTTCATCATCTGAAAGTCCATCCAACATATGCACAGGTTTGGCTACGTAGGGTCGAGCATGGAGATTGCATGGTTTTATCTCATCTAACGGAACGACATACTTCCAGTGGTGACTTTTGAAAATAAGCTCCTGTGCTCACTAGTCCTACAATACTTTGGCTTGTTTCAGCTGGGCCTCCCAAACAATAAGTTGTAATCTAGAGTTGAATCAGGTAATTCTAAAACAACAAAAGTCATGTTGAACATCGCTCCTTGAAGAGTGATAGGTATATCCCGTACCAAACCACTAGGTAGACCCTGGACTGATCCGCCATTTGAACAAAAACTGAAAAAGTTCAACTTGAGTCCATCCTAACCGTTTACAAAGGGCGGCTATTGCAATATTCACACCAGAGCCTCCATCGATTAACATCTGGTTGTTTTAATGGTTTTTATATCGTACCGTAATTAAAGGAATAACATGGTCTATCGTAGAATCAGTTTCTGGACTGATAGTAGCCGTAGTCGGTGTACAAAAAGATTCGGGACAAACTTGTTATTGAAATTGTTGTCGTACGCCCCAAACCAAGCCTAAGAGTTGGCCCAACGGGATTGTAATGGAAGTTTGCGAGAGTACATTCCACACAGAATCAAAATTTGTTGTATTCCTTACCGCATTCGGTGGACTCTCTGATGGTGCTTCCACCAGACTCGGTGCTTCCGATGGTGAATTCGGTACTGTTTGCTGAACCAGCGGTACTGGGTCGAGGAAAACTGTTGGTTCTTGAGTGGCCCACATGCTAGCTTTGGTAAAAGCTCTCTGTTGTTCTCGAATGCCCGGCTCAAAAATCTCTGCAGCTGGTTGTAATTTCTTATCGAAACAAGTTTGGATCACTGCCGCCTACGTATCTACTGCTGAAATATATACCATGTTGGCCATTGGATTCTATCGCTCCTTTCTTCGCTTATCATACTCGGCTGCCTCTTTACAATATCTTCGAATGTACCCAATCTCACTGCAGAAATGGCATCTGGGTGGTGGGAGAGATGTTCCTTCACCTGATTGACCAGAATTCCACCGAGTCTGGCCAAAATTGTTTGCTCATGTTCCCTGATAGGCTCTATAGCTTTGGTAGGAAGTATTCCTCAATTGTGGTGGTACATAGTGAGCAGTCGGTTGTCCTTGCTCTTGTATTATAGCATATACAGTTGGCCTGGACTATACTTTGGCATAATAAGGACATGTTTCGGTGGAGTGACTCGTCGTATTACAAATAGCACAGTACATTTGGTTCAATGCACATGCAGAAGAATTGTGTCCCAGGTTCTTACATTTTGTGCAATACACTTGTTTCAATGAATCTTCACTCGTACCCTCGGTTGCCTTCAACCATTCCAAATCTTCAGTGAATCCACCCACCTTATGTTCCAACTGTAATGCCATAGCTATGACTGCATCCAGAGTCATTCCAGCCACACATTGTATGATCATGACTTGTTTGAGTTGAGGGTTTAACCCATTAATAAACCACTGGGTGATCACATCATCCGGTAGGTTGGCATGTGCCGGCGGCAGTTGCCATAGATGAGTAAGAAATAAAGTGGCATACTCCTGCACGTTCTGGTGTGGTTTTCATCTATTGTTTTGTAGATAATCAAAGATCTCAACCGTATTTCAATCGGAATCGTTGTAAGAAGGCATCATTAACATCATCGTACTGGCGAAAATGGTTGTAGCTCAAGCGTAAGCACCACCTCCTTTACTTGTCAATCCGCGGAGACGTGAGGACCGGTATGAAGACCACGAGCAAGTGAAGGCACAAGTGTGTGAGTGAAAGCACACAAGCATGCACACACATACACACACACGCACACAAGGCAAGATCAAAGAGAGGAACAATGGAAAGCTTCGATTGCAAAAGAGTTCTCTTACAAAAGCTCTATTCTCTAACAAGCTAACCTCAAAAAATGAGCTCTCTAGCTCTTTTATAGTTTTTTGAGTAGTTTTGGCCCTGTCCAGACCTAGTGTCTGGCCTAGTTAAAAATTAGGTTCCAGGGCTTATTTGAGGGTTCAAACAAAGTCTAAAAATTATGAAAATTGGTAGGATGATACTTCTAATACTCCTCAAGCTCAAGGACTCCTTGGCTTGAACAAAATGGAGTTATGAAAATAGAAAATGGTATTTACAATGGTTTTTAGTGATGAAAATCACTATTTTTGTAGGGGATTCTTCTGAAAATTTGACATACACTTCTGGGAGCTCCCTACTTGCTCTCTCTTCTTTTATGTCTACTTCTTTGATGTGCTTCCATGTTTTATGCTCGACCTTGAGTTCCAACACTCCCCCCCCTCTCGAGTTTGTCGTCCCTGACAGACCCTTGTTGTAGTGGGTGTTCCAAGTAGTGCTTTGAGAGGTAGTGTCTGTTCGGTAGGAACAAGAGCCATCTACCTTCCAGATGTGGCAAGGTTGGTTGTCCGGTTCTTCATCTGTCACTGCGAGCCTTTGCAAGTTGTAGTGCCTTGGTATGTACTTCTTCGTTGGATTCCAGCATGATTGTGTCGTTGTGAGTCTCCGTTGATGTCCTCTAGATCTTCCAAAGTTGATGTTCATAGTGGCCCCTACGGGATGATGGGTAAGTGTGTTCGTGCATGGGTTGAGGAAAATTGTGCCTTGTGCATGGCCTGGTAATGTAGCCCTATGCATGCTTACTTCGAAAATGCATCGGAAGAAGTATGGTGCAAAAATTGGGGTTCTTGAGCTAAGTGTTCAAGGGTATGCCGACGAAGAGGTTTCCTAAGCTATCATGGTTATGAAGTTTCCAAAGTAAAGATACTTACCATGGAGAAGGGCGATCGATGTTCATCTCTTCGTGTTGTACACTCGGCCTTTGGGATGGAACATTGTTGATGAATGTCCATGTTGATGGTCCACTTATGAGATCTTTTGAGTGGCTGATCCTGTCTCCTCTTTTCAAAGCATCATTTGTCAAATACAGAGAATTGAATTTCTTTATATTCCTTGACAAGCAACATTCGAGAACTACACCAAGCTTAGTTTCACATATTCTTTTTAGTTCACCATAAGCAGGAGTCTTCTCATCCTGTATACATACAAAGATTTGCAGGGTACCAGAACTACCCCTTGCAGATATCTCCCTGGATGCTCTCGTACATGCAGTAGTTAAGAATCACTCAAGTTGCGGACCTTCAAGCTCTTCACTCCTACCATAGTAAGAGGAAACCATAGTTGTGGATGCCATGTTTATGCCAAGTTCTTGACATCTACCACATAAGGAAGCAACTCTATCATCTGCTAGCCGAGACCCACTTCTATCCAAGTGATAAATGCGCAGTAATCAACAGTTCCACCTTCAACTAAGCATGACTCATTCATGTTTCATGAGCCAAACTTGGGAACAAGTGCTTCCTCTCTCTCTTCTTCCTTTTTTTTTTTTAATTTGTGGAAAAAATATCACAAAACAAGAACACAAAAGTTAGTATTAATAGAAATATTTGACATATGTCACTGTGCTCTTGTGCTTGGGATTCTCAAGTGTGTCTATGCACAGCAGTGTAATGTGGCCCTATATTAATGCATACTTTGGAAATGCATGACTTGAATGGTGCAAAAGACAGGGTTGTGCAAGGAGCACATGGTTGTCGCTCGTCGAGGCTTTCGATGTTATTTGCGGAGGTTGATGCCGACCTTGGTGGAGGTATCCATTCGGTCTCGAACTGATGTAATCCTCCTTATTGGAGTCCATTTTAGAACATCATTTCGCACTGTAGAGGTCACTTCAGGCGTCTTCCTCCTTGGATGCTTTCTGAACCGTGGTATCAAGTGTGGTTGGCACTTTGGTTCGGTGGAGGCTACTTGTACCTTTGGCTTCCAAACCCATATCCTTTTTGCATGTCTTCCTACTAATGTTGAAGAGCTGATTTGATCTTCCTTTGGTCTCTGTACGTGGTTCTTACCCTTTTCTCTTTTTGGCTTCTTTGTTGAGACCTTTCGCATGTGGGAGAACATAGGTTGTTGTGGATGTAAGAGATTCTTAGGTACCCACATATGTAATCGCCCTTGTTGAGCTGCAACTAATTTCTTAGGCACCCAAACTTGTTGGATACCTTGTGATTGAGCTTGTCCGAGCTGCTTCCTTCGTCTTCTGGCCTGGTTGGCTTGCCTGGATGAGATTTGTGGGGGCAAGGCTGGTGGTTGCTCTCCTTTGCGTACCCAGATTTGCTTCATGCTCGGGACTGCTTTCTTAGTGAATGGTGTCTTTCTATTTGATGTAGCAGTTGTCGTGAACGGTTGTGTTTGCTTGTGTGGTGGACTCACTACTGTGGCTACTTGATTCTTTGGAGAAGAAGAAAGATCCACCTGCCTTCGAACCTGGTCTTCCACGATTGACTCCTTCTACATCATAGAGCTTTTGACACATACCACATCTTCTTCCATATGATTAGTCTTGGAAGAACTAAGAGAGTGTGTGGTGCCATGATCTAGGAGCATGCAGTTCTCTAATTCTAATGTAATGCATTGTTCATGTACCCAAACTTGAAGAATTTGACTTCTTAGGTTTAAGTTAACTGCATGGTCATAGATCCAATCTTGACCCAAGACAAGTGGTTATGTAAGGTTCTCATCTTGACACACTAGCACTTTGACTTTCATTGGAACATCTTGAAGGTAGATGGGAAGTTCCACCTCGCCCAAACAAGGGGTTTCCACACCTCCCAATCCTATGAGATAAGCTTCTATGGGATTGATGTTCAACTGCAAGTCTTGGCAGTAGGAAAGTTTAACTGCACTACTTGCTGCACCTGAGTCAATCAATGCTTTCACAGTCCTTGCACCCTTCCCTTGTCCTATCTCTATGATCACAAAGGGTCTTCGGTCAATGACTTGAGAAGTCGCTATTCCTGACTTTTGGCACATATCCATGTGATATTTTGGGGCTTTTGAGTTGACATCTAGGCCTAGTCGCCTTAACTTATTTCGCCTTATGCGCTCTCTAGCCTCTGCTTGTGCTTCTTCTCTCGCCCTTAACTCCTCTTCTTTTCGCTTCTTAGCAATGTTGAGTCTCGTAAGCATATCCTCTGTAGGGGTTCTTGGTATAACTTGACTCTACATCCACTAATATAGTTGGGCAAGATATCACCTTCTAAAGTAGCCAATTGAACTACACCGCTAGTGGAAATTCTGTTAATGATCATGGGTCCATATCCTCGTTTTTCCAACTTACGGGCATGTTGTTTTAGTGTGTAAATCAAAACTAGATCTCCCTCTTTCAATCCTTTATCTTTGATGTGTGCATCAAAGTATGCCTTTTGTCTTTTCTTTGTAGCATAGATGCCTGTCGCCGCTCGTAGCCTCGTCTCACCTAAGCGTTCTAGCTCAAAGATCCTAGAGGACAACTCATGTCCATTCCACTCATGCTCTTGTGCTACCTTTAAAGCTGGGATTAGGAAATCCAATGGTAGCACAACATTCTGTTCGAAGACCATCTGAAATGGGATGGCGTTGAGTACCGTTTTGTAGGCAACTCGATAAGCCCAAACAGCATGATGAAAGTGTTTGTCCCAATCAGAGCGTTTATTATTTACCAGTTTTGTCAATACGTTACAGAGGATCTTATTGGTGCTCTCGGCTTGTCCATTAGCTTGTGGGTGATAGGGAGCAGACTTCTTATGTATCACCAAGAATTCTTGGAGAAGATTTTCAATGACTTCATTCAAGAAGTGTGTGCCTCTATCGCTCACCAACTCTATTGGTAGTCCATATCTCATGAACACATTCTCAAATAAGAACTTAGCCGTAGTCTGAGCATCATTCTTTGTTGTGGCTTTCACTTCTACCCACTTGGTAAGGTAATCTGTGGCTACAATAATATACTCTGCATGGGAGTTTCTAGCTGGGGGGTTAATAGGACCTACAAAGTCTATACCCCATTTCGAGAATGCACGTCCTCCCATCATTGGCCTCAAAGGCATCTCATCTTTTCTAACTGGATATTGTGCACGTTGGCATGTGTCACATTTCTTCACATAGGTATGAGCATCCATATGAAGAGTGGGCCACCAAAGTCCTGAGAATAGAATGGTCTTGATCACTCAGTCAGGACCAAAATGTCCACCTGCAACACCACTGTGTGCAGTCTCTAAGACCTTTAAATAGTCTGATTCATGAACGCACAGTCTTAAGTAACCATCTTTGCCTCTTCGGTATAGGTTCTCTCCTACTAAGGCATAGCCTTGAGCCTCTTGCTCCATAGTTCTTCTTCTTGCCAGACTAGCCTCTTTGGGTAATCTTCTCGATCTCATAAACTCTACCAATGAAGCACTCCAATCAAGAATTAATGACACTTGATAAAGGGTTGCATGCTCCACTGGGGGTTTCTCCTGGCACACAGCACAATTCTTAATCCACTTATGAATTTCTTTGTCCATGCTAGGCCAATACACTCCTAAACGTTTTAGATTCTGCAATGTTCGTTGTTTAGAATAGTGATTTCCTAGAAATCCTTCATGGGCTTGTTGCAACCAGCTAGTATGTTCGTCATCCTCGACACAACAAGCGAGTACACCCTCCGTATCTTGTTTGTACATGCTTCCTGCCAATATGTGATATTTTTGTGATTTTACAATTTCTTCTTGTGATGTTTTCACATTCTTATTTGCAGGTCCGAAGGTTAGGACTGGTACCAACTTATTTTCCCATTTAGGAACAACTTCCAAATTGAACAGATAAGCGTCGGGTAGGTCATCAGACACTCCTTGAGGTGACTCTCCTGAAGTAATGCGAGAAAGGTGATCTACCCTGAGGTGGGTTCTACCTTTCCTGACAACAACTTCAAAGTCATATTCCATTAGCAAGAGGAACCATCTTACTAAGTGTCCAGTATTGCAAGGTTTATTGACCAAATACAACAAACCTTGATGATCAGTGAAAAACTTGAACTTGTTGGCCAATAAATAGTGTCTAAACTTCTTCATAGCATATACCCTACCTAAGCCCTCTCGCTCAGTGGTGGTATAGTTTCGTTCAGCTGTGGTGAGCTGTCTACTAGCATATGCTATGGGCAAATCTAAGTTTCCTTCACCTGTGGGTTGTGCTAGCACACATCCTATGGCGTGATTGGATGCATCCACATGGACATGGAATGGCTTATTCCAATCAAGAGTGATCAATATTGGTGCTGTGCACAAACGTTTCTTCAGTTCATTGAAAGAATTCTCGCATTCGTCGTTCCACTCAAAATTAGAAAACAAGGCATAAAGGGGTCTAGCTATGATCGCATACATGTGGATAAACCTACGGTAATATCCACAATGGCCCATAAAGGCTTGTACCTCTTTAACATTCCTTGGTCTTGGCAGCTCTGTTATGGCTCGTACCTTATCTTCATCTGTTGAGATTCCAGTCTTAGAAACAATATGACCTAATATTTAACCTCGACGCACCATGAACACACACTTTTCTGGGTTCAGACACACTCGATATTCTCTACACTTGTTGAAGATTTGTCTGAGCTCAGGGATGTGAAATCTTCTTTCTTGGGAGTGAGCACATAAATCATCCACATACACTTCTAGCTCTTTCGCAAGAACTCTTTGAAGACATGACACATGAGTCTTTGGAACGTTGCAGGTGCATTGGTGAGCCCAAATGGCATCACACGAAATGCAAAGATTCCCCACTCTGTGGCAAAAGCTGTTTTGTGTTGATCTTTTGGGGCAATGGCTACTTGATTGTAACCTAAAAATCCATCAAGGAAGCTATAAACTTCCTTGCCCGCAACACGCTCCAATAGGTGTTCCGTGATTGGAAGTGGATAACTATCTCTGATCGTAGCGGCATTAACTTTTTTAAGGTTAATACACACTCGCAACTTCCCGTTCTTCTTGGGCACCACTACAATGGGGGACAGCCATTCAGTATGCTCAATCTCATAGATGAATCCATCTTCAATCAGCCTATCAATTTCTTCTTTTATTTTGGCTGCATATGTATCATTATATGTGTAGGGCTTCTGTTTGGTGGGTTTGGCATCAGCAGTCGTGGGGATCGTATGCGAGCATATTCTTGGATCCACTCCCTTCAAGTCTCTATAGTGCCAAGCAAACACATCCCTATATTCCCTTAATAGAGCTACGAGCTCCATTTCTTCTCTTCCACTCAGGTCATCTCCTATGTAGGTACATCTCTCTTCGTTCTCCTCAATGGTCACCACAATCTTTTTGGTCTTTTCTTTATTATCATATGATTCTCCTATGATGGCCTCTCTCTTAGGCATTCGTACCAAAATTTTGCGGTCATCCACTTCATATTTCTTGAAGTTTTCAGGTACTTCAAACAATGATTCCTCCTCTTCTTGTTTCACTGCTTTTCTTTCCTTTTTCTTTTGACTACTCTCACTTCCATCCTTTGAATTTACCATTTCAATACTTGTGAGAGGTTCTTCTTCTTTCTGGGTGAACACTCCTATATCTTCTAGATAGTGCTGCTCTGAGTTAAAGCAACTATCCATCACAATGGACTCTATATCATCGTCATTCTCTTCTTCTTCTATGACATCACTAGGATCACATTCTTCTAGCAAGGGCTGACACATGAACACTGAAATATCATAACCCTCCTCATCACAATGAGGTGTCCATTGTTCTTCATTGACGGCAATGTCCATGGTGGCTAAGATTTCAGGCCAGCCATGAGGCTCAAATTCCTCATCTGGAAAGATCATCGGTGTGTAGGCTGGGTCTCTAACTGGTCTATCTCCTGGCGAAGTTCCTTCTTCTCTTGCCTTTAACCGTTTTTCCTCTTCCTCTGCGACCTCGCACATCCACAAATGAGTATCTTCATGCAGCCATGATGGATCAGGTGAACTTTCAGAATGTATAGAGATAGAATCTTCTTTCTCTTTGTGGATAGAATTCCACTGTAGGGGTGTGTAGCTCAGTCATGAGTAGCACCTCCTTTAATGTCAATCCGGGAAGACGTGAGGATGGTATGAAGACCTCGAGCAAGTGGCGGCACAAGTGCGTGAGTGAGAAGCACACTAGCATGCACACACATACACACACACGCGCACACACAGTAAGACAAAGAGTGAGAATCAATGGAGCTTTTAGATTACTTTCAAAATGCTCTTTACAAGTTCGTTTCAATTACAATCTAACCTCAAAAATGAGCTCTCTAGCTCTTTTTATAGTTTTTGACTAGCTTTTGGCCCTGTCCAGACCTAGTGTCCGGCCTAGTTAAAAATTAGGTTCCAGGGCCAATTTGAGGGCTCAAACGGAGTCTAAAAAATACGAAAATTGATATGTAGGTACTTCTAAGGCTCCTCAAGCTCAAGGACTCCTTGGCTTGCACAAAATGGAGCTACAAAAATATGAACTGGTATTTACAATGATTGTTAGTGATAAGAATCACTGTTAAAAGATGTAGATTGGAAAAATTGAAGGGCCTATCTGCCAGATTTGCGTCGACTGCTTTGTCTACTTACTCCTTCACCTTGTTCTGACTCTCTCCGTTGGCTTCCTTGTCTCGTCAATCCTTGGGTTCCCTGGCTTCCTTGTCTAGTCAGTCCTTGGGTGCCCATACTGCTCTCAACACCCCCCCCTCTCTCGCGTCTGTCGTCCCTGACAGACCCTTGTTGCTGGGGGTGTTGGATGTAATATTCCACAACCTGAGTGGCAAGCTGATGTTCTTGTAAGCGTAGTCCTCTGGCCAAATCTGTCATCATACGATCCCAATCGATTGGTCCTGGAACGTCCGGATGTGGCAGACGTAACTGATCTGCATGGATCACTTGTTCTACTGCGAATAGATGTAGCAAATGTGTGGGTCTGGGAATGAAAATTTCGGAATTGTATTCCCAGAAGCCCGTAGAGAACATTTCCTCAAATGTTTGCTTGAAGCATGCGGGCAAGTACTTGATTCGTGCATGCCAAGCAAAGATAACAGTGACCGAGGGGGTTTGGCTCATGTCGTAGACTAAATCCTTGTTGCCTTGAGCGAATCCAGGAGCGGAGATGTATGGAGCTTGGACATTCCGAAAGGTTTTGAAGACAATGGTCATGAGCTCAAATATCTTCATACACATTTTCGCTGCTATATCAGGTACATTGTTTAGGCGTGCGGACCAGTGCCGAATAGTTGATATCATGTAGGCTACGGTTGGAGGTCCTCGAGGTGGAGCAAAATACGGGTAGTTAACCCAAGCCGAGCACTCTTTATTGTTGCGTACCTTGATTGCAAATGCTTGCCAGGATCTGCGACGTACCACTGGACAATAGCATGGATTATACTTGATATAGAGTGGCATGGTAGCCCAGGTACTCATCATCTCAGGGTAATCGGTGAGTAAACGTGCACGCCAATTAGGTTGGAAAATCGAGCCAGCACGTGCATCGGTCGGTAAATCCCCTATCTCAAATTGAGTAGCGAATGTGGGCTCCTTCCCTGTATGTCTTTTGATTTCTGCATTATAATCATGTAGTAAGACAAAATAAGGCATGTATTGCGATTCTGATGTTGTGATTAACCGTTGATGGGATAATTGTTGAAAGTAGGAAGACCGAAGGACCGTTTCTTCCAGATTCGTGAGAGATTGCATTTGCACGGCCACACGATCATCATGTGTCTTACCCACTTTCTCGACCCTTCTGACCCAATCTGGAACTTGAATTTCTAACGTGTCTTGTCCTTCTTCTGTAGTTCGACCACCAGGCGTCGGCATAGGCTCGTATGGCTCTTCGTAGCTGTCCTCGACGGGGATTTCCACTACTGTTTCAGGTTCTGGTTCTTCAATGGGCGAGGGGGGTCGTTCATATGGTAGGAGGCGTGCTTGGAGTTCTGCCACCTGTTTCCGAAGGGTCTCCATTTCTTCTGTAGATTGTTGCAAGATTACCGGCTCCTGTTGAGCAGGATGTACACTGGCTAACTGTTTCTTTAGATCGGCACATTCAGTCTCTAGTTTTTCATATGACTCTAGGAAATTTGCATGCTCCTCAAGTAGGATGCGGATGTCTTCTGATGGAACTGCTCTATATCGGGTAGGGCTAATGGTTGCTCCTACGGTTCCTTCCATAGCCGCTTCAAAGTTGTCTTGATTTTGTTGTTGAAGTCGTTTGTTCTCCTCTAGTGCTGCGGCCATATGCTTCCTTAATAGCCCAATGTTGCGTCTGAGTGTGGCATTAGATATCATTTGCGCTTGAAGCACTGTTTCTAGCTCCTTAACTGCTTGGTCATCTACAGTTGATGCCTTTGATTCCAATTCGGAGTGAGCCTGCTGTAGTGTGGTATGCTCGTCTAGGAGCGTCAGGTAGTCAGCCTCAATAGTGGTGACTCTAGCTTGGAGACGTTGAGATTCTGCCTGGAGGGTAGCATTGCGTTCTTCTAATTGATGGAAGTCTTGTTGTAGTTGATGTGCACACTGAAGTAATGTGTCGAACGTACTATTTACATTATGAGATGCAAGGGAAATAGTTTGAAATGCAGAGGAGGTGGGATTGGGTAGGGGTGTAGTGAATGCTGTGTGTGCCACTGATGTGAGTGGTGAGGTGGGGGGCAAGGGAGGGGAAGGTGGGGAAATCGTGGGGAGAGGTGCTGTGGTTGGTGAAATGTCCATTGGATCAGACAAGGTGGTGTGTGCAGGGGCTACCATATAGGTGGGTATGGTAGGTGAAGTGAGTGTGGTGTCCGTGTAAATTGATGTCGTTGCGAACATCGGAGGAAGGTGCCTTTGAAACATGGGAGAGCGGAAGAACTGCTCCACAAAGGACGGGTATTGGGGTGGTGAGGTCCGGTTGAAAGAGGTGTAGGGGCCAGCTGGGAAGTGAGGGTTATGGAATGGAGGTACTCGTATTGGGGGATAGGTCGGGAAACACAGGGTTCCTTCCGTGGGCGCTGGGTTTCCAACTACGCTGGTAATTATGGGATGGCCAGTCATGGGTTCAGCGGATAGATGGGATGAAGTGTACAAGGGATTGGTGACGAAGGAGAAGAGGGTGTCTTGTGAGGTGGGTTCTCGAAATGAGAATGATTTGAATGAGGATGGATTATAAGTGGAGGTAGAGGTGATGACTGTCGTTTCCTCCAAGGTGGGAGGTGGTGGTGGGGGCGGAGAAGGTGGTGATGGAGGATGCTGGGGTGAGATGGGTGATGTCTGAACGAAGGTTTCAGCGGAGAGGTCAGTGGTGGTTATGGGGGTGGCTGTGGTCTCAATGGGTACTTCCGGTTCTGTGACGGGTATCCTGATAGTCTTACCTGCTCGTGGTAATGTGTCCACTCTGCGTTTGTCATACCTTACGGACTGGCGGACTGCGGTGTGGACAGCCTCTGGAACTCCTAAGGAGTCTGACACTAATTTGAGGGTGTCAATGAAATGTTGGTCCACTCCTTCATCTGATAGCATTTCTTGCATCAAAGCTTGACCTGATACCAGAGAGAGCTGATGCCTTTCTTGTACTGCTTTGATAGTGTCGTATAGCCTTCGTAGTTGAGATGTATATGCAGGTGCACCTACAAGTTCTGGCACTTCTTGTTGCTCCTCTTGTTGCTCTTGATCATACTTCTCCTCCTCATCCTCTTGTTCTTCATCTCCGTCATCTTCTTCCTCCACTTCAACAGGTGTGACAGGTGCTTGGGAGGTTGTGGCCTGCGTTTGTACATTTTCCGCTTGTTGTGCCTCTTCTGTCTCCAGCTCTACATCTTGTAATAGTTGTTCGAAGTCTTCATTAGTGAGTTCTTCCAAAGCTGCACCACTAGGAAATTCGAGATCCGTTGGGATGGGAGGAAATATCAAAGTGGAACCATCGGTGCTGCGTCTTGGAAGTCGGAGTGTGAATGGTCGGACTCTTCGGGGTGGCGGGGTGACTTCTGGTGTTAGGGTGGCTCCACGTGGCTGAGCACATGGGACTTGGACCGTGCCTCTCATCTTCTTAGAAGGGAGCCCAGTGGATGTCCTACCTCGAAACTGCTCTACCTGATTCCACATCAGGGCTCGTTGGATTGGGATGTCATAAGCCAAACACCTATAGATGATTCTTGTCAGAGCACAGCAACCATATAAAACCTGTTTCCGCGGCCAGCGTTTGTGAGCTAAGTGTATCTGATCAATTATCCAGTGGGGTAGGTTGATGGTGAGGCTCTGTGTCTCTGCCAGATACGGGCTAAACCAAATCTTTTTGTGCGGCATGGTGAATCTATCCTGCGCCGGGAAAGCAAAGTGTTGCATGCACATGCGAAGGTGTATTGCAATATTAGGCGTCATGGATACCATGTCTTTTAGTTTGGTGAGACTTCGATTCTTCATGTAGTCCGGTACTAGGGTTTCCTTCTCTGTAGGAATATGCATGCCGCGCATATCCAGAGCTTCTCTCACCAAATTGTTTGATAGCCTAAACCTCTTGAGCTCATTCCCCTTTGTCAGAGATGGAATCACAAATGAGCTTGCACCTTTTGGGTTCGGATTTGGAGTCAAGGTGTTGATGAGATAGTAGCATCGCATGAAGTCAGGTTTTGGGAGTCGGGCACTGAAATAGGCACTCAATCCGGCTTTTTCCCATATTGGACGTAGACCTTCCGCATTTTGTAACTTCTCAAATTCTCTTGTAAAGAAATGGTATCTGCCTTGCTTTCCATTGTAGTCCAACTCTGATTCCCATAGATACGTTCCTTCCCCCAATGGTCCTGCTACCTCGGTAAACCAATGTGAAGTCTTTCCCACGGGCATGGTGTGGCCACGCGGAGGGTCCACAATAGGTATGATTTTGACGGCCTGCAACTCTTCTGGTCTTTCAACTGTCTCAGGCAAAACGGGTAAACTGTCCAAGTCCACCACTTGCGGGTTTGTTTCTGTGTGAGAGCTAGTTCCTGCGGCCTCCGCCATGTTGAAAATGTCGCAGCTGATTCTGTGAGAATATATGAATAAACGTTAACATTGCAATGGACACAAAAATGACATGGTGTCCCTTGTTACAATATTAACTTAAAGTTCTGGAGTGGTTAGGAGTTAATAAGTGCTCGGTGCTGGTGTGTGTAGTTAGGAGTTAGGTAGACCTAAGAGCTAAGCGAAATGATGTGATAAGAGTGAAGCGGTTAGTAGGTGGTCATGGATTTACAATAGGGTCAGGGGGTTTGTTACAAGTCTTGGGCTGCCAAATGCAGTGGATGGGTTTTACTCGTGGTTCCGTAGAGATTCTCGAGAGCTTTATAGGTGTGTCAGCTTTAACCTGAGGCCTTTTAGGGGCCCATTTACAACTGATTCTGTTCGTGTTCATGTGCCTTGGTGTTGAAAATGAGTGGATGTAGGCTGTGCGAGTGAATGGATCATGCCGTGTAGGGTGTGTTCTTGGTATAGCTATCTGAGCCCGCCAACAAGCCTTAGGCACCCAAATTTGTCTTGATTGTGGGCTAGCCTTCATCGACCTTTTGGGCACCCAAATAGATTTCACGTTAGCAGCAGAATTTCCGAAAGACTTCTTATTAGTGACGTGTTGTTGGTTACTAATAAGAGGCTTTGTCCGTGCGGTTGGCGTGGTTGCAACCGGGTGTTCGCCTTTTCGCACCCACACTTGGTTCACTTGTTGGGACATTCTGCTGCGCAGGTTCTTTTGATGTCCGGCATAGGTAGTACTCTGCTTCTTTTGCCTTTGCTCCACCTTTGGTTGTTGCCTCCTTTTGGCCTTTGGAAAAGAAGGGAGTTCCGTTGCATCCCTGACTCCTTTTTTGCAAATATCATTCCTCTGCAACACAGGGTTTTGAACAAGAACAGCATGGTCATCTTCATGTGTACCCCTGGAGGGACCAGGAGTCTGTGCCTTTCCTAGTTCCTTGAGTGTTCCTTTATCCAACTCTATTGTAATTCGACTATGATTGACCCATACGTGAAGAAGTCCACTTCTTAGGTTTAAGTTGACTGCTTGGTCATAGATCCAGTCTTGACCCAAGACAAGAGGTTCAGTGAGATCCTCATCTTGACACACTAGTGCTTTAACTGTCATTGCCTCATCATGAATGTAGAGGGGAAGTTCCACCTCGCCCATGCAAGGGGTTTCCACGCCTCCCAATCCTATGAGATATGCTTCCACAGGATTGACAGTTAACTGTAACTCTTGACAGTAAGACACTCTAACAGCACTAGTGGCGGCACCTGAGTCAATCAAGGCTTTTACAGTCCTTGCACTCTTTTCTTGTCCTATTTCTAGGGTTACGAAAGGACGTCGATCAGTTATCCTAGGTGAGCTGGTTCCTGCAACTTCACACATTGCCATATGATATCCTTGGTCTGCATAGTCATCTGTCCTAGGCTGCTCTCTACCTTGCCTTCGTAATTTCATCCTTCTGATGCGTTCTAAAGCTTCTGCTTGAGCTTCTTCTCTAATTCGCTTCTCTTCCTCTTTGCGTTTCTTAGCAGTGTTGAGTCGGCTGAGCATTTCCTCCGTGAGGGGTTCCTGATACAACTTGACTCTGCATCCGCTAATATAATTAGGGAGAACATCACCCTCTAACGTGGCTAATTGTACTGCTCCACTCGTGGAGATCCTATTGATGATCATAGGTCCGTAGCCTCTCTTTTCTAGCTTCCTCGCGTGTTGTTTTAGTGTATAGACTAAGACTAGATCTCCTGCTTTCAAGCCCTTATCCTTTACGTGGGCATCAAAGTATGCCTTCTGTCTCTTCTTGGCAGCATATATGCCTGCAGCAGCTCGCAGTCTTGTTTCTCCTAATCGTTCAAGGTCAAAAATTCTAGAGGAGAGCTCATGACCTGTCCATTCGTGCTCTTGTGCTACTCTCAATGTAGGGATCAGGAAGTCCAAGGGTAGCATAGCATTTTGGCCAAATACCATCTGAAAGGGAGTGGCTTGGAGTACCGTTTTGTAGGCCACTCGGTATGCCCAAACAGCATGGTGTAGCTGTTTGTCCCAATCAGAGCGTTTAGTGTTCACCAATTTCGTCAGTACATTGCATAAAATCTTATTAGTGCTCTCAGCTTGTCCATTAGCTTGAGGGTGATAAGGGGCAGACTTCTTGTGTATTACCAAGAATTCTTGGAGTAGATTTTCAATTACTTCATTCAAGAAATGAGTGCCTCTATCACTTACAAGCTCTATAGGTAGCCCATACCTCGTGAATACATTCTCAAACAAGAATTTGGCAGTTGTTTGAGCATCGTTCTTTGTCGTAGCCTTTACCTCTACCCACTTGGTGAGATAATCTGTCGCCACAATGATGTATTCCGCATGAGAACCCTTAGCTGGGGGATTAATAGGACCTACAAAGTCTATTCCCCACTTAGAGAATGCACGTCCACCCATCATAGGTTTCAGTGGCATCTCGTCTTTGCGTATAGGATACTGAGTCCTTTGACAGACATCACACCGTTTCACATAGGTATGTGCATCCATGTGAAGGGTAGGCCACCAGAAGCCTGCAAACAATATTGCCTTGATCACCCGATCTGGTCCAAAGTGTCCTCCTGCTACACCTTGGTGAGCAGTTTCCAAGATCTTAAGATATTCACTCTCATGGACACACAGTCTCAGGTAACCATCCTTACCGCGTTTGTATAGATTATCACCAACAAGTGAATAATCCTGGGCTTCTTGTTCCAAACTCCTTTTTCTAGCTAGAGTCATGTCTGGAGGGAATGTGTTTGTCCTCAAGAATGATACTAGGGGTTCACTCCAATCTGGCGCAATGGATACTTGATAGAGAGTGGCATGTTCCACAGGTGGTTTATTGCAACAGATTGGGCATTCCTTGCACAACTTTTGGACGTCCGCTTCCATAGTTGGCCAATGCACTCCGAATCTCTTTAGAGTCTGCAACGTTCGTTGCTTTGAATGGTGTTGCTCTAGTGCACCTACATGTGCTAGTTGCAACCATTTAGCGTACTCATCCTCTTCTACGCAACAAGCCAAGATCCCTTGATCTGTGTGCTTGTACATGCTTCCTGCCATGATGTGATATTTTTGGGCTTTTACTATCTCTCTATTCCGTGTGTTCACCACTGGATGATTAGGCCCGTATGTCAATACTGGTACTATTGGCTTGGCCCACTGCGGCACCACTTCCAAATTAAACAAGTAAGCATCAGGAAGGTCATCTGACACTCCTTGTGGGGCTTCTCCCGATGTGAGCCTAGAGAGATGATCTGCTCTCAAGTGGGTTCTACCTTTTCTTACCACAACCTCAAAGTCATATTCCATTAGCAAGAGAAACCATCTTACTAATCTACCTGTATTGCATGGTTTGTTTACTAAGTACAACAATGCCTGATGGTCCGTAAAAAAATTAAACTTATTTGCAAGCAAATAATGTCTAAACTTTTTAACCGCATATACCATACCTAATCCTTCGCGCTCTGTAGTGGTGTAATTCCGTTCAGCCGCATTCAATTGTCTACTGGCATAGGCAATTGGAAGATCCATATTACCTTCACCAGTAGGTTGTGCAAGCACACATCCAATCGCATAATTGGATGCATCCACATGAACATGGAATGGCTTATTCCAATCTGGTGTGGTCAAGATTGGTGCTGAACATAATCTTCGTTTAAGCTCTTGGAAGGAATTCTCACATTCATCCGTCCACTCAAAGTTTGTCAGAAGTCCGTACATGGGCTTTGCAATGACAGCATACATGTGTATAAATCGTCGATAATAGCCACAATGCCCCATGAAAGCTTGTACTTCCTTGACATTCTTTGGCCTAGGTAGCTCTGCTATGGCTCTCACTTTCTCCTCGTCAGTAGATATGCCATTCTTTGACACTATGTGTCCTAGAATCTTACCTTGCCTTACCATAAAAACGCACTTTTCTGGGTTCAGGCAGACTTGGTACTCTCTACATTTGTCAAAGATTTGTTTGAGTTCAGGAATATGGGTTTGTCTAATGTTGGAATGAGCACAAAGATCATCAACATAGACTTCTAAACTCTTCCTCAGGAATTCCTTAAACACATGGCACATCAGCCTCTGGAAGGTAGCTGGTGCATTGGTAAGCCCAAATGGCATTACTCTAAAAGCAAAAATGCCCCATTCTGTGGCAAAGGCTGTCTTGTGCTGATCCTCTGGAGCTATGGCTACTTGATTGTAGCCCGAGAATCCATCAAGGAAACTGTACACTTCCTTGCCTGCCACTCTTTCTAAGAGATGTTCTGTGATGGGAAGCGGATAGTTATCTCGGATTGTGGCTGCATTAACCTTCTTCAAGTTAATGCACACACGCAGCTTACCATTCTTCTTGGGCACCACTACGATGGGGGATACCCATTCAGTGTGCTCAATTTCATAGATAAATCCGGCTTCGACCAGTCTATCTATCTCTTCCTTGATCTTAGCAGCATAGTTATCGTTATATGTATAAGGCTTTTGCTTAGAGGGTTTGGCATCTGAGGTCATGGGGATGTTGTGTGAGCATATGTCAGGGTCAACCCCTTTCAAATCCTTGTAACTCCAAGCGAATACATCTCTGTATTCTCTTAGCAAGGCAATCAATTCGTGCTCTTCTTCTTCTGTCAGGTCATGGCCTATATACGTGCATCGCTCCTCTCCTTCTTCTATGGCCACTACTATTTTCTTGGTAGTTTCTTTGTTATCATAGGCCTCTCCTACTTGTGCCTCTCGTTTAGGCATTCTTATCATGACCCTTCTGTCGTCTATCTCATACTTCTTAAAATTTTCCGGGACCTCACACAAAGATTCTTCCTCTTCTGGTGAGACTTCTCTCTTCTTTCGTTTCTTTCCTTCTTCCTTTGGGCTCATATGTGTTGCTAATCTTACATCATTTGTAACCTCTCCATGCTTCTGAGGTTGAAATTCTACTTCATGGAAGTATTCTTCATCTGATGCAAATGGTGGGTCCATAATGATTGACTCTAGATCGGAGTCACTTGCATCCTCAAATGCATCAGGGCTAGGTTCGCATTCTTCTAGAACTGCCTCTCCCATGATTGGCTCTATGGAGAAGATTGAAATATCATAGCCATCCTCATCACAGTGAGGTGTCCATTGTTCCTCGTTGATGGCTACGTCCATTGTTGCTAAGATTTCTGCCCAGCCGTGAGGCTCAAATTCTTCGTCTGGAAAAACTACAGGTGCATAGGCTGGGTCTTGGATTGATCTATGGGTTTCTTTCGCACCTACCTCTCTGGCTTTCTCTCTCTTCCCTTCTTCAACTGCTACCTTGCACATCCATAAGTGAGTATCTTCATGCATCCATGAGGATCCAGATCCTATGGAATGCATCGATTCTGTGTCATCTTTGGCTCTATGGATGGGATTCCATTGGATAGGAGGGACGTCTCTGTGAGAAAAATCCTTGAGATTGACTTTGGTTGTAACACCCAAGTGTTGCAGATACAAGGAGTTGGTTCCCCAATCCTGTACCACTTGCAACTGTCGCATAAATGGTCTTCCCAAAATCATCTCATAGGCATGATTTTTGCTGAAGTCACATATAGCAAAACTATGCTCAAACTCGACACCACAAGTGGTGAGAGTTATTCCTTCTAGCAATCCTAGGGGTCTCTCTATGTGACCATCTGCCATTTGCAATTTCATTCTCGTTGGCCTGAGTGCTGGCTTGCCCCAACGCTTCCATAAGGAGGTAGTGGCAATTGCAACTCCTGCACCTGAGTCCAAAATTGCCTTTGTGGTGTAGTCCTGGTAGGTAATGGGAAGATAGGTGTTCCCTTCTTCACCTTCGCACATGTCTCCTATCTTATCCAAGGGAATTTCTGGCACTGTCCTATGGGATCCTACCTTGGAACGAGGTTTTGCAACTTCAGCTACCTGACTGTCTACATATTTTCGCATGTTTGGTCTATCCTCAGTCAGTTCTTCCAAAGTGAGATTGCGTTGCACCTTGGTGTTCGTTACTACCTCCGTGTTCCTTGGTATGCCTGAGTCGTCGTTCCTTACCATGACTGTGGGTGCTCTCATACATGTGGACTTTGCTTCCCATGGGCCTGTGAAGTGAGGTAGCTCTTGTATGGAATTAGACTCAAAGTCCAATCTCTCGTGAGACTGAGTACTCTCATGTTCCCCGTAAATGGATGGGATGTCTTGTGGGAATTGGTCGTGTGCATCGTCCACAAGTTCAAAAGGAGGGGCGACCTCACTTTCGTTATCCCATTTATCTTCTTGAATCTCTCGTAGGAAGTCTGGTGCAAACCGATTCATAGAAGAAGAAGTGTCTGGCTCCGTAGAATTTGGCACATAAGCAACCTGGGAAGGAGGGCTTATTCTATCGTTGGCTCTCTCCTTGATGGCTGGAGCACAAGCTTCTTGGGGAGGATTGCTTATTCTATTACTCTTCCGAACAGGCTCATACGCTCTCTGAGAAGGAATGTGGGTCACCTGTGGAGGTACATAAGCTTTCGGGGGAGGCTCATGTGACTTTTGGGGGGGAAGATAAGCATCTTGAGGAGGCCCATGGGCTCCCTGAAGAGGCTGGCTTATCCGTTCTCTTGCCCTCTCCTTTCGTTGAGGGGCAGGTTCCTTCTCTGATTGTGCAATTAACTTCTCTATTCTTTCCAGCAGTCCATCAAAGTGTAACTGCGTCTTAGCTGAACTAGAAATGTTAAATAGGCGGCTGGCCTCAAACATGGTCTGAGCCAATTCCACCATTTTGGCACAAATCTTAGTTCGTTCAAGCTCTAGCTCGGCTCTAGGGTAGCACTTTTCATGATCGGTGATGGTTGGCCCTTCTTGGATTCTGGCCTGATATGCTTTAAGCATCATATTAAGGTCCTCGGGAGTGGGGTCAGCTAGGACTGATCCTACTCTAGGGGGTGGTGGGATTTGATGAGGCAGTGGGGAAGGTGGTGGTACGGATGGAGGTGGGAATGGTGGAGGCGGGGTAATGTGAGAGGGAGTTGGAGCTGTGAGTTCAGTTATCCTCGCTTTGGTTTCTCTTATGCTTTCTTCAAGTTCGTTTATCTTTTTTGCCCATTGTCTTTTCATTCTTTCTCGACTATCTTTCCATGCTCTAGTTCTTTTCTTTGTTACGCTCTCGGTTTCACTCGCCTCTGAGTTCTTTTCCTGGTTTACCCCTTGATTCTGCTGCAAGGCTTGAGCACGAGTGACTACCTGTATGGGAGCAGTGGAAGTGACACTTCCTGTGGAATCTACCACTAACCCAATAACGTTGATTGGAGTGATTTTTGGCATATTGTTAGGATTCTTAGGGCAATCTCGTAAGAGGTGTTCTTTTCCACAATCTTGGCAAAAGCCTTGGATCGTCACGGACTGATTTTGTGTAGGTGGAGGTAAGGGACAATCACGAACGAAGTGATCCCCCTGACATCGGTAGCATGGTCCTCTAGGAAGGGGTGGTCGTACCTGCCTAGGTTGAGGCCTAGGGTTGGGGTTTGCATACATGACATTCGTGTAATCCGACTCCCAACTAGGTTCACTTGGTTCTTCACTATAGTAGGATTCACCATGTTCTGGAGACTGCATGTAGTAAGCCTGGGGACTATCGACATGCGTAGAATCAAAGCTATGGTCACTCGGGTCACTTTCTGAGATCAATGGGGTTACTGGTACTATGGCCCTATTCAGGTTTTCTTCTGCCACTGCATACTTTACTGGAATCACGTTAGCGGGGTTTGGAGGCTGTTGAGCTAGCACCGGTTGGGGTCTCTGTTGGGCCTGATATGGTTGCTGATAGGTTTGTTGGGGTCTAGCATATTGTGGTGGTGGATTTTGGTTCTGGTATCGGCCTGGTTGGTAGGGCTACGGATAGGGTTGCCTAACTGCCTGCTTGTTGTATGGGCAATCTTGTGCGGTGTGATTGGTGTATCTCCGTTCTATGGTGCAGTACTGGCTACTAGGGTTTACTTGGGGTTGAGCCATAATAGGGCAGACATTCGCCATATGGTCACCACCGCATGTATAGCACCTTTTCACAGGAGCAAACCTTGGGATTTGTTTGCTAGTTACACCTAATTTCTGAGCTACTTTTTCGGCAAGTTCCTCAATTGATGTGGACTGCATGGAAGAGTGACTAGATGCACTATCTGAATCTTTGTAGATCTTGGAGAGCTCTAGTTCTTCCCCTAGGTTATCTTCAATGTCAATGCACATGCGTACACATTCTTCTATGGTCCTAGGGTCCTTCAGATACACATAGGATCTCAATTTCGTACTCAGCAATCCATCAAGGAATAAAGCTACTTGTTTAGCAGATGTGGGTAGTTCCGAAATAGGGCACCTTTCAAGATATTGTCTAAATCTTCTTCCTGCAAGTCTCACAGTCTCTTGAGGGGTTTGCTTGAAGCTGTGAATCAGTGAGGAGGTGTTGTGTCTTATGCCACTCTTGGAGAACTCAATAATAAATGCTTCTAGGAGTTGGTCTATGCTCCTGAACTGGCGCTCATCCAATGGCTGAAACCATGTAAGTGCCGTATTCCTCAGGGTTAGACCGAAGGCATTGTACTGCGTGAACAGATCTTCCACTTGTTCAGCTCTCAAGACTTGCTTGAATTCTGCCACGTGATCATAGGGATCTCCTGTGCCATCAAAGTAATTCTTCATGGACTTAACTAGCTGAGTCGGTCTCAGGGTTCTTGCGTGCTCTCTAGGCCTCGGCAGAGGGAATCCATCTATATTTCTTTGGTTCCTGTGGGCTCTATGCATCTCAGGTTCTACCCTATTCGTCTCTGTTCTCGTTCTTTCTCTGCCCACTGGGTTGGCAAAACTTACTTCTGGTCTATCTCTACTTCTGTCTCCTTGCGTACCATGAGCTTGGGAAGTTCCAGCCCCAGGGTGACCATAGGATACATTTGATCTTGGTTGGGGGAAAATAAATTCACCCTTCCAAGTGTAGGCATGCCTATCATTTTCTGTCACCACAAAGATCCGTTCTGAAGCATGATCTAAGTAGGTCACTCTGCCTGGGCTATCCGGATCCTTTAACTCATAGATCATGATATTTCCTATGTCTGTTGGCTGATTAGACTTATACCTCCAAAAGGCTTCATCAGTTTCTCGATTGAGGAGCAACTCTATGCTCTTGTTGTCTTGGGGGACCCATTCAGGCGTGATAATCCTAGTGAGAACTGATTTACCTCGAGGGGTTCTAGGTTCCGCATCCATGTTCCCTTGTTCTAGGTCACCTAAGTCCGCTTCTGAGATTACATTCCCGAAGTCATCTGTCCTATCAGGGTGACTAGTGACAACATATATAGTTCCTTCTTTGTCCAGGTATGCACCATTTTCAAACTTGACAGCTGGATGTTCTAGTCCTATGGATTGGTCAGGGTTTTTAATCTGGACCACGGATCTTCCTAGGCCGTCCTCATAGATGCTAGCACCTAGTCGGTTGGTCCTAAGATATTCCAGCTGTGTTTTGTAAGGGCCTTCTACCCTGTACAAATAAGGCACTCCTGAACTTCCCGTGGGTCTGTCCATGCCTTGAGACATTTCTGACTCACTGGTCTCAGAGCTAGGGTAGTAGGAGTGGTGGCTCAACTGCTGGGCCCAAGACCTTGCACTGTGATTGACACTAGCCTCTGAAGACCTAAGGCTTTGTCTCTCTCTTGCTAGGTGTCGTCCTGATCTAAGGTTCATATGCCTAACTGGTTAGCCCAATTTTTTCCAGAGTACAACCTCGTTGCCGATCAATTGGTACCAGTCACTTGATTCTTTTTAGTTAATTATTGTGTTTATGGTCTTGTCTGATATCACGTCGTCAGGAACACTTGAATGTTCTTCGTATTTTAGGTTGGTCGTTCCACGTTAGATTCTTTTCCTTTAGGTTATCGACAGTACAGAGATTATGTTTTTAACTTGAACTTGAGTTTTTAGGTAGTCTTCAACTTGATAACTGCCTATCGTCGCCCTGGCTTACTCCTATCTCTACTCGTTCTTAGCTTGAGCTAGGAAATGACAGAGGGAGTTGAGAATAATCCAACCTTACTTGTTGATCCCTTGCTTTATGGTGCTCAAGAACCCGGTTCTCAAGCTTGCAAAGAAACCTTGCTTTGTACGCTCTCAGTTGCTCTCAATGGACCTATAAAAGATCCACGGTTAGCTCAATGCTTAGATTCAAAGGACAAAACCATCCACTTTCATTCATGTGACACAAACACACATTTGCATTGTGACTTTTAGGAAAATAATTCTAAAGACCCCTGACTTTGATCCCCCTGGGTATGGTCAACTTCAAAATACCCTCTCTGAAAATCAACGCATTATCTTTATAAAAAACAGTTGAGGGCGTGTAGTATATGCCACGAGCTTTCCAACAAGCCCAAGAGCTCAAAAATTGGATTTCGTATGAAAAAGTTAGGACTGTTCAGGGTTTAGGGAGTTAAATCAGAATTCAATACAAGCTAACAGTCAAACAAGAAGACTCGAGTAACTTGTGGCACGGCCTCGCGATGCAATACTACACCCTAGTGTTTGTCCCACACTCAATCAAAATTTAGACCAATGATTTTGCCTTGAAAATTTGACCTAATTTGCCCTTCTAACGCGTTCGCAAAGTCTGTCGGTCGCGATTGACAGGTCAGTCGCGATCGACGTGTCAGTCGCGATTGACTGGTCAGTCGCGATTGACACGTGGCCGAAAAGTCAGTCAGTCGTGGTCAAAGAGTCGTTGACTCTGTCGGTCGCGATTGATGAGTCGATCGCGATTGACAGGTCGGTCGCGAGGGTCTGTCGATCGTGGTCAAACAGTCGTTGACTGTGTCGGTCGCGATTGACAGAGCCGTCGTGGTCTGTCCGTCGTGGTCAAACAGTCGTTGACTGTGTCGGTCGCGATTGATGAGTCGGTCGCGATTGATGACTCGATCGCGATTGACACGTGTCACGCGTATGGTCAGTCGGTCGTGGTCAATCGGTCGTTGACTCAGTCGGTCGCGATTGACAGAGCCGTCGTGGGCTGTCGGTCGCGATTGACGTGTCGATCGCGATTGACAGAGCTCGGCGACACACAGACAGTTACTCAGAATTCCGTACCTGCGCAGAGTGCTGGGGATGATGATGCGGCTTGTACCTGCAGAATACTCACAAAACATGCAAAAAACAGCACATGCAAATTCGCTCTCTCGCTCTCTCTCACAAGTGAAATGAGGGAAATGAGGTGGAGATGGGGATATAGTCAAAAAACTGAAATTTTCGCGATGATGGAGATGGAGGTAGAAGATGGTGATGATGATGATGGTGATGAAGATGGTGAAGAAAGTAAAAGAAAATCGATGAGAGTGAAGAAAATACCTACAACTCCAACGCGTCAACTCTACGTCTTACCATCACACGCTCGTCCTCAAAGCTCGTTCCCCGGCAACGGCGCCAAAATTTGGTGTAGCTCAATGATGAGTAGCACCTCCTTTAATGTCAATCCGGGAAGACGTGAGGATGGTATGAAGACCTCGAGCAAGTGGCGGCACAAGTGCGTGAGTGAGAAGCACACTAGCATGCACACACATACACACACACGCGCACACACAGTAAGACAAAGAGTGAGAATCAATGGAGCTTTTAGATTACTTTCAAAATGCTCTTTACAAGTTCGTTTCAATTACAATCTAACCTCAAAAATGAGCTCTCTAGCTCTTTTTATAGTTTTTGACTAGCTTTTGGCCCTGTCCAGACCTAGTGTCCGGCCTAGTTAAAAATTAGGTTCCAGGGCCAATTTGAGGGCTCAAACGGAGTCTAAAAAATACGAAAATTGATATGTAGGTACTTCTAAGGCTCCTCAAGCTCAAGGACTCCTTGGCTTGCACAAAATGGAGCTACAAAAATATGAACTGGTATTTACAATGATTGTTAGTGATAAGAATCACTGTTAAAAGATGTAGATTGGAAAAATTGAAGGGCCTATCTGCCAGATTTGCGTCGACTGCTTTGTCTACTTACTCCTTCACCTTGTTCTGACTCTCTCCGTTGGCTTCCTTGTCTCGTCAATCCTTGGGTTCCCTGGCTTCCTTGTCTAGTCAGTCCTTGGGTGCCCATACTGCTCTCAACAGGGTGGTACATCTCTGAAGGAGTAATCCTTCAAGTTGACCTTGGTGGTGACTCCTAAGTGTTGTAAGTACAAGGAGTTGGTTCCCCAATCCTGTACTATTTGCAATTGTCGTAGGAAGGGTCTTCCTAGGATCATCTCATAGACATTATTTTTCTCAAAGTCACATATAGCAAATGTATGTTCAAACTCTACCCCACAGGTGGTTAGAGTTATCCCTTCGAGCAATCCTAGAGGTCTTTCAAAATGACCGTCAGCCATTTGAAGCTTCATTCTAGTTGGTCTTAATGTGGGTTTGCCCCATTGCTTCCACAAAGAGGTGGTCGCAATAGCAACACCCGCACCTGAATCTATGATTGCTTTGGTTGTGTAACCTTGGTAGGTGATTGGCAGATAAGTATTACCTTCTTCACCCTCACACATGTCCCCTATTTTGTCTAGAGGTATCTCTGGGACTTTCTGCTTCGATCCTTCTTTTGGCATATTGGAATCAAGTTCTCGGACCTGATCCTTCACATGATTCCATAGCTCAGGTTTTGCTTTGAGCAGCTCTTCTACCGTGAGATGACATTGAACCTTAGTGTTCTTCACGACATCAGTGTTCCTTGGGACCATTGAGTCTTCATGTCTTACTAGTATTGTGGGAGCTCTAATCTGGAGAGATTCAGATTCCCATGGGCCTGGAAATTGAGGCAGTTCTTCTAGGGTAACAAAATCTAATCTTTCGTCTTCTTGTTGTTCTACTTCATCTCCGTAAATAGATGGAATGTCTTGGGGAAATTGATCATGAAGATCATCAATCTCACGAATAGGAGGGGAGTTACCCTTCTCCTTGGCCCATTTCTCTTCTTGTATTTCCCGCAAGAACTCTTGAGAGTACTGTTGAATTGAAGGAGGCATTCCAGCATCCGTGGAATTAGGAACATAAGCTCCCATTGGTGGTGAGTTTCCTCTCTCAATAACTAGTTGAGCCTGTGGAGGTAAAGAAACTTGTGGTTTGTCCTTATCAATGTATGAACCCTCTTCAAACTTGACCACCGGGTGTTCAAGTCCAAAGGGTTGATCTGGATTTTTGAGTTGGACCACTGATCGCCTCAGGCCATCCTCATAGATGCGAGCACCTAATCGGTTGGTCCGAATATATTCCAACTGTGTCTTATAGGGACCTTCTGGTGTTTGTAAATAATCAGTTCCTGAGCCACCTACAGGTTTCCCCATGCTAAAAGACATTTCTGAATCACTTGTGTCTGAACTTAGTCTATAAGGATGACCACTTAGTTGTTGTGCCCAAGACTTAGCTGTATGGTTGACACTAGCCTCAGAAGATCTAATGCTTTGTTTATCCTTGCCTAGGTGTCTACCAGACCTCAGGTTCATAAGCTTTGTCTTCTAGTCCCAAAATTCCCCTTTGTATTGCTCAAAATCCCTTGGGGCCCCCTTGGTTTCCTATTGCCGTGTAGGATTTGAAACGAGCTTTCCAACGAGCTATAGAGCTCAAAAAATGGACTTTGGATGAAAAAGTTATATCAAATCAGGCTCCTGGGGTTCAAAACAGGCAAACAGGACCTTTTGGAGAAAATCGCGATTTTGTGAAATCAGGGAATCGCGATTGTGTGAAATCAGAGAATTGGGATTGTCTGAAATCAAAGAATCGTGATGTTGTGAAGTCAAAGAATCGCGATTTTGAGCACAGAATCGTGTTTTTGAAAATCGTGATTTTGAGCACAGAATCGTGTTTCAGAGAATCGTGGTTCACAAAATCGTGGTTCACAAGATCGTGATTCACAAAATCGTGTCTTCACAGAATCGTGTTTAGAGAATCGTGTTCTAGAGAATCGCGATTTTGTCTTAGAGAATCGTGCTTTTCAAAATTTAGAGAATCGCGATTTTGAGTACAAGCACAAAATCGTGTTTTTTGAAAATCGCGATTTTGAGCACAGAATCGTGTTTTAGAGAATCGTGATTTTGTCTCAGAGAATCGTGTTTCACAAAATCATGTTTTTCACAAAATCGTGGTTCTCAGAATCGTGTTTTTTGACATGAAAATCGCGATTTTGTCTGAAAGAATCGTGATTCACAAAATTGTGTTTTTCACAAAATCGTGGTTCTCAAAATCGTGTTTTTTGACATGAAAATCGCGATTTTGTCTCAGAGAATCGTGTTTTCACAAAATCGTGTTTTAGAGAATCGTGTTCTCACAGAATCGTGTTTTTGGCTGAAAATCGTGATTTGTGAGAATCACGATTTTGAGCACAACCACAGAATCACGATTCTGAGAATGACCACAGAATCGTGATTCTTTCAGCAAGCTTTTAGGTGGGAAACAGAAAATCGTGATTTAAAAAAAAAAATTGAATTTTCACAGAATCGCGATTTTCATCACAAAATCGCGTTTTTTGGCGGGAACTTTGAATTTTTGAGCGCCGAGCAATGCCGAGCTCCGTATGAGCAGAAAATCATGAAAAACACAGGAGCTTGTTCTCCCTTGCACTTCCTAACTCCTTCCCACACAATAATGCATGAAAAATGGTATGAAAATGGTGAAAATGCACTAAAAAACAAGAAATTTCTATGAAGAAGAAGATGGAAGAAGGTGGAGATGATGATGATGATGAAGATGAAGAAGAAAAATCAGAAAATGAACAAAAATGACAGTTTTTTTACCTTCCAACGTCGCAAATCTACGATCTTACCATCACAACGCTCGTCCTCGAAGCTCTCTCCCTGGCAACGGCGCCAAAATTTGTTGTAGCTCAAGCGTAAGCACCACCTCCTTTACTTGTCAATCCGCGGAGACGTGAGGACCGGTATGAAGACCACGAGCAAGTGAAGGCACAAGTGTGTGAGTGAAAGCACACAAGCATGCACACACATACACACACATGCACACAAGGCAAGATCAAAGAGAGGAACAATGGAAAGCTTCGATTGCAAAAGAGTTCTCTTACAAAAGCTCTATTCTCTAACAAGCTAACCTCAAAAAATGAGCTCTCTATCTCTTTTTATAGTTTTTTGAGTAGTTTTGGCCCTGTTCAGACCTAGTGTCCGACCTAGTTAAAAATTAGGTTCCAGGGCTTATTTGAGGGTTCAAACGAAGTCTAAAAATTATGAAAATTGGTAGGATGATACTTCTAATATTCCTCAAGCTCAAGGACTCCTTGGCTTGAACAAAATGGAGTTACAAAGATAGAAAATGGTATTTACAATGGTTTTTAGTGATGAAAATCACTATTTTTGTAGGGGATTCTTCTGAAAATTTAACATACACTTCTGGGAGCTCCCTACTTGCTCTCTCTTCTTTTATGTCTACTTCTTTGATGTGCTTCCATGTTTTATGCTCGACCTTGAGTTCCAACAATGGTTAATGTCAGATTCAATTTGCCACCGAGCAGCCTCATTAACCAGTGTGGACTGGAACATTATAGCTTTATATGCCGGATCTGTTAGGTAGTTTAGTACTGCATAATTAATTTCAAAAGTTCTTACATGTGCATCCTAGTCATCATCGAGAAATCTGCCAAATTTTGTATATGTAACTCCAGTGGTACCGATTGTGGTGGTATGGCCTACTGCTATTGTTGTTGTTGTTGTTGATGTTGTTGATGTTGTCGTTGGTGTTGTTGTTGCGAACAACTCATGGTGTTTGAATCAATAGGCAATGTTACTACCAAATGATTTGAACTAATTACACCTGATTGCTGTTGTGTTGTCCCATCGTCTGGCATGCCCCCTGCTAATATTGTTGAGTTGTTCCCACACACCTACACCCAATTGCCCTTCATCGTAATGGACTTCTATAGTGAACTTTTTGTTGATGTATGAAACACCACAAGAAATGAGTTAATGTGACACTAGAACACCTCTATGGTCACCATTAACTCATTGCCACTCCAAACTTTGAGAAATGATAGCCTAAAGTGAGAACTTTGCTTCTACAGAAATTCTTAGTCACCGAAATGACATACCTTCAGTATTTTGCTAATTTCTCCTAGCTCAAGTATTATTTCTCCATGAAACTTTATAGGATGAAACTAAAAGAGTAGAGCTTTCCAACAAGCTATCATATGCATCAAACGGATCTCTAGAACTCAAGTTATGGCCTTCACAAGATGACCCTGTATGACCTTCCAAAACTAGAAATTTTTGCCTGTTTTAGTATTTCTAGGTGTCTAAAAATAAAAATTCGATGCCTAGCATCGAATTTCAGTCAAGGTCGATGCCGGGCATCGACTTTGAGCTTTTTTAGGCCCTTTTTCTGCACCAGAAATACTCTCTTTTACACACACATGAAGAAGACCACTTGTATGCTAGAAGTCGATGCCGGGCATCCACTTTATGCTGAAACTCGATGCCAGGCATCGAGTTGCTCCACAAACTTCATGTTTTTAAAAGATTCAACAACAGTTAACACACAGAGAATGGAAATAATGACTTATCAGCCAAGATTCAATGCCAGGCATCGAATTGCTCAGAAAACTTGAACTTTTGAATTCATCACACAATAGGCAAGCATGGAGATGATGGAGAGAGACTCATACACAGAACTTTACTCATCTTTCTCATAGCTATGGAAACTCAGAAGTTTTACAGATGCTTTCTCACTCAGAGAAGCCCGACTATAATCAGTCGTATAAAATGAACTCCTTTCTTCTTTCTCTCTATTCTCTCTCTCTCTCTACGCGTCAGTTGATACAAACTAACTTATATAGATTTTCGTATTCTCGTGATTTTAAAAAACTTCTAGAACTAAAGTGAACTAACTTTACAAATATGATACATTTGTGAATTTTTCCCTTCACATAGGCATGGGGTTTTCTTCCTAAGATTTGACCTTCAAATATATGTCCAGTTAGTGATTGTTTCTCCAACAGCTCCCCCTCAATCACTAATTGACATTCCCTATTTCTTCATATCATCTTCTTTTCTTTTACTCCTGCCATGCTTTTGAATTTGCTGGTCTTCACACCATCCAAGCTCTTTGTCATTATGTCTGCTAACTGATCTTTAGTAGAAATGTACTCCACTTCAATCTCCTTCTCCATTACCTTTTCTCTGAGAAAATGATACTGTATCTCTATGTGCTTTGTCCTTGCATGAAATACTAGATTTGCTGCAAGATAAAGTGAACTCATATTATCTCCATGTATTGTAGGTGTACCTTGATCAATGCCTAAGCTCTTGAACAATTTCTGCATCCATATGACTTCCTTAGCTGCTTCCACAAGTCCTTTGTACTCTGCTTCAGTTGATGATAATGCTACTGTATGTTGTTTCTTTGAACACCAACTTACAAGCTTATCACCAATATATATCATGTAACCATGAGTTGATCTTCTGTCATCTTGATTACCTGCCCAATCTGAATCACTATAGGCTCTCAACTTCAAATCTGATGTAAAAGGATAATATAATCCTTCCTTTATAGTTCCTTTGATATATCTGAGAACTCTTTGACCTGCAATCCAATGTGGGTCCTTTGGACAATGCATGAATTGTGACAAAACTCCCACTGCATAACTAAGATTAGGTCTTGTTAGTGTAGCATAAATCAAACTACCCACAAGAGATTGATACTTCCTCATTTCTTTGTAGTCTGCACCATCATATTTACTGAGCTTGTGATTAACTTCAAGTGGAGTTGAAGCTTCTCTGCAATTTTCCATATCAAACTTCTTCAACAAGTTCAGAAGATACCTTTCTTGTGACACATATATGCCATGATCTGTATAAGTAACTTCCATTCCAAGAAAGTATGATAACTTTCCTAGGTCACTGATCTTGAATTCTTTTTCAAGCAATCTCTTTACCTCCTTGATTCCTTCATCTGAAGTACCTGTGATTATAATGTCATCTACATAAATACAAATGTAGATTGTACCTTCCTCTGTTCTTCTGATAAGTAGACTTGGGTCTGCTTTTGAACTTTGATATCCAAGATCATTGAGATACTTCACCAGTCTATAGTTCCAAGCTCTTGGAGCTTGCTTCAATCCATACAATGCTCTTCTCAACCTGCAAACAGAATTTGGATACCTGGAATCTATAAACCCTTGAGGTTGTTCCATGTATACCTCATCTGATATGTATCCATTCAAGAATGCATTCTTTATATCCAATTGACTTAGACTCCATCCTTTTGAAGCTGCAATAGCAATGATTGTCCTTATAGTTGACATCTTAGCTACGGGACTGAATGTCTCATCATAATCTATGCCATAGGTCTGGGCATAGCCTTTCACCACCAATCTAGCTTTGTATCTGGCTATACTTCCATCTGCAAGCTTCTTCACTTTATAAACCCATTTATTTCCAATTACTTTCTTACCATCTGGTTTAGGAACAAGTTCCCATGTCTTGTTCTCCTCCAGTGCATTGAATTCTTCCTTCATTGCTTCTTCCCATTGCTTCTTACCTTTAGCTTCATCATAGTTCTGAGGTTCTTCATCATCTTTGACCATATATGCATAGTTCTTCTGAGTTATGTAAGAAGTGTCATAAGAATACCTTTCTGGTTGTCTTCTAGTCCTGCTTGACCTTCTTGGTTCACATTCTTCATATGTGTCTGGATACACCTCTTCATCAAACATAGGAGCTTCTTCATTTCTTCTTGTTAATCCACTTGTGGATGTACTTGCTTGCATATAGTCTTCATCTCTATTTACCTGCACAATTGATTTTCCTTTCTCACATCTTCTTACCTCTTCTTCAAATTCTTCAGCTGTATGACTTTGATCTGCATACCAACTTTTCTGTTCATCAAATGTAACATCTCTAGAAACAAGAAATTGTTTGGTTAAAGGATTCCACAACCTGTAACCCATCTGCTTTTCATCATAACCAATGAACACATATTTTTCTGCCTTTGGTTCAAGTTTATGCCTAAGTTGTGATGGCACATAAGCATATGCAATTGATCCAAACACTCTACAATGATCTAGTGTTCGTTTCTTACCCCACCAAGCTTCATATGGAGTCATTCCATTCAGAGCTGCACATGGTAATCTATTCACAAGATATGTAGCTGTATTTACAGCCTCAGCCCAAAGATAATTTGGACAGTTCTTCTCCTTTAGCATAGCTCTAGCAAACTCAACCAAAGTCCTGTTCCTTCTTTCTGCTACACCATTTTGTTGTGGTGTATACCTGCAAGTTATTTCTCTCTTAATACCTGCATTCCAAAGATAATCATTGAACTCTTGGGAGAAATATTCTCCCCCTCCATCAGACCTCAGTCTCTTAAGCTTTTGACCTGTGACTCTCTCTGCATATGCATGAAAATGCTTGAAAGCTCCAAACACTTCTGATCTTTCCTTCAAAACATATAATGTTATCCATCTTGTAGCATCATCAATGAAAAGAACATAAAACCTTGAGCCACTGATAGATCCTTCTTTTGTTGGTCCCCATACATCTGTATGAATGAGCTCAAGTACTCCATCATGTTTGAATCCTTTCTTCTGAAATGGTAACCTGTGTGCTTTACCCATTTGACATGCTTCACATTTATAAACCATATGTTGACTTTGCACATTTGGTAATCCTAGTACAGACTGATTAGCAACCATAGCTTTAATTCCTCTTTCATTAAAGTGACCTAATCTCTTATGCCAGAGATCAAGTTCTGTAATCACTGCTTCACCATGTGTGAGCAAAGCTTGACCAATGTTTCCTTGCACTCTTAAAGTAAAGAGTCTACCTTCTTTCTTACCAGAGACAATCTGATTATATCCATTCTCTGGATCTTCCACAAATACTCCTTCATTTGTAAACCTGACTTGAAAACCTTTTTCAACTATCTGTCCCACACTAATCAAGTTTTTAGGTATTGTAGGAACATACAAAACATTGGTTAGCAAATCTGCTCCACTCTTGCATTTCACTTTTCCAATTGAATGTACACTATGTCTTGTATTATCACCAGTTTGAACTGTGTGACTAGAAATGCCTTTTTCCAATTCTGACATCAATTCTATGTTTCCTGACAAATGATTAGAACATCCAGAGTCAATGTAAAATACCTTTAGATCTTCTTTATGTGATGTGCTGATTGAATTCATCATCAATGATGTATGACTTTCATTCTGTGTGTCATTTGCATAGTTGTAGTAGGTGGTGTTGTAGGATTGATTCTGTCCCCAACTTCTTCCTCCACCTCTACCATAGCCTCCTCTTTGACTTTGTCTACCTCTTTGGAAATTACTTTGATATCTTCCACCTCGGCCTCTGCTTTGATTATGGTTTGATTCTGGTTGGTTGTGCCAACAGTCATGAGCCAAATGATTACTCAATCCACAGATCCAGCAAGCCTTTTTGTTGTTATTTTGATTACCTCTTCCTCTTCCAAAACCTCTTGCACTTCCTCTGCCAGTGCCTTTACCTCTTGCATAATAAACTTGAGAAGTTGACTCTTCTTCATCCTTTGCTTTACCTTTATCTCCTTTCTTCTTGTTCTTCATGTACATTGCAGAACTTTGTCCTTTATCTCCATCTCCCTTCAAGTCTTGCTCATATGTGAGCATCAAACCAAGCAACTGGTTCAAATCTGGAACATAATGATTTAATGAAAGTTCTATTGATAAGACAAAAGGTTTCCACCTTTCATCCCCTCTCAAACCTGCAAGTAGTTGAGCAATCAATCTGTGATCTTCAACATCTTCATCTATGGATCCAAGACTATCTGCTAGATCCTTCATCTTAGTGACATAATCACTAATACTTTGACTTGGCTTCTTCTTGAATGTTGTAAACTCTGACCATAGACTTGCTTTCCTTGCTTTGGTAGTACTTTGTAAATGATACTCCAATGCATTCCATATATCTTCAGATGATTCCAATCCTCTGATGTGTGGTAGCAAATGATCAGAGATTGTATTGTAGATGTATGCTTTTGCACTTGCATCCTTCTTCTGCCAATGCTTTAAAGCATCAAGTTCCTCTTTCTTTGGTCGGCTTTCATCTTCAAATACTGGCTTCTCTTCTTCACCTGTTACATATACCATGAGATCCTTACTCATAAGTAAGGCTTCCATTCTCATTACCCATGCGGGGTAATTATCTCTGTCCAGTTTGTCAATGGAGATATGATCTGCCATAGTTCTTTCCTTCTGCTGCAACCTATGAGCTTAAAGGATAAAGGATAATACCTTTTGAAGTTCTTTGTGTATGAGGATACTTTTGAAGTAACCTTTTGATGCCTTGTGTTTTCAAATGCTTCACCTTTCAAACTTTAATGGAAAACTTTACAAAACTTCTCGTACCTCTGTCGTCTTCTGCTCTCGAGAATCTTTCTGCTCTGATACCACTTGTTGATGTATGAAACACCACAAGAAATGAATTAATGTGACACTAGAACACCTCTATGGTCACCATTAACTCATTGCCACTCCAAACTTTGAGAAATGATAGCCTAAAGTGAGAACTTTGCTTCTACAGAAATTCCTAGTCACCGAAATGACATACCTTCAGTATTTTGCTAATTTCTCCTAGCTCAAGTATTATTTCTCCATGAAACTTTATAGGATAAAACTAGAAGAATAGAGCTTTCCAACAAGCTATCATATGCATCAAACGGATCTCTAGAACTCAAGTTATGGCCTTCACAAGATGACCCTGTATGACCTTCCAAAACTAGAAATTTTTGCCTGTTTTAGTATTTCTGGGTGTCTAAAAATAAAAACTCGATGCCTAGCATCGAATTTCAGTCAAGGTCGATGCCGGGCATCGACTTTGAGCTTTTTTAGGCCCTTTTTCTGCACCAGAAATACTCTCTTTTACACACATATGAAGAAGACCACTTGTATGCTAGAAGTCGATGTCGGGCATCCACTTTATGCTGAAACTCGATGCCAGGCATCGAGTTGCTCCACAAACTTCATGTTTTTAAAAGATTCAACAACAGTTAACACACAGAGAATGAAAATAATGACTTACCAGCCAAGATTCGATGCCAGGCATCGAATTGCTCAGAAAACTTGAACTTTTGAATTCATCACACAGTAGGCAAGCATGGAGATGATGGAGAGAGACTCATACACAGAACTTTACTCAGTTCTTTCTCATAGCTATGGAAACTCAGAAGTTTTACAGATGCTTTCTCACTCAGAGAAGCCCGACTATAATCAGTCGTATAAAATGAACTCCTTTCTTCTTTCTCTCTATTCTCTCTCTCTCTCTCTCTACGCGTCAGTTGATACAAACTAACTTATATAGATTTTCGTATTCTCGTGATTTTAAAAAAATTCTAGAACTAAAGTGAACTAACTTTACAAATATGATACATTTGTGAATTTTTCCCTTCACATAGGCATGGGGTTTTCTTCCTAAGATTTGACCTTCAACTATATGTCCAGTTAGTGATTGTTTCTCCAACACTTTTCACCAAAAATTTCATCCAACAACACACTAGTCCCCTCAAAATTAGAACCAAGAGTGGAACTTTCACCAAAATTCAGCAACCCAGCCCCAAAGTTATCTGACGTTCCATCGGAATTCCACAGACTTCGATCGGAATTTTCCACACTGTCACCGGAACCAGTACTTACTTCTCCAACCTTACTTCCCACATATGGGGTTGGTTTCTCCTCTGGTATACCCTGTAGTCCTTGCACAAGGAAATGCGGAGGTGGTTCTCCACTGTCCAAATTTCGCACTGTCCTTCCAACGTTTGTCCATCACCACTACTACTCGGAGGTGTGCCCAATACGCTAGGAATTTTCCAGGGGTGTTGATCCCTTTTGTACTTCGGGTACGATTCTCCAGAACGTATTACAAGCGTATATCATCGAATTCTTCTCAACTCTAAGTCTATGCACTAACTGACTACTCCATGCCCCATGGCCGGCACCACTGTTAAATTATACTATGTTAAAGTTACAGTTATCCTTGCTCACGAGTTCTTGGGATGGTCAGGGGTCTGATAAATCAGAGGCCCTATATATATTTTCCCGATTCACTGATTAACTTCTAACAATCAACCTCAATAATTAATGCCGCACAATTGCAAAGACTTCAGTGCACTTCAGCGCATAACGTTTCTAAGGAAAGTTATAGTTTATATGCAACACATTCACTTCTCTTTACCATACCGCCACACTTCTCTTTAATATAATAACCTTAACATAATACCCGATTACTTCACTTCAACTATAGATTCATACAGACTAGGTTGCAATTAATATGTCTCCAAATCAGAATCAACTCCAGATGATCACTCGGACCGAATAGGCCGGTGACTCCTCTGTCGTCTCTTCCGCGCATATTCTTTGTATTAGCAAGAAATGATACACGGTTTCACCACACCCTTTTGGTGCGCGACTGTTCTAATTACAAGGATTCGGCTAAATAATACAAAATAATTCCGACGGCTCACACAACCATCATGAGCTACAAGTGCACAGATGCTATGAACAGTAGTCATTCGACAAGTAGGAGGAAAGGTTTCATCAAAATCAATGCCTCTTTCCTGCACATAACCCTTTGCAACAAGCCTAGATTTATACCTGTCAACTGTTCCACCAGGTTTAGGCTTTAGCTTGTATACCCACTTAGTGCCAATGGCCTTCTTGCCAGGACAAAAGTCACATAAAGACTAGGTACCATTTTTCATGATAGCAAATATTCATATTGCATTGAAGCCATCTAATGTTTGAAATTTTGTGCTTCATCAAACAAAACAAGTTCAGTCTCATCACAAAGACTAGATGCAGCCATAGCATAGCAATCTGATGCAAAAGGGGCACTATGAGAGCTTGAACGAGTATGGTATGATAGAGGTGCATCTTATTTGTTGTCAACTGCACTAGCCATTTTGGCATAGTTTTTGCCTCCTCAATATTAGCTCTCTCATCAACAAGTGCATCATGCAAATCTCCATTAGAAATGGAATGATCTACATCATCACATGGAACCTGCAATGGCTGAGAAGTTGTCTCATTAGGACCAGCACTAGATTGTCCACCTATAAAAAGAGGCAGCCAAGTATCATACATGTATTTGGAGCTAACAGATGTCTCCCTCATACATGAAAGTAAAGGCTGAATAGCATCTTCCACAAAAACAACATCATGCACGGCTAACCAAAATGAGTTTAATCTGTGGATGATATAGACGATAGCCTTTGCTTTCAGAAATGTACCCAACAAAAATACATTTTACTGCTTTATCATCCAATTTCCTATGATTTTTTTCAAGCAGTAATGCATATGTCAGACAACCAAAAACACAAAAGTGAGCAACACCAAGCCTCGTATGGAGTGATAGACTGCAGTGCTTTAGTGGGACACCTGTTAAGTACATATGTTGCACACATGATAGCCTCAAGCCAAAAACTATGTGGTAAAGCCTCACTCTTGACCATACACCTCACCATCTCCATGAGTGACCTATTCTTCCATTCAACAACTCCATTCTATTGAGGTGCATACAACACTGTACACTGATGTTTTGTCCCAGGTTCAGCCAGAAATGCATTGAGGTCAGAAGACATATATTTCCCCCCTTGATCAGAACGGAGGGTGCCCATTTTACATGTTGAGAGATTTTCAGCCAAAACCAAAAACTGTTTGAAGCACAAGAACACTTTGGACTTTTCTTTGAGTGGATATACCCATGCATGCCTGGAAAAATCATCAATGAAAGTCACAAAGTAAAGATAGTTTCCAAAAGAGGGTGTCTGCATAGGACCATAGACATCACTATGTACAAGCTGCAATTTTTTAGTAGCGTGAGCTGAACCATATTTTGGAAAGGAGGAACGCTATATTTTGCCCAAAATATAGCCTTCATAAACATGTTTACTGGGTGCCCCAATTTTGGGCAAAGAGGACACCATATCAGATTTCTATAGACATAGCAAACTAGCAAAATTCAGATGACCAAGCATGCATGCCAAAGCTTTGCATCTCCACATAGCCTGAGAATCATGTACTGCACATGTTGAATCATTCATAGGTAGTCTATGAGCTTATAGAGCCCACAACATAAAATGCCAGAAGCAATAATCATGTCACCATTTGACATATCAGTAACTCTACATCTGTCATCAACAAATTTCACAACCAAGCCAATCTTGGCTAATGCAAAAACTGATAACAGATTTTCTTGATCCTTGGCACAAATAAAGCATCTAATAGATGAAAGAACTACCATCAACAGTAGTCAGAATGATCTTACCAACTCCCATAACAGGATAAGAGGAGCTATTGGCGCATGTGACAGTATTCCCTGTAGGGGCAGGCTCAAGTGAAATGAAGAAATTGCACTGTGAGGTAATATGTTTGGTTGCCCCACTATCAAAATACCAAACATTTGAGTCTACATTGCTCATGAGAAGATGGGTCAAATTTGCAAACAATAGTAAACAACCCTTCTTCATTCTACACAAGATTAGTAGATTTTGTTTTCAGTGTAGAGGCCTTTGTAACAGGTTTTAATGACATGATCATTTGCTTTATAGTACTTGCAAAACAGTTTTTGCCTTTTTTATTTCTTCTCATATTTGTCTTCCTTCTTCAAATGTGCAGAATTAGTAGATTTCTGCTTACTAGTAGAAGAGCTTCATTTTCCTTTGCCCTTCTGACTAGCCAAGAAACCTTGATCTGCAACACGCATAATAGACATGTTTTGCCTGGACTGGTCTTCCTGCAATAGAATAAACACTAACTCTTCAAATGACAGTGCATTTGGATTGCCTTTCATCATCAAACAAAGAGTAGAAGCAAAACTCTGATATGAATCAGGAAGACCATTCAGAACGGTCTGCACAAGTGAGCTATCTGGTATAACTTCATCAGCAGAAATCAATTGTTCCTTCAAATCCTTGATCTTTGTCAGAAAACTATCCATAGAATCACCTTCATTCATATTCTCACTCTCCAACTATTTTTGAAGGTAAGCAACACGATCCTCATTCCTAGCTTGGTACAATGTGGTAAGTGTATCCCAAGCATCCTTAACTATTCTGCAAGAGCGAATGTGAGGAATAATGTCATGTTTGACAGACAAGGCTATCAATGCATATGCATGAGCATCTCTGCCATCCCAACGAATTTGTTGTGCAATAGGTGCAGTAGAAACTGCAGCAGGAATAGGAATCTGAAGAATATCAGCATCTTCAATGTCATCTGCATTAGCTTCAATACCTATATTTGCAGATGTAATAGGATATTTTTCAAGACCCTACATAATGTTCCACAGTCCTTTTGCAACCAATACATGTTGCATCATATAAGCCCACAATGGGTAATTAGTATTGTCGAGCTTATCCTCAACAGCCAACATACGAAATACATCACTACTTTCAGCCATGGTCACTGACTAAAATACCCTGATGCAGAAAAATGATTGTATCTGAAAAAGTTGAACACAACTACCCGGATGAGTTGTGTTAGACCTGTAGTAGACTTTGAGATACTTATAGTGGCAAACTGAAACCTGTATATATCTTTGGCACAAAAAGATAAAATAGCTTGAAAAAGTGCTATGATAGTGTGTTCGAAGGCCAAAACGAGCTCAGATCGCAATTTTGGCACCACATAACGAAGCTGTTTTGATCTCCTAATCACCAAATTTCATGTGATTCTAAGACTGTGATCGAAGGGGTGTCGACAACACCCTAGATGAAACGACGACCTGCTATGATACCAATTGTTGGAGTTAGACGTC
Organism: Ceratopteris richardii; assembly: GCA_020310875.1. Taxonomy (NCBI): domain Eukaryota; kingdom Viridiplantae; phylum Streptophyta; class Polypodiopsida; order Polypodiales; family Pteridaceae; genus Ceratopteris; species Ceratopteris richardii. Next base: position 147,960,668 of record CM035436.1, on the reverse strand, counting down.
TGTGGAAGCACATGAACAACACAAGGAAGAAGAAGAAGCTTGGAGCACAACACATAATACTGAATGTATTATCACTAGAATGTACAAAGATAAGTAACCTATTAGGGCTATAGGCATATATACAAGCCGGGGGTAAAAACCTCCTAAAGAGGTAAAAGTGCCCCAGCAATCCTAGTGTGTTCACACACATCACTACGTAAATATATCAACAAGAACCCTTCCTATAATCCTTGTTTTCAGGCTGTAATTTGTCGATAGAGGTAGTGTGCTTAACAAGCTATAGATTGAATCCAAACTATATTGAGGTTATCTACCTACAGATTAAAAAATGGAGAATTTTGGAATTATTATTCTAGTGGAGCATTCAGAGTGGCTGTGTGGATTTCAAAGCAGTTAAGTTAACATATCTAGATTGGTCCTCTATGCCCTTTGCAGATTAGGTTATAGAAGAAGTGGTTGTACATATTGTTGCAACATCAAGTTTACACTATGCTTGAGGTGGATTTGATCTACATCAAAGGCTATCACGTCAAAAGAATATCCATTGGGGAGTTCTTTTTCTTATGCTCACTTATTGTATTTTTTTAAAAAGTTGTCTCATGGATCTTTTACCATTGTAAAAGCTTTGAGCTTTACACATGTAAAAGTAGAAAGATAGAGCCCAAATCCCACAAATTTTTGGTGCTTGAGTTGCATTCAATCAAGCAATCAATCATATAAAAGAAGATCAAACTACATCTTCACTTTTCCTAGATTTCAGGAAAGTGAATTGATTCCACAACCATTCCCACCTTCATTTGAATTCAAAATCCAATTGTGCAAGTTGTGGATCACTTCTAGAGTATATATAAAGACTTGAAATCACTTGAACAATACATGGAAGCAATATACGTATACTTGTGACCATCATTGTCTTGCTCCTTCAATTTTCTGCATCATCTTCTTCGCCAACAGGAATCTTGTAGAGGTTGTTGCTCTCTCTCCAAAGATTCAAATTTGATGAGAAATGTCTCATTGGAAAGGTACTAGTGTCTATTTTATGCATTAAATTTTTCATAGCATTTGGTTTGGTATACTGAAAGAAATCTCAGTTTTTCTATCTCGGGGTCAATTTCTACATATTCTTGAAAAATATGAGGTACCACCATTGAGTGTCTGATTCATTCCTATAGCATATTTTGCTTATTCCTTATACTTTTGTGCATTATATACACTCAACCCTATGTGTATCACTCCCATAAAAGTATTTTTTCTAATTGTACTCATGCTAGTTGCTATAGGCATTTGAAATCTATTGTCTCTTCCATAGATAGTAAGTTTTTTTAGCTAATCGACACGTGAACCTATCTATTTTGTATCGACACCTTTTCCTTGATGCTCCAAAGTACATAGTGTGTTTCTTTGCACTTATCGCATGCCTATAAGGTCTATTTGAGTCTCCATAAGCTCAAGGGCTGGTCTTGTGCCGGTTGTCTAGACCAAACTTCATCGCTTCGAAATGCACTTTTCTACCTCCTACAAGCTTCTCCAAGTTCTTTCAGTGGTATCAGAGCTATATCAAGATGGGTGATGGCTTTCCCTCAATGAAGAGAAGCTTGATCGACACAACTACGTGGCTTGGCAAATCAAAATGGAGGCCTATTTGCAAGGTAGAAATCTTTATGGAATTGTAGCAGGTGATGAGGCTATGCCTATTCCAAGATCCAAAGGAGGACCTACACAAGAGGAGACAGATAAGCTCACACTTTGGTGCACAAGGGATGCTCAAGAAGGGTCGTACATACTAAACTCTATCTCTAACTTTCTATTACCACATATTAGAGGATGCAAGACATCTCAAGAGACTTGGGATGCCCTCGAGACTTTCTTTTCAGCTAGTACCAAAGCAAGAAAGAATCATCTTTGGAACGAGTTCAACCAAATGAAGAAGACATCTAAACAAACCATCACAGATTTTGTTACCAAGTTCAAGGAGGTTGTGGATCAATTAGCATCCATTGGAGAGCTGATTGAACAAGAGGCTATCATGAGGCAAGTTCTCAATGGCATTCGAAGTGATAAGCAATGGCAATCCTTCACGGTGGCTTATGATCTCATCATGGATGTGGAGACTCCAAACTTCAACATCTTTCTTGGATAACTCTTCAATCAAGAGGCCAACAATGGCATAAAGGAAGGTAACTCCTATCATGGTAATTCAACTAGTGCTCTATATGCAAATAAGAAGGATAAGAACTAGAAAGGCAAGAAGAAGGAAGAAGATGAAGAAGAGAATTCCCACGCCAACTTTGCAAGCAAAAGCAAGTGGAAAGGGAAGAAGAAAGGACCAAAGAAAGACAAAGCCAAAGGTCAAAATTTTCAACCTTGTGCCATCTGCGATAAGACCAACCACACCACTAAAAATTGTTGGTTCAATGGGAAGACCCAGAAAGGAAGTGGAAGAGGTGGGGATAGCAGCCATAGAGGCAGAGGTCAACACAACTTCAACAATAACGATAGATGCTATAACAGAAGGGACTACAACAATTATTTAGAAGATCAACCACATGAAGACTCATTACTTCTCATGAATCTAAGCCACAAAGAAGGTAAAAAACATGATCATTTGTTCTACATAGATTCAGGATGTTCGAATCATGTTGCACGCAACATTGCTCTTCTATCTGATTTGGAAAGTCCAAAGCATAGACATGAAGTGCAAACAGGGGATGACACAAAGCACAATGTGGAGAAGGTTGGTAATATCAAAGCTTCCAATGGCAGGACAAACATTTTGAGTAAGGTTCTCTACGTACCCACTATCACTAAAAACCTAATAAGTGTAGGCCAAATAGTTGAAAAGGGCTTGCAAGTTAGGTTCACCCAAGATGAAGCTTTTGTGGAAGATCCATGTCAAGGCTTCAAAAAGATAGTCAGAGGTGAGAAGCATGGTAGGCTCTTTATTTTTGAAGTAGGAGAAACCAAGAACATAGCTCTATTCACTTTTGGGTCTCAAACCCTAAGTGAGCTTGAAGTGTGGCATAAGAGACTTGCTCATGTGAATGAAAGAACCTTGAAGGATATATGCAGGGACCAAAGTGTTCTAGGACTGCCGAACATATCAAAGCAACACATGATCAACAGGTGTGGTGCATGTCAGATTGGGAAGGCACAAAGAGAACCATTCAACCACAAAGGCTACATCCACAACAACTTATCGGACTTAGTACATACAGATGTATGGGGACCAAGTCAAGAACCTTCATTGGTAGGATCAAGGTATTATGTCTCATTTATTGACGACCATAGTAGATGGACTATTCTATACTTTATCAAGAGTAAGAATGAAGTGTTTGATTGCTTCAAAAAGTATCTAGCACATGTGGAGAATCATACAGGTTAATCACTAAAGAAGCTTAGATCTGATGGAGGGGGAGAATACTTTTCCAAAGAGTTTGATGAGTTCTTGCAGGATAAAGGTATCAAAAGGGAAGTGACTACCAGGTACTCTCCTCAACTGAATGGAATGGTTGAGAGGAGAAACAAGACATTGGTTGGATCAACCAGAACAATGCTTGAAGAGAAGAAGTTGCCACATTATCTATGGACAGAGGCTATTTCAACTGTTGTGTACCTAGTCAATAGACTACCATCCAAATCACTTCAAGGTATGACTCCTTATGAAGCATGGCATGGAAGAAAACCTAGTCTTGGATATTGCAAGGTTTTTTGTTGTTTAGCTTATGTTCATGTACCATCACAAATAAGAGGTAAGCTAGATGAAAGGGCAACAAAAGCAGTGTTTATTGGATATGATTCAACTCATATTGGTTACAGGTTCTATAATCCTTCAACCAAGCAATTCACTACAAGTAGAGATGTTGTGTTTGAAGAACACAGGTCTTGGTATGATGAAGACAAACAAAAGGTAACTCTACCATATGATCTTGATTCTGATTCTCATCAATTAGAAAGCAAGCATGATACACAAGTCGAGGATCCAAGAAGTGATCCAGATGATGACCAAGATGAAAGGGAAAAGGATTACAAGCTATGGAAGTCAAGAGGCAAAGCAAAGATGCAAGAGGTTGGAGAATGCTCCAAACAAGCACCTAGAAGATCAAGAAGAGAGAAGAAACAACTAGAAAGGTATGGATATGATTCCACATTTGTTACGAAGCATTCAATCTACTTGGCAAAAGACTCTATTTCAAAAGAACCCTCAACCTATGAAGAGGCAAAGTTAAAAAAAAAAATCAAATGGATCAGTTTGCACGTACAAGGCAAGATTAGTTGCCAAAGGATGCTCTCAAACTCATGGTATAGACTATGAGGAAACATTCTCACTAGTTGCAAAGATTACTACAACCAAAACATTGATAAGTGTAGCTACGGCAAGGAATTGGAGACTCCTCCAACTTGATATGAAAAATGCATTCTTAAATGGTTGGATAAGTGAAGAGATATCCTAGTCACAACCACCATGTTTTGAAAACCCTAATCATCCATCTTATGTTTGCAGACTTAAGAAAGCATTGTATGGATTGAAACAAGCCCCTAAAGCTTGGAATTACACATTGGTTACATATCTTCGAGATCAAGGGTTCAAACCTAGCATCTCAGATCCTTCTCTATTCATCAAAAGGGATCACAATGAGGTTATCTATCGATGTTTTTGAAGCTCAAGGTCAAGGACAAGCACAATAAGTGCATCAAAGAAGGGGACACACAAGAAGAAGGAGCACATAGGGAGCTCCAAGAAGTGTATGTCAAATTTTCAGAAGAAATCCCTATAAAATAGTGATTTTCATCACTAGAAACCATTGTAAATATCATTTCACCTTTTTGTAGCTCCATTTTGTGCAAGCTGAGGAGTCCTTGAGCTTGAGGAGCATTAGAAGTATCATCCTACGAATTTTCATCATTTTTAGACGTCGTTTGAGCCTTCAAATAAGCCTTAGAACCTAATTTTTAACTAGGCCGGACACTAGGTCTGGACAAGGCCAAAACTAGTCCAAAAACTATAAAAAGAGCTAGAGAGCTCATTTTTTAGGTTAGCTTGTTAGATAATAGAGCTTTTTTAAGAGATTTCTCTTGTAATCAAAGTCCTTCCATTGTTCCTCTCTTTGATCTTGCCTTGTGTGTGTGTGTATATATGTGTGTGCATGCTAGTGTGCTTTCACTCACACACTTGTGCCTTCACTTGCTCATGGTCTTCATACCGGTCCTCACGTCTCCACAGATTGACAAGTAAAGGAGGTGGTGCTTATGCTTGAGCTACACCAAATTTTGGCACCGTTGCCGGGGAGAGAGCTTTGAGGACGAGTGTTGTGATAGTAAGATCGTAGATTTGCGACGTTGGAAGGTAAAAAAATGTCATTTCTCTGATCATTTTCTGATTTTTCTTCTTCATCTTCATCATCATCACCATCACCTTCTTCATCCATCTTCTTCTTCATAGAAATTTCTTGTTTTTTAGTGCATTTTTACAATTTTCATACCATTTTTTATGCATTATTATGTGAGAAGGAGTTAGGAAGTGTAAGGGAGAGCAAGCGCCTGTGTTTTTTCATGATTTTCTACACATACGGAGCTCGCCATTGCTTGGCGCTCAGAAATTTGAATTTCCTACCAAAAAACACGATTCTGAGTGAAAATTGCGATTTTCTTAAAATTCAATTTTTTCAAAAAAATGTGATTTTCTATTTCTCGCCTAAAAGCTTTCTGAAAAGAACATGATTCTGAGGTCATTCTCAAAATCGCAATTCTTTGGTTGTGCTCAAAATCGTGATTCTCTAAGTATCTCAAAAACACAATTCTCTGGTCATTCTGAGAAGCGTGATTTTTTTGCGATTCTTAAAAAAACACAATTCTAAGGCAAAATCGCGATTTTCATATAAAAAAAACACGATTTTGAGAAAACACGATTCTCTGTTGGATCCAAAATCGTGATTTTCAAGAACGCGACTTTCATCCAAAATCACGATTTTCATGATTTTCATGATTTTCAGAACACAATTTTCATTAAGGTACAAAATCGCGATTTTCAGAACACGATTCTCAAAAACACGATTTTTAACCAAAATCGCGATTTTCATGTCAAAACCATAATTTTGAGAAAACACGATTTTTAATCAAAATCGTGATTTTTTTGTCATTCTCAAAATCGCAATTTTCAAGCCAAAAATACGATTTTCTATCAAAATTGTGTTTTTCAGGATTCTCACTCAAAATCCCATTTTTCACGATTCTCACTCAAAATTGCGTTTTTCACGACTTTCATTCAAAATTGCATTTTTCACGATTTTCAATCAAACTTGCATTTTTTGGGATTGCGATTTTCATGATTTCACAAAATCATGAATTTTACGATTGCTCAGCATCGCGATTTTCATGATTTCACAAAATTGCTATTTTCATAAGATCTAAGCATCGCAATTTTCAGACCCCCAAAATCGTGATTTTTCCAAAAGGTCTTGTTTGCGTGTTTTGACCCCCAGGAGCCTGATTTGACATAACTTTTTCATCAAAAGTCCATTTTTTGAGCTCTATGCTAATTTTCAGATAGGATAATTTGAAGCTGACCCTCAGGTGGGACTAGAAACCAAGGGACTCCAAAGGATTTTGAGCAATTCAAAGGGGAATTTTGGGCCTAGAAGACAAAGCTTATGAACTTGAGATCTGGTAGATACCTAGGCAAGGATAGACAAAGCAATAGATCTTCTGAGGCTAGTGTCAACCATACAGCTAAGTCTTGGGCACAGCAACTAAGTGGTTATCCTTACATACTAAGTTCAGACATGTGACTCAAGAATGTCTTTTAGCATGGGAAAACCTGTAGGTGGCTCAGGAACTACCTATCTATAAACACCAGAAAGTCCCTATAAGACACAGTTGAAATATGTTCGGACCAACCGATTAGATGCTCGCATCTATGAGGATGGCTTGAGGCGATCAGTGGTCCAACTCAAAAATCCAGATCAACCCTTTAGACTTGAATACCCAGTAGTCAAGTTTGAAGAAGGTTCATACATTGATAAGGAAGGAACCATGTATGTGGTCACCAACCTACCAAACAGGACAGATGAGTTTGGAAACATCATTCTTGAGAGTGAGATAGGAGACCTAGAGCAAGGAGACGTAGGACGAGAACCCAAAACTCCAAGAGGTAAGACAGTTTTGACCAGAGTAATCACTCCAGATTGGATCCCTCAAGATAACAAAAGCATAGAACTATTCTTGAATAGAGAAACAGAGGAAGCCTTTTGGAGATTCAAGCCAGATCAACCTAGCCAATTGGGCATAGTCATCATCTACGAGTTCAAAGATCCCAAGACACCAGGCAAAGTTGTGTACCTGGATAACACATCAGAGAAAATGTTCTTGGTAATAAAACATGATAGACATGCATACACTTGGAAGAGTGAATTGATTTTCCGTCCACCAAGATCCAATGTTTCCCTTGGCCTAAAAGAATCAAGATCATCACAGACTCATGAAGCACAACCATAACACACAAGAGAGAGACCTGAAGTAATCTTTTCACACAATGTGGGTAGAGATAGATCAAGATTGGAAGGTGAAAGACATGAAAGAGAGAGACATCAAGCACATAGACATCAAAGAAATGAACATGATTTTCCATTGCTCAGACCCCGTGAGCACCCAAGAACCCTTAGACCTTCTCAAGTGGTCAAGACAATGAAGAACTACTTTGATGGGTCAAGATATCCTTATGATCATGTGGCCAAGTTCAATAAAGTGTTAAGAGCTGAACAGGTTGAGGACTTGTTCATCCAGTTCGAGGCATTTGGTTTGACTCTTAAAGGTAGTGCCTTACCTTGGTTTCAACCCCTGAATAGTCAGAACTATCATGATATAGGTCAACTGCTAGAGGAATTCATTGTAGAATTTTCCAAGAGTGGTATCAGGCATAATACATCATCCCTAATCCAGACCTTCAAGCAAACACCCCAAGAAATAGTGTGATTTGCAGGAAGACGGTTCAAACAATACTTAGAAAGATGCCATGTTCTAGAGTTACCCACACCAGCCAAACAAGTGGCCTTGTTTTTAGATGGCTTACTAAGCACAAAGTTAAGATCATATGTGTACTTGAAAGAGCCTAGATCCATAGAAGAGTGTGTGTGCATGTGCATAGACATAGAAGACAACTTGGGTGAGGAGTTAGGACTGTCCAAACTCTATAAGGATTTTGACAGTTCTACTAGTCATACCTCCAAGACCTCCACGGAGATAGATGAGATAGTTGAGCAAGTGGCCAAGAAGCTAGGAGTTCAAAATAGACAAACACCAAGAGTCACCTCATTGAGCCAGTGTTATACCTGCGGAGGGGACCACATGGCTAACATATGCCCAATGCAAAACTAGAACGTGAGAGAAAGGAATGCTCCATATTGCACTATTAAGAGAAAATACACAAACCATACGGCTCAAGATTGTCCATACAATAGGCAAGCTGTCAGACAGAATTATCAGCAACCTTACCAATAGGTTAGGTATCAGAATCGACACCAACAGCCATATCATAGACCACAACAGCAATAGCAGGCACAATATAGGCCACAACCAGTCCTGGGAAACGAACCACCAGCTCCTACCAATTGTTGGAACAAACCAATCACAAATTGGTGATTATAGAGATCTTGAAGAAGGCTTATGGTCAGAATGAAGTGAAGAAAGACACTTGAAAAAGTGAAGAAGATTTCAGAATGATGTCTTGTACACATATGTACATATATGTGGAAATCCTTGTATTTGAGTAGAACTAAACCTTAGGATGATAAGAAGTAATGTCATAGACGCGGGATGAGTCAAAAATCATGTATATATAAGTTAATGATGACAAGAAATGTATGTGAGAGTCATTTGTAGATGACAAATGTCTTAGAGATGTGTAGAGAGTTTTTTCCCAGAAAATAGCGACGGGTTTTTCTCTGAGTGCTCTCTGTCTGATCATGTGGATCAAGATTCCTTTTGTACACATCTAATTGAGAAGCTAATGAAGCTATGTCCAGAGTTTTAGAATCTAATTCCTCTCCTACTGTGAGAATGATCAATAGGAACATTCATATGTAGAATGTGAAAACTTAAGTCTGAGAGTAGCGCACTTTTCCGTCTCAGTGTTTTGCTTAGATCTGAGTGTATACTGTAAAGTTTTTTATGAGTGAGCACTTAAATTCTAAGTTAGGAGATAGGGAAGCTATGGCTAAAAGCATTTAGCAAAACGGGTTTTGTGTTGAGAGAAATCAACTTAAGAAGTTGACTATGTCGAAGGCGCTACTTCTGGAAGACAGTTATGACATATCTTTGATCTTAAGGATCAAATTAAACTTTTCATGATTAGTTTTGAGAACTAATGATTAGTATGATTGCGCAAAGGTATTGCAAATACTTGTGCATCATTTGCTTGAAGAAATTTGAAGTTATGTGCAGGTAATGAAGTTGATTTCTGAAGCAGACTTTCTGAAGTTGATATTTCTTCACTCAGAGAAGTGTTGATGAAAGTTTTGGTAAAGAAGAATAATATTTGTGTAAAGTTTGGTTTATAACTGACATAGAAGTGTTCTTAAGTCAGTATAGATCAAACCTTTGGAGATTAAGAGGTCTCCAACAGTGGTATGAGAGCTGAAGGTGAAATACAAGAAGAGAAAAGACAATTGAAGTTTTGACTGGTGCAGATATTGGAGTTCTTTCAAATCAAAGGAGGACAAGGACAAATTATTGAAGATAACCTGCAGAAGTTCAAAGCACGAGTTCGAAAAGAATCAAGAAGGACAAAGCTCATATCAAAGGTACACTTTATCCTCATAAATCATAGTAATTGCAGATACAGAAGGTCAAAGATGGGAGAAAGCTTGCAGATTGATAAGCTAGATAGAGAGAACTATCCAGCTTGGTCCATGAGGATGGAGGCACACCTCATGAGTAAAGATCTGATGGCATTCATTACAGGAGATGAAGAAAAACCTGAATTTGCAGATCCTAGTATTCCAACTAGGGAAGAGCTTGCAAATTTGAAGACTTGGATGAGAAAGGATGCTCAAGCAAGGAGCATCATTTACATGGCTGTAAATGATTATCTTCTACCTCACATTAGAGGTTTGGAAAGTGCAACAGATGTTTGGAATGCTTTGGAAGAGCATTTCCAAAATACAACCAAGTCAAGGAAGTCCTCACTATGGGCTGAGTTCACAACCTTCAAGAAGAAGAGCTCACAATCAATTTCTGATTATGTGGCAAGGATGAAGGATATTGCAGATAGCTTGGGAGCAGTGGATGAAGACATTTAAGAAGAAAAGTTGGTAAGACAAATACTTACAGGTCTGAGAGGAGATGAGAAGTGGAAGCCTTTCATATTGTCCATAGAGTTTTACTCTTGATCTTAATCAATTGTTAGGACACATGCTAACTTTTGAGCAGGACCTTAAAGGAGACAATGATAGAAGTACAAGTCAAGCTATGTACTCCAAGGACAAGAAAAAGAATGGCAAGGGAAAGCAATCGAATGATGATGAAGGGAATTCAAATCAAGCTAACTTCACAAAGGGAAAGATGAATTTCAGAGGTAAAGGAAGAGGAGGTAAGAACAAAGATAATGCTAAAGCTTGTTGGATTTGTGGCAGAACTAATCATTTGGCAAATGATTGTTGGTATAACAATCAAAATGGTGGAAGCAATAATCAGAATTATAATCAAAGAGGTAGAGGAGGCAGAAACCAAAGAGGCAACTTCAGAGGAAGAGGTGGTAGGACATCATATGGTAGAGGAGGTGGAAGAAACTTCCAATCTCAGTCCTACAACAACAATTATTATAATTATGCATCAGATCAGAAGGATGATATGACTCTTATCTTGAATGCAACTCATGAATCAATGGGAGAAGATCAAAGAGTGTTTTATATTGACTCAGGGTGTAGCAACCATCTGAGTGGGAATCTATCCTTGATGACTGATATTGAAGCAAGGGTGAATGGACATACAGTTCAGACAGGTGACAATACCAAGCATAAAGTGGAGAGCATTGGATCAGTGAAGACAAAGAGTGGAAGTACACTTTTGAGCAAGGTACTTTATGTTCCTACTATTCCTAAAAATTTGATAAGTGTAGGGCAAATTGTGGAGAAAGGATATGAGGTAAGATTCACAAATGATGGTGTTTATGTACAAGATCCAAATCAGGGATATAGAAACATAATTGCAGGAAAAAAGGAAGGAAGATTATTCACTCTCAAAGTCCAAGGTAATGTGGGACATGCATTGTTTACTTATGGAAGTCAAAAGGTATCTGAATTAGACCTATGGCATAAAAGGCTAGGTCATTTCAATGAGAGAGCTATAAAGGAAATGTCAAAGAATCAGGTGGTGCTTGGATTGCCAAATATTGAAGGGCAACATATGGTGTACAAGTGTGAAGCTTGTCAATTAGGTAAAGCACATAAAGGTTCTTACAACAAATCAGGGTACAAACATTCAAACATGCTTGAATTGGTTCATACAGATGTATGGGGACCCTCAAGGGACTATAGCATAAATGGATCCAGATATTGTGTTGTTTGTTGATGATGCAACCAGATGGATTACTTTATATGTAATCAAAGATAAATCAGAAGTCTTTAAGACATTCAAACATTTTCATGCCTATGCAGAAAGGATCACAGGGCAAAAGCTTAAGAGGTTAAGGTCAGATGGAGGGGGAGAGTATTTCTCTAAAGAGTTCGATGATTATTTGTGGAATGTAGGTATAAAAAGAGAAGTAACTTGCAGGTACTCTCCTCAACAGAATGGAGTAGCAGAAAGGAGAAATAGAACTCTTGTAGAATTTGCAAGAGCTATGATGAAGGAAAAGAATTGTCCAAATTACTTATGGGTAGAAGCCATTAACACTGCAACATACCTTGTGAATAGGTTACCTTGTAAAGCTTTGGATGGAGGAACCCCTTATGAAGCATGGTGGGGTAAGAAACCTACTCTTGATCATTGTAAAGTATTTGGATGTGTTGCATATGCTTATGTTCCTTCACAATTAAGACATAAGCTAGAACCAAAAGCAGAGAAGTATGTGTTTATTGGATATGATGATAGACAGATGGGGTACAGGTTGTGGAGTCCATCCACAAAGCAATTTCTTGTTACCAAAGATGTGACATTTGATGAGCAAAATACATGGTATACAGGATCAACAAATGATTATGCAGGTGTTGAAGAAATACAAAGGAAAGGAAAGGCAAAAGTAAAAGTGTATGAAGAGAGTATTGATGATGTTGACTCTAAAAGTAGATTGCAGGATCATGTAGAAGAAGGGCCAAGATTTGATCCAGAATCAAATGAGGCTGAAACTTTGAGAAGTGCAGAAATCAGAAGATCTACAAGGGAAAGGAAAGAACCTATAAGGTATAGTTATGATACATCTTTTCTAACAACAAAAGATTATGCTTACATTGTGAAGACAGAAGAAGATCCAATCACTTATGAAGAAGCCAAAGGTAAACAGAATTGGGAGAAGGCAATGCAGGAAGAGTATGATGCTCTACTTGAAAATGAAACTTGGGAATTAGTACCAAGACCAAAGAATCAGAAAGTCATTGGATGTAAGTGGGGATATAAAACAAAGAGGTTTGCAAATGGTAAGGTGTCTAGATACAAGGCTAGACTTGTGGTCAAAGGTTTTGCCCAAACTTATGGGGTAGATTATGATGAAACCTTTAGTCCTGTTGCTAAAATGTCTACAATTAGGACATTGATTGCTATTGCTACTTGTAAGGGATGGAAATTATCACAATTGGATGTGAAAAATGCATTTCTAAATGGATACATTGCAGATGAAGTATACATGGAGCAACCAGAAGGTTTTATGAATTCAATTGGATCAGATTATGTGTGTAAGCTCAAGAGAGCTTTGTATGGGTTGAAGCAGGCTCCAAGAGCTTGGAATTATAGACTTGTCAAGTTCTTGAATGAATGTGGATTTCAAGCATCAAAGGCAGATAGTAGCTTGCTAGTGAAGGCAAGTGAAAATGGGTACATTTACATGTGGATTTATGTTGATGATATTATTGTCACAGGAACAGATGATCAAGGAATCAATGAACTCAAAAGGCAAATAGAGAAGGAGTTTAAGATAAGTGATTTGGGAAACTTATCTTATTTTCTAGGAATGCAGATTGTGTATACTCAACATGGAGTATATGTTTCACAAGAGAGGTATTTGAAGAATCTTCTAGCCAAGTTTAACATGGAAGATTGCAAGACTTCAACTACACCATTGGAGGTAAATCATAAATTAAGCAGGTATGGAGGTGAAGAATTCAATGATATGAAGAAATATCAGAGTTTGGTAGGTAGTTTAATCTATGCTACCTTGACAAGACCAGATTTATCATATGCAGTAGGTGTGTTGTCACAATTTATGCATTGTCCAAAGAAGACTCATTGGATTGCAGTCCAAAGGGTACTCAGATATATCAAAGGAACCCTAAGTGAAGGTTTGTACTATGGATTCACTTCTGACACAAGAATCAAAGTGTTTAGTGATGCAGATTGGGCAGGTAACTCAGATGATAGAAGGTCTACTCATGGGTATCTCTGTTATGTTGGAGACAAACTAGTTTCTTGGTGTTCAAAGAAGCAACATACAGTTGCTTTATCATCCACAGAAGCTGAGTATAAAGGAATGGTAGAAGCTGCAAAAGAAGTGATATGGTTGAAGACTTTGATGAAGAGTTTTGAAACTGATCATAGTACTCCAATTATTTTTGGAGATAATATGAGTTCTTTGTATTTGGCAGCTAACCCTGTTTTTCATGCCAGGACTAAGCACATAGAGATTCAGTATCATTTCTTGAGGGAAAAGGTACTTGATAAAGAGATTGAAGTGATGTATACTCCAACAAAAGAACAAGTGGCAGATATGATGACAAAGAGCTTGGATGGACCTAAGTTACAGAGATTCAAAGAGATGGCAGGAGTGAAGAAGAATGGAATAATCACAATTAGTGATTGAGGGGGAGCTGTTGGAACAAACCAATCACAAATTGGTGATTATAGAGATCTTGAAGAAGGCTTATGGTCAGAATGAAGTGAAGAAAGACACTTGAAAAAGTGAAGAAGATTTCAGAATGATGTCTTGTACACATATGTACATATATGTGGAAATCCTTGTAATTTGAGTAGAACTAAACCTTAGGATGATAAGAAGTAATGTCATAGACGCGGGATGAGTCAAAAATCATGTATATATAAGTTAATGATGACAAGAAATGTATGTGAGAGTCATTTGTAGATGACAAATGTCTTAGAGATGTGTAGAGAGTTTTTTCCCAAAAAATAGCGACGGGTTTTTCTCTGAGTGCTCTCTGTCTGATCATGTGGATCAAGATTCCTTTTGTACACATCTAATTGAGAAGCTAATGAAGCTATGTCCAGAGTTTTAGAATCTAATTCCTCTCCTACTGTGAGAATGATCAATAGGAACATTCATATGTAGAATGTGAAAACTTAAGTCTGAGAGTAGCGCACTTTTCCGTCTCAGTGTTTTGCTTAGATCTGAGTGTATACTGTAAAGTTTTTTATGAATGTGCACTTAAATTCTAAGTTAGGAGATAGGGAAGCTATGGCTAAAAGCATTTAGCAAAATGGGTTTTGTGTTGAGAGAAATCAACTTAAGAAGTTGACTATGTCGAAGGCGCTACTTCTGGAAGACAGTTATGACATATCTTTGATCTTAAGGATCAAATTAAACTTTTGATGATTAGTTTTGAGAACTAATGATTAGTATGATTGCGCAAAGGTATTGCGAATACTTGTGCATCATTTGCTTGAAGAAATTTGAAGTTATGTGCAGGTAATGAAGTTGATTTCTGAAGCAGACTTTCTGAAGTTGATATTTCTTCACTCAGAGAAGTGTTGATGAAAGTTTTGGTAAAGAAGAATAATATTTGTGTAAAGTTTGGTTTATAACTGACATAGAAGTGTTCTTAAGTCAGTATAGATCAAACCTTTGGAGATTGAGAGGTCTCCAACACCAATGTGATTCCAGTTAAGTATGCAATGGCTAGAGCATTGGTGCCAATGACCCCATTGGTACTAGAGAATGATAATCATGCTTAGAGTTCTGACTACTCTTATGAAGATAGTCCACAAGCTTATTACGCAGAGTCACCTGAGCATAGTGAGACTTATCCTTATCACTTCGAGACACCACCTATGGAACAAAATTGGGAGCCAAAATACTCCAATGTCATGTATACGAATCCCAACCCTAGGCCCCAATTGAGACAAACGAGACCACAAGCCCCTAGAGGACCATGTTTTAGATGTCAGGGCAAGCATTTCATTCCTGAATGTCCCCACCCATTGTCTTTGGGTCAAGGACATGCCATCACAATACAAGCTTTTTGTCCTGAGTGTGGCAAAGACCATCTTCCCAGAGATTGTCCAAGAAATCCCTCTAGTGCACCCAAGGTTACACCCATTAATGTGGTAGGGTTAGTGGTTGATTCAAGTTCAAGTAGCAATAATGTGGCTCCTATACAGGTAGTTACCAAGGCCCAAGCCATTAAACAAGATAAGCCAGCGGAACAATCAGAGTCAAGTGAATCAGGAGAGCCTAGTAAGAGAAAAACAAAAACGTGGAAGGATACTAGGGAGAAGGCCAATCGCAAGTGGAATAAAAAGCTATCGGAACTAGAAGAAAGTATGAAAGACGCGAAAACAAAAATAGAAGACATTGCATCTCAAAATCCCTCGCATGTTGAAACTCCATCCACTCCACTTCATCCCACCCCACCACCCATTGTAAATAGACCACAACTAGGGTCTATTCTTGCAGATCCAACCCCAGAAGGCTTGGACATGATGTTCAAGGCCTACCAAGCTCGACTTCAAGAAGGGCCAATAGCTGCAAACCTAGACAAGAGTTACCCTAGAGTAGATTTAGAGATGGAACGGACAAAAATGTGCATGAAAATGGTAGAAGTAGCTCAAGCTATGCTCGAGACTAGTCAAAACTTCAATCAGACAAACTCTGTCAAACCGGATTTGCATTTCCAGGGCTTACTAGAAAGATTAGAGCAGTTGGTAAACAAGCCCCAAGTTTCTTTACCTCCACAGGCTCAACCAGTTGTTGAAAGAGAAAACTCATCACCGACAAGAGTTTATGTCCTTGGTTCCATAGATGAAGGAACACCTCTTTCACTTCAGGAGTACTCTCAAGAGTTCTTGTAGGAAATACAAGAAGAGAAATGGGCCAAGGAGAAGGGTAATCCCCCTCCTATTTCTGAGATCGATGACCTTCATGATCAATTTCCCCAAGACATTCCGTCTATCTATGAAGACCAAACAGAGCAACACATGGGAATCTGAATCTCTTCATATCAGAGCTCCCACAATATTGGTAAGACATGAAGACATGGTTCCAAGGAACACTGATGTCGTGAAGAACATTAAGGTTCAGTGTCATGTCACCATGGAAGAGCTGCTCAAAGTAAAACCTGAGCTATGGAATCATGTGAAGGATCAGGTTCCAAAACTTGATTCCAAAATGCCAAAAGCAGGCTCTAAGCAAAAAGTTCCAGAGGTACCTCTCGATAAAATAGGAGACATGAGTGAAGGTGAAGAAGGTAACACTTATCTTCCAATCACCTACCAAGGTTACACAACCAAAGCAATCCTAGATTCAGGTGCTAGTGTTGCTATTGCAACCACCTCCTTGTGGAAATGATGGGGCAAACCCACATTAATACCAACTAGAATGAAGCTTCAAATGGTAGACGGTCATTTTGAAAGACCTCTAGGATTGATCAAAGGGATAGCTCTAACCACTTGTGGTGTAGAGTTTGAGAACACATTTGCTATATGTGACTTTGAAAAAAATAATGTCTATGAGATGATCCTAGGAAGACCCTTCCTATGAAAACTGCAAATAGTACAGGACTTGGGAACCAACTCCTTGTACTTGTAGCACTTAGGGGTCACCACCAAGGTCAATTTGAAGGATTACACCTTCAGAGACGTACCACCCCCTACAGTGGAATCCTATCCACAAAGCGAAAGAAGATTCAATCTCTGTGCATTATCGAAGCTCTCCTGACCCATCCTGGATGCATGAAGATACTCATTTGTGGATGTGCAAGGTTGCAGAGGAAGAGGAAAAGCGACTAAAAGCAAGAGAAGAAGGAACTCTCCCAGGAGGTAGACCAATTAAAGACCCAGCCTATACACCGATGATATTTCCAGATGAGGAATTTGAGCCTCATGGTTGGGCAAAAATCTTGGCCACCATGGACGTTGATGTCAACGAAGAATAGTGGACACCTCATTGTGATGAGGAGGGATATGATATCTTTGTGTTCATGTGTCAGCCCTTGCTAGAAGAGTGTGATCCTAGTGCGGCCATAGAAGAAGAAGAGAATGATGATGATCTAGAGTCCATTGTGATGGATAGTTGCTTCGACTCAAAAAACCACTATTTACAAGACATAGGAGTATATACCCAAAAGGGAGAAGAACCTCTCACAAGCATTAAAACGGTAAATTCAAAGGATGGAAGTGAGAGCAATCAAAAGAAAAAGAAAAGAAAAGCAGTGAAACAAGAAGAGGAGGAATCATTGTTCGAGGTACCAGAAAATTTCAAGAAATATGAAGTTGAAAACCGAAAAATTTTGGTACGAATGCCTAAGAGAGAGGCCACCATAGGAGAATCATATGATAATAAAGAAAAGACCGAAAAAATTATAGTCACTATTGAAGGGAACAAAGAACGTGGTAATACATAGGAGAAGACCTAAGTGTAGAAGAAGAAATGGAGCTTGTAGCTCTATTAAGGGAATACAGGGACTTGTTTGCGTGGAACTATAGAGACTTGAAGAGGGTAGATCCAAGAATATGCTCTCATATGATCTCCATGATTGCTAACGCCAATCCTACCAAACAGAAGCCCTACACATATAATGACACTTATGCAGCTAAAATAAAAGAGGAAATTGATAGGTTGATTGAAGCTAGATTTATCTATGAGATTGAGCATATTGAGTGGGTGTCCCCCATTGTAGTGGTGCCCAAGAAGAATGGGAACTTGGGAGTATGTATTAACCTTAGAAAAGTTAATGCCGCTACGATCAGAGATAGTTTTTTTTTTAATATAAAGGAAGTTCGGCATTAGCCTACTCTCCCGGACTTGAATTAAATAAAGAAAGAAAAGTACTAGAGAAGGGGACTAGTGCCCACGGGATCCCCCAAATCCCACAAAGCAGGGAAAGCTTTAACAAAGCTTAGATGGCGTTACAAAGAAGGTTAATCACCCTCTCGTCACCCTCATGCGGGGCCCACTTGGGTTTAAGCTTGTTATTGATCAAAAGGAGAACTTGATGATGCCTGAAGGGGGGGGGGATTTCTTGCAGTTAACAATCCTTTTGCCAAGGAGGAATAATGATTTCTCAATTGACCACTCCTTGGGGGAGTCACCGAAGTTGAGAGCACATCTTTCCCGCCAGATTTCCCATAGGACCTCCCCTCTGATGGTGTTCCAGAGGGTCGCGGAGCAGACGATCGCTTCTCCCAGCAGGGCTTGCTGCCAACTGAGATGTTTCTGAAGTCTAACTTTCATTCCAACCGTCTGCCAGAGTCTGTTGGAGTTGGGGCAGGTAAAGAAGATGTGTGGGACATCTTCGATAGACCGGTAGCAGCGTTTGCACCAAGGAGAAATCCCACAAAGTTTGCTAGCCTTAAGGTTGGTCCAGATTCCATGATGAAGAATTTGCCATAAGAGGACAGACTTTTTGATTTCTATGAGGGGGTGCCAGATAAACATGAACTTCATGTCCCACCGAAGCCGCGTCCATGACAGGCACCATTTCTTGTTGAGGTTAACCTGATAGTCAATCGTTTCTTTGATGTTCGGGATTTTTGATAGGCTATTACCATTGTGCCATTTGAGACCAAGCGAGCTTGATGTGTCGTGTCCCATGAGAAGGCGAGTTTTGTGTCGATCCCAGGCGAGACATCTGCTTTGCAAAGTGTTCCATTCTTCGTACGAAATGTTGATGTGAGGGTCAATATCCTCGAAGTTGATCCAGCGGTTGGTGTCATGTTTCCAGAGATGTTTCCATTTTTTGAAGCCTTTGTTCCATAATTTCTTGGCATTTTGAATGTTCCAAGGTTCCACGCTCCGGATGCCATGGATCGGAAACCAGATAGAGTCGTTTTGTCTGATACCGGCTGCCCACTTCCAGTCTTCACTAATTCTTGTGTAGCTTTTGACTTTATTGCAACTCTTCCATAGGGAGCAAACGAGATTAGAGCCTTTCGGGAAGACGGGGACTAGGGAAAACAGCAGGGTCAAGATGTCGAGATTCTTCCAGTTTGGGAAACCCATGAGAGCCAACTCGTTCTTGTTTCTAAAGATCAACTTGGCCCACGAGGCCTCCCCATTGCTCCAAGCCTTAATCATCCATTTGGCTGCCAGTTTGTTAGCCATGCACCCAATGTCCAGGATACCAAGTCCCCCACTATCTCTAGGGCTAGTGCAGATGGACCATTTGATTTTAGGCACCCCCCTTCTATTATGATCGCCCGTCCAAAGGAAGTTTCTACAAATACTATCCAGTTTGGACAGATCTTGCTCTTTCGGTCTCCAACATGAAAGGAAATAAATGGTAGAAGAAAGGAGGAACGTGTTGATAACCATCACACAACCAGCAAGATTGATTTGCATACCTCTCCAATAGTTAAGCTTCTTTTTGAGTTTGGCCAGCACCCAGTTCCACCGCTGTTCCATAGAGACGCCAAACCCCAAAGGGATCCCAAGAAGCCGAAAAATTTGGCCCTGCAGAATGATTTGACAGCCACGGTCAATGAGAAGGCCGGGCTGAGACCCCACAATAGCTCTAAAGGCGGTCTTAGAGTGGTTGATTATGGATCCAGAGGCTTCACAAAAGGTAGCAAGACACCTCCAGAACGTCTCAAGGCTGGCACTATCATTGTGAACAAACGCGTTCATATCATCGACAAAAAGTCTCATGGTGATCTGACTGTGGTCGTGAGGCAAACGGAGGCCTTTGATAGTACCATCTTCCACCTGGTGCGCCACAAGCCTGCTAAGTCCCTCCGTGGCGATGGAAAAGAGAAGGGGAGCCAATGGGCACCCTTGTCTGATAGATCTTCTAAGTTTGATCACCTTCGAAAGTTTGCCATTAATGTTAATTTGGGTCGATGCGTTTCTGAGAAGGTTCGCGATCATCTTGGTGAATTTATGACTACATCCAAGATCTTGGAGCGACTGCAGAATATAGTCCCATTCAACCCTGTCGTAGGCTTTATCAAAGTCAATCTTGAGGAAGACCACATCTTGTTTAGACTCATTTGCAAATTCAAGTCCTTCCCAAATATCAATAATGGTTTCCAAAATTGACCTGCCTTTGATGAAACCTTTTTGGTCCTCGCTAAGCCACGCTCTCTACTGGCAATGACTTTGGCGATGATCTTGTATCCTGTTTGGAGCATCGTAATAGGACGCCAGTTCTCTATTCTGTTCTTTTCCCCTGTTTTGTGAATTAACTTGATAATACCATTGTTGAGACAAGAAGGAAGTGCGCCGAACCTGAGCACCTCCTGCCAAACCAGACGAAGAGGGGTGGCAACCACCAACTTGAAGGATTTAAAGAACTCGTTAGTGAGCCCGTCCGGTCCTGGCTTTTATCGAGAGGGACCGCATCAATGACCTCAATGATTTCTGCTTCAGAGATAGGGGCATGTAGCAGGGAGCGAAGGTTGGGTGGTATCCTGCGGGGGGAAACCCTAGATATGGCTGCCATACAGTCCCTTCTATGGTGGGAGAGGGGGTTCGAGGTCCCCAGGAGTCTCGTGAAGTGACCTTCAATGATCCCAAGATTATCTTCTTTCGAAATGCATACATTTCCATTTAAGTCTAGCAATAGGGGAATCGATTCTCTGTTATGTTTCCTTTTAAGGATACGGCACATCTCTTTGGTGGGTTTGTCGGCTTTGCCAGCCCACCACTCCTTGAAGAAAATTTGCAAGTTTTTTCTTTGTATTTCTTCCTCGTATCTCAACAGCGCTCTGATTTTTCGAAGACCTTTCTGGGCTTGAGGTTTTCCTTTGTTCACTTCCTCCTCGAGCCTCCAGAGTCTGTGGTAAAGAGCTTCCCTACGAGCCCGCCGCACAGTCTCGAGCATCTTCTTGGTTCTAATCATGATCTTTTGAGACTTATCGACCGCACTTCTCCAGCACTTGGCTGGGGACAAGCCGGAGGCAAATGCCTCCTTCCACACATCAGCAATCTCTTGATGTACAGAGGGGAGAGAGAAGTGGGCACACTGGCATGGAACCAAGGCACCTTGCGGATCTTGTTGGAAGGTTGGAAAGTGATAACGATCGGGTAGTGATCAGAGATGGTGAGGTCGGTGCGTTGCGCGAGGGACGGATGGCCCCATTGATGGTTAAAACTCTAAGAGATGTAACATCTATCAAGTCTAGCTTTCCTCAGGTCCTCGCCCGCTTGGAGATTTGACCAAGAAAATCCATTCGAGTCTTTGAATTCAACCAAATCCAAGTGAAGTTTGGTCTTGTCCCATGTTTCTTTCTCCTGACTGTTGATGACATTGCCCTTGCCCATTCATTTGTCCATAGGGTCCTCCACCATGTTGAAGTCTCCACAGATAAGCACGTTGTGGGGGAGCGAGTCCAAGGAGGCCCATGTGTTCCGTCTCTCTTATTCCCCGTTAGGGGCGTACAAAGAAACCAGAGTAAAACAAAGAGGAGCACCAAAAGAAACAGCGATCCATCGGTGGCTTTCATCTTCAATGGAGTTCTCAAGCTTTTCAAACCAAAGTTGATTAATACCGATTACCGTTACACCGGACCCCCGCTGGTGCACCGTTGAAATCCAAACATGGGTCGAGGAGACCTGTCTAAGCCGTTTTTGAAGGTCTTCTCCGTCAATTTTAGTCTCTTGAATACATATAAAATCTGGGTTTATGCTAATGTCGCGAAGCCATTGACCAATGATGGTCGCTCTTGAGGGGTCGGTTAGCCCTCTAGCATTTAACGAGATAGTTATCCGCTTCCAATCAGAGATAGTTATCCGCTTCCAATCACGGAACATTTATTGGAGCGTGTTGCAGGCAAGGAAGTTTATAGCTTCCTTGATGGATTTTCAGGCTACAACCAAGTAGCCATTGCCCCAGAAGATCAACACAAAACAGCCTTTGCCATCGAGTGGGGCATTTCTGCATTTCATGTGATGCCATTTGGGCTCATAAATGCACGTGCAACATTCCAGAGGCTCATGTGTCATGTCTTCAAAGAGTTCTTGCAAAAGAGCTTACAGGTATATGTGGATGATTTATGTGCCCATTCTCAAGAAAGAAGATACCACATCCCTGAGCTCAGACAAATCTTCAACAAGTGTAGAGAATATCGAGTGTGTCTGAACCCAGAAAAGTGTGTGTTCATGGTGCGTCAAGGTAAAATCTTAGGTCATATTGTTTCTAAGAACGGAATATCAACAGATGAGGACAAAGTCAAAGCTATAGCGGAGTTGCCGAGGCCAAGGAATGTTAAAGAGGTACAAGCCTTGATGGGCCATTGTGGATATTATCGTATGTTTATCCACATGTATGTGATCATAGCTAGACCTCTTTATGCCTTATTGACAAATTTTGAGTGGAATGACGAATGTGAAAATTCCTTCAATGAACTGAAGAGACGTTTGTGCACAGCACCAATATTGACCACTCCTGATTGGAATAAGCCATTCCATGTCCATGTGGATGCCTCCAATCATGCCATAGGATGTGTGCTAGCACAACCCACAGGTGACGAAAATTTAGATTTACCCATAGCATACGCTAGCAGACAGCTAACTACAGCTGAACGAAACTATACCACCACTGAGCGAGAGGGTTTAGGCATGGTATATGTTATGAAGAAGTTTAGACACTATTTATTGGCCAACAAGTTCAAGTTTTTCACTGATCATCAAGCTTTTTTATATTTGGTCAATAAACCTTGCAATAGTAGGATGCTTAGTAAGATGGTTCCTCTTACTAATGGAATATGACTTTGAAGTGGTTGTTAGGAAAGGTAGAACCCACCTCAGGGCAGATCACCTTTCTCACATCACTTCAGGAGAGCCAGCACAAGGAGTGTCTGATGAACTACTTGACGCTTATGTATTCAATTTACAAGTTGTTCCTAAATGGGCAAATAAGTTGGTACATGTCCTAACCTTTGAACCCATGCATAAGGATGTGAGAACAAGTAAAGAAGAAATTGTAAAATCACAAAACTATAAAATATTGGCAGGAAACATGTACAAACAAGACACGGAAGGTGTACTGGCTTGTTGTGTTTAGGACGATGAACATAGCAGTTGGTTGCAACAAGCCCATGAAGGGTTCCTAGGAAATCACTATTCTAAACAATGAACATTGTAGAATCTAAAACGTTTAGGAGTGTATTGGCCTAGTATGGACAAAGAAATACATGAGTGGATTAAGAATTTTCCATTATGCCAAGAGAAACCACCAGTGGAGCATGCCACCCTTTATCATGTGTCATTGATTCCAGATTGGAGTGCTCCATTGGTAGAATTTATGAGATCGGGAACACTACCTAGTGAGGCTAGCCTAGCAAGAAAATGAAGCATGGAGCAAGAGGCTCAAGACTATGCGTTAGTGGGAGACAACCTATATCGAAGAGGCAAAGATGGTTATCTAAGATTGTGCGTTCATGAATCAGACTATTTGAAAGTCTTAGAAATTGCACACGGTGGTGTTGCAGGTGGACACTTTGGTCCTGATCGAGTAATCAAGACCATCTATTCTCACGACTTTGGTGACCCACTCTTCATATGGATGCACATACCTATGTGAAGAAATGTGACAGATGCCAACGTGCACAATATCCAGTTAGAAAAGACGAGATGCCTTTGAGACCGATGATGGGAGGACGTGCATTTTCGAAGTGGAGTATAGATTTTGTAGGTCCTATTAGCCCCCCAGCTAGAAACTCCCATGCAGAGTACATTATTGTAGCCACAGATTACCTTACCAAGTGGGTAGAAGTGAAAGCCGCAACAAAGAATGATGCTCAAACTATGGCAAAATTCTTATTTGAGAACGTGTTCACAAGATATGGATTACCAATAGAGTTGGTAAGTGATAGAGGTACACACTTCTTGAATGAAGTCATTGAATGAAGTCATTGATACATAAGGTCTACCCCTATCATCCACAAGCTAAGGGACAAGTTGAGAGCACAAACAAGATCTTATGTAATGTCTTGACCAAGCTTGTAAATAACAAATGCTCTGATTGGGATAAATAGCTTCATCATGGATAGGTTTAGGTACCCTCCTTGGACATGTGTTTTATGCTAAAGGTATGGCCCCTTACCCATATAAAATAATGGCAATATTAAAGCTACCCAGGCCTAGGACACCAAATGATATTTAAAGATTTTTAGCTCATAGTAAACACATGAGATTCATTAAGATGTATGCCGACATAGCTAGATCACTGGCTAGCCTCACAAGGAAGTCCCATTCAAGTGGCATAATGAAGGGGAAATGGCTTACCAAGCTTTGAGGTCTAAGTTGATGGCCATAACAATCCTTGTCACACCACTCCCCTTTTCAACTGGTCTATGGAGTAATGCCTATTGACCCCTTTGAGTTTTTACATGGATCTCCCCAAACAGAATTTGTGCATGTAAGAAAGAATCTTAAGGTCTCTGCTAGACTATCATCACTCAACAAATTGGAGAAAATTCGACTAGATGCAGCAAAGCCATTGGAGGAGACACAATGTAAAAGGAAGGAAGCTCATGATAAAAAATTATGGACAAACAAATTATAGATGGGTATGCTTGTTCTCTTACATAGACCACAATTACAGACATAATTGCGAGGCAAGTGGCTTCCTCATTGGGAAGGATCATACAAAATTAGAGAAATGCTATAGTGGGTTGTGGTGCAATTAGAGACTTTGCTTGGCAAAGTGCAGCATATCACTACTCAACATCTTCAGGCTCAAGGCCTATCATCATCAACAAAATTGGAGCTCTTTTGGATCACCTTGCACTTTGCAAAATCTTTCTAGGTTGTACATAGCTCTCCTCTATTTTATCATTTTCATCAGAAAATTTTGCTTTTCTTTTGAGGTATTTCTTGTAATTTGGATGCCATTCCATAGCCCAATTCATGAGAAAGTTGCTAGAAAAAAATTGGGATTTTTTTGGAAGTTTTAAGAAAATTTATTATATTTTTTAGGATTTTTTTGGGATTTATTTTTCCTTTTTAATGCACTTTTTCTTGTTGAATTATATTATAAATGGATTTCTTTTATGAGTGGTAAAGGTGTCTTAAATTTTTGTCCTATTTCATAGAATTTTTTCTAATTTTCTTGGTATTCTTTTGATTTTTTCGGTGTCTTTTGGTTTTTTTTTTTATTTTTCTTCTATTTGAAGGATTATTAAAAAAAATAGATCCCTTTCTTTTTTTATGAAATCCAAAAACAAATAAAAAACACTTTCTCTCTATAATTTTCTCCCTCTCTATCTATCTCTCTTTTTCTCTCTCTAGCCCTCTTCCTATCTCTCTATCTCTCTCTAGTATCTCTCTTTAGCTCTCTTCCTCTCTTTATCTCTCTCTTTTCTCTCTCTCTCTAGTTCTCTTCCTCTCTTTCTATCTCTCTCTCCTCTTCTCTCAAGATTTCTCCCTCTCTCTCTCCTCCCTCTCTCTAGATCCCCCACTCTCTCCTCTCTCTCTAGATCCCCCATCCTCCACTTTCTCTCCTCTATCTCTAAATCCCCACTCTCTCTCCTCTCTCTCTAGATCGCCCCCCACATAGGATATAATTTTATCCTATGGTCTTTTTTTTTTTGTTTTTTAGAGATGCATAGTGTGTGAACTATAGATTGCACTTGGGGTGGCCAATTTTTTCACTTTTGGAGTCATTTTCATGTTTAGCGAAACAATTTAACTCATTTGGATCATTATTTGCCCCAAAATCTAACTAGTTTTCCTTCTTTTGGTCAAACCCCATATGTATTATTCCATTAAACATGTGATTTCTCACCTACGCATGTTTCACATGGTCCATTCCCTTCCTTTGTAGCAATAACCCATACCTACCCTCACTCTTCCTTGCCCCTTTCTTATTCACCCCTAGCCCACATGTATCCCTGCCTCGAACTATCTAATCCATCCATCCCATGCTATCCTTGTTTTCCATTGCTTCCTCATCACTTTCTTCATCCATTTTCGCTACTTGCTCTGGAGTCCAGTTTTGTTGTTACCTTGTGAGTGTTTTCTTTCCTTCTCATGTTGGATTGCTCATCTGTTCTTTTCAAGATTTTACTCCGCTCCTATGGTGTAGTGATAAATATTTGCTCATGGTTTGGCTATTCACTCTAGGGGATAGAGAGCTCATTAGGTGGTGGGTAACTATTGATCCAGTCAAAGTGGTGACTTGACAAAGTGGTGCATAGCTGGTGCACAAAGTGGCCAAGGACATGGGTGCACAAGTAGTTTTCTTGCAATGGTCTTGCAAAAAAAGTTAAATGAAGGTTGCAAAAGGGTTTTTTTGAAGGGCTTTTAAGGCTTTTAAAGTGTTATGGAAGGTTCACGTGAACCCTCCCTTATGTGCACATTTTAGAGAGGCTAATATCAAAAGTGGAAAAGAGGAAGTGAAGACAATACACAATAGCTTCTGTGTGGCCCCCCATTTAAATTCTTGTTTTCAATAAAGTCACTACAAGACAAAATAGGGAATCGTTGGTCTTTACATGAGAAAATTCTTGGGACAACAAAGTAAGCATCAAGATAGACATGTAGTTGGGAAGTGAAGTGATGTATATAGAGGAATCGACACCATCAAGGATCATTCTTGGAGATAGACTAAGTAAGCAAGAGCATAAACTACACTCTAAGAGCAAGAGAGAGCAAGACACACACACTTAGACAGTGTGCAGAGAGACAAAGTGTACAAAGAATGTGACAAATTATGCAAAGAGAGTGCATAGAGATCAACTAAACTTTGACAAAGTATCATCAAGGAGGTGTTGCAAGTCGACATTAGAAGTGAACAAAGCTTCAACCTTACTAGGAGCTTGCACAAGGCCAAGTTACTCGACAAGGTGAAGGACAAACATAAAGGTTGATTGCATGAGTAATTGTGATATTTTATGTACTTGTGTGTGTAATTCTTTGGCTTAAAGAGCTACACATAGAGAACATTCTCTTATTGTAGACAAAACTAGTGTAATCTTCTGTCTTAATCAAGACATAGAGGCTTTCGATGCAATTTGTCTTTCTTCTTTTGAATCTTCATTTTTTCTCCTAGAAGCACTCAAGGCCCTTTCAACTAAAGATCTCCCAACACCATCTTTATTTTAAAAGTGTCTCAAAATCATATTGTTCAAATCACACTATTCAATTTTTTTCTTCTATTTCTAAGTGATGATATCCCAATGTACGTGAGTACATCTAATTCTTAGAGTAGTTATTGTGATTTCATTACTTAAAATCCTTGTCATTTTTTGCTTAGAGTGTCAAAATTGCATAGCTTGGAAAAAATTGGCATAGTTTTCCCATGCCAAGCTCATTTGGAGCATAAAATTACACTGTGTCCACATATTAAAAGTGGTTCTCTCTTCATTCAAATTGTCTCTGGTCGTTGTCCATCAAATTGTCTTTGCTTGTGGAAGTGTCACTCCCTTATGAATATCAAATGAGGGGGAAGTTGCAATCCTTTGAAAGAAGTTTGTCAACTTCCACTTCCTTCCTATTGATATATTTTGGTAGTGATTTGTTTAAACACATATAGGACTGTTGGGGCACTTTTTTCCCTCTCACTAACATGCTTGTCATGCAAAAATGATGCCCTTGACTGTTTACCAAATTCACATGTTGTGCATAACTTCTGCATCCCTATGTGCAGCAAGGAGGTGGCCTATCTACAAGATGGACATAAAGAATGCTTTCTTGAATGGTGAGTTACAAGAAGAGGTGTTCATGGAACAACCTCAAGGGTATGTAGATCCAGAGCATCCTACCTGCATTTGCAAGTTGAAGAATGCCTTGTATGGCCTAAAGCAAGCCCCTAGGGCTTGGAATGAGAGGCTAGTGGACTTCTTGAAGAGATGTGGTTTCTCTCCAAGTGATGCAGATCCATCCTTGTATGTGAAGAAGACAAATGACAAGATATGTTTGATATGCATATATGCAGAGAAATTGGTGTATCTCTCTAACCCTAATTTCTTCATATCTTACATCTTTGCATAGTCTATTTTGTATAGAGTTATTGAATGGCCTAAACAGATCCATTTGAGGTGTTCTATAGCTTATTCAAAATCTTACAAACCATACTAAGTGTCGCTAAAAGCATAGGTGATTTGGATAAGTTTAAGGCAAGTGAATGAGAGTTTTTTGCAGGGTAGCAAAAAAGGTGTCTGAAGGGACCTAAGTATTGGGTTCATTTCACTTCTAGTGTGAAAATTTAAAGGATTAAATTCCATCACGCTTAGTGCCAAAGAATGTGGCGAAAATGAGGGTTAATGCCCTTGAAAAAGAACCCCTTAATGATTACAAATGATGGCAATGAGTGCCAAAAACTTTGCAAAAAATTAAAAAAGTCCAAGAATGTATGTAGGAGAATGCCAATATATTGTTCACAAAGAGGGTCCAAATAAGAGTCGTAATAACCTTGGGGAATACAAAGTTATTCCATGGATCCAAGAGATAATTCCTTGGTCGAAGGTTACAATAGGGGGCAATGAATACCGAAGGATATAACCAAAATGGTAAGGTCACATGAAAAAGTTTTCCAAATACAAGGTGGATACAAGGAACTTGAGACTTCACAACTATATGTTTGAATTGTGGATTACAATAATGAAACGTTGCCAAAAAGAATGATGATGTGCCTAAAGTTCAACTATGTCCCACCTAAAGCTTTCTGTGAAGAAAAACATATAAAGGTAAAATAAAGGCTTCACACAGAGTTGTAGTACATTTATGCCATCCACGTGTATGAACATTATTGGAAACGTCAAAAACTTTTTCTTGTTTTGGGTCCACAAAATTTAGGACGGTCTCACCCCCTCAGAACAAAAGTGTGCTCGACTGTCCCAGAAGCCTGGTTTAGTGGTTGAATCCCTCGCCTCTTGAGGCGGGGGCATGGGTTCAACCCCCCTGTGCTGCGGGACACCTGAGCCTTCGGGCGTGTAAACCGTGTTGCTGCCTTTGGGCGTGGAAACCATGCAGTGCCTTCGGGCCAGTTTACCCAGTGTTGTAAGTCCTTCCCGGTCTGAGTCTAACCCCTGTTCTTGTGGGATAAGGGGGGTCCCATGGGTACTATGCCCTTCCTTGTACAGTTGTAATTTCAAAGTTAAAGTCCGGGGGAGTAGGCCTCGGCCGAACCTCCATTTAAAAAAAAAAAAAAAAAAAAAAAGTGTGCTCGACTGACAATGGGTGCTCATTGGCAAAATTGCCCGTATGGCCAATAAAAAAGCTTCGAACACTTTATTTTTAAAACTATCCGTTGCTCTATATAAACAACATACTGGCAACATTGAAAAAGTACAAGTGTTCCATACTGCCCAATTTGAACCCACCCTGTTTTTACGTTCAATCGTGTGCCACACATAAAAGTAGTGGTTAAAGACTAAAATTTTGGTCTTCATAAAACATTAGTAATGATGGCATCATTCATGTCCTTCAAAGGCGAAATTATATGATGGCAACCTTTTCTGTGACCACTAGGAAACTAAGGGTGGTTTTAGAAAAAGGAATGAAAAATGAACATTCTCGCTTCGAACATGAATACCTATGGAGTTCTTTCAATCCTATATTCACACAACAAATGGAACACAAAGAAAACTTGCTGCCAAAATCTGAGTTGGCATCAAAAATATCAGACGAGCAAAAGTTTATTACTACTCCAACCTTTAATTTTTTATTATGAAATGTGCCTCACAAGTGCAGTATGCGACTTGGGGAAGGTCAAAATTATATGCAGCAAAGTATTCCACTTAGCCTACACCACAAAAGATAGTTCCACAATGAGAATACCATTCCAACGATTACTGCAACATGGCTTTTAGCCATTTGTTTATGCGGACTTCACAGCACTGCGACCGCTCAATGTGAAGTGAAGTCGTGAAGCATAGCTTATCTTGTATAGTTGATGGCTCCATACTATATTCCACAGGCGATTAGCTAAGAAAGGGCTCTCTCGCTCTCATGTCGTATGTGCGAGAAACCAAGGGCATTATAGCATATGGCACAGCAGGTGTCAACCTTCATAAATTGACTTTCAAGTCCAATAGTGTATCTTAGATCATGCCTCGTAATTATGAGATATATCGAACTTCCCACAATTTTCCTATACATAGTAGCATTTTCCAATGCTTCACCTCATGTAGTATCCAACTTTAGATTATGATCTAATGGCATAGAAATTGGCTTGCAATCGGCCATACCATACTTTTACAACATACTCAAGGCATACTGCCTTTGTAACATCCATATACCCGTTTTTGTATGTATAAACTCAATGCCCAAAAAATAGTGTAGCACACCAAGATATTTCATGTCAAATTCCTATATAAGGAGTTGCTTTACCTCTTTAATGTTTTCTTCATTATCACCAAGGCATATTATTAATGAATGATTGCCCTGGCCAAGGTTCAAATCCCGCCTAGGGCTGGATGCCTCAGAGTTCCCCAAGATGAGTGCCTCTACCTTACGAGGTCGAGTGTGTGTCTTTCCAATTCATTATACTCCCAAAAAAAAAGGTGTCCTACATTCAATGCAAGCCATCTAGCTTCATTGTTCAATTCTTGAGTTCGGACTTTTGAAAGGAACCTTCTTCCATAGTTGCATGAAAAGGCGTAGCTTAGCTCCTAACCGAATACACTTGGGATCATCGCGGCACTTTTTCCCCTCTTGAGGAGGTTCTTTTCCCACAGGTATATATACCCATAATCCTAAAGGATCGCTTATCTTTGCACATTCACTTGGTAATACATTCCAAGCTTCTTCTTCTTCTTCCTCGTGTTGTTCATGTGCTTCTATAGACCTCGAACTCCAACAGATGGTTCTTAATTTGTTTTCTCATCAATCTTCACACATGCTACAATCAAGTCATCAACATAAATAGCCATAATCGTGATGCCATCATCACCCTTCCTTGCATATAATGAATGATCTACATTACACATAGAGAATACAGTGGTGGTGAAGTAATCATCAAACCTTGCATGTTAAGCATGAGGGGCTTGTTTAAGCCCATACAAAGCCTTTTACAACCTAGAAACATATTATGGGTGCTTTGAATCCTCATATTCTTGTGGCTAGTTCATGTATACTTCTTCCTGCAACATGTAAGAAAGCATTCTTCACATCCATCTGATGTAAAGTGCATCCTTTTGCTATAGCTAATGCAACAAGCGCTCTAACAATAGACATTTTAGTGATAGTGTTGAATGTTTCCCCAAAATCAATGCCATATGTCTATGCATATCCTTATGCTACCAATCATGCTTTATATTGGCTTATGCTACCATGAGCATTGTGATTTACCTTGTAAACCCCCTTGCATCCTATGGGTCTCTTTCCTTGTGGCAATGGAACCAACTCCCATGTTTCATTTCCATAAAGTGCAGCCATCTCCTCATCCATAGCTTTCTCCCAATCTACATTTCCAATTGCATTTTCAAAACAAGAAGGTCCAGCATCTTGTATTATCTTGGTCATGTAGGCATAATGGCGATCCATGTAACTATCATAGGTGAATCGTTGCACTGAGTTTTGCATCCTCCCAAAAATTCTTGGTCTTGGATCACTTCTATTTGTATCATCTGCATGTGCCTTTCTTACTCTTGGAGTCTTCACAGAGGGCAATCCAAGTTCCTCATCAAGGCTATGTTCTAAACCACTTGAATCTCCATCAACGTCTTCAAAACTTGTAGATGTTTTAATACTAGCAGAAAGCTTCTCTTTACCTTCTTGGATGTAGTTGATGAATATGATGGATTGAAATTTCCACGCAATCTTTCACTCCATGGATTTGAGTTGGAACTATTTCTTGGTGACACATTGGTCCACTAAAAACTTAAGATTTTGCACTTGATTTTTTAGCATTTCCTTTGTCATTTGATGAATCAAGATTAAGTCCTTATTTGGCATATGCATAGAAGCTTGACATTTCATCAAACACCACATCTTTGTTTACGTTCACCTATCATGTGAGTGGGTTGTAGCATTTATATTCCTTTTGCTCAAGGGATTATCTAATAAAAATACATTTTTCTACTTTTGGATCAAGCTTCATCTTCAAACCATCTGGAACATGTACATATGGGACACAACCAAACGCTTTCTTATGTGATAAGTTTGCCTTTTTACCTGTAAACATCTCTTCAGGTGTAACTTGATATACAATAGCAGTTGGTGTTCTGTTCATGATATATACAATAGTGTGCACAACTTCTGCCCAATAACAATGAGGCCTATTCTTCTCAGCCATCAAGGCTCTTGCTACTTTTGGAATATGTCTAATTTTGTGTTCAACAATGTCATTTTGTTATGGTGTGTGCCAGCATGAAAACTGTGGTCAAATTCCATGACTTTTTAGAAAGATATTGAACTCATTTGACATGTATTCACCTCCTCCGTTAGATCATAATGCATGAATATACTTCCTTGTTTGTTTTTCCACCATAGCCTTGAAATTCTCAAAGTGACTAAACACTTCACTCTTCTCTTTCATGAAATAAACCCATACTAATTTCAGTTTATGGTCATCAATGAAAGTGACATAAAACCTACATCCTCCCATAGATGTGGTCTTTTCAGGACCCGAAACATATGTATGTACTATTTCTAGCACATTCTCACTAACATGCTTGTCAGGCAGAAATGATGCCCAAGTTGACATGTTGCACATACCTTCTGCATTTCTGCAACCTTGAAATTTGGTAGTCCATTAACAAGCTCCTTTGATTGCATCAATTTTAGCCTCTGCAATTTTGCATGTCCAATTCACTTGTGCCAAATCTCTATATCAGCAATAACACCTACACCTTTTGCAAACATGACTGCATTCATTTTAGGAATTTTCACATTTAAGTTGAACATCCTACCCACTTTGTTTCCTTTGGCAATCAATCTTCCATCTTGTTTGAACTCTTCTACATATAACCCATCAACATTGAACCTGAGTTCTAATCCCTAATCAAGCATTTGTCCAATAGAAACCAGATTCTTTATTATACTCAGAACATGCAGCACATCAACAAGATGTTTACCTTCTCATCCTCCATAGATAGTGCAATGTTTTCTGTATGCTCGATAGGATGTGATGTGTCATCACTTGTTTCAACATATCTGAGAACTGTCAATTTTTGCAAACTACTAAACCATTCTGCATGACTTGTCATGTGATTTGAAGCACTTGAATCAACATACGACACATTACCATTTGATTTTGAAACATTATCAGACATCGTATTCATTGTATGATGTTGGACCATGAACAATTTCTCATAATCATGTGCACTTGTAGATGCATAGTTATTGTGTTGCCTTCTTCTATTTTGATTCTTCAACTTACAATCACGTTCAAAGTGCCCATGTTTACCACGATTCCAACATCCTTTACCTGATTGGAAAATTCTACGGTCTCTTTGGCTCCTCCTATCTTGATTGACCTTGGTCTTGGTTACTATTTACTCTTCCACTTCTAAAGCCTCTACCTCTACCTCTTCCTTTGTCAGAGTATACCTTTCATTGGTAGTTCAAGTCCTCACAAAGATTTTTCTTCAATAATCAACATGGAAACCAAATCATTAAAATTTGAAATATTTTCCTTGGTCTAAATAGAAGTTATGAAATGCTTAGATGCAGCTCCTAAACCAAGGCGGCACACTTCCAACTTATCATTATCATCTACATTCGTGCCAATAGATGTAGGCGACTCACATATGCTTTTGATTTTCAGGGTGTAGTCACTTACCAACATGCCCTTTTTCTCTAGTTTATGGAGCTTGTTCTTGAGTTGCAATTTACATGCCTTTGTATTGGTCTCATACAATATAAATGAATTGTTCCAAGCCTATTTTGGTGTTTTGGTATCATGCATGTGCCCAATCATGCTATCCTACATGCTAACAGGCAACCAATACATTACCTTTTGTGCTCCTTGATTCCATTCTTCATATACTCTTAACGGGTCTGCACTCTGATTCCTCTCTAGTAACTACGAATCATTTTCATTCTCTCCTTCAATGTACTTTTGATATCCTTTCCCATCAAAAAATTCTTCATTCTGAATCTCCAAGCATGGAGCTTGTTCTTGTCAAGCTTATTGCTCATAAGCTGACTCATTCCATCAACACTTGCCATTTTTGCAGCAATTTGCAACACTAAAGATGTTAGAAGCAATACCTCTACTTGAATACTATCACACTATGACATGACACTTTGATCTCAAAAAAACACACTTTTCGTGTATCACAATACACAGAATTTCTTAGAATTTTAAAACAATAATATTTGAGTTTTATCAAATAGAACACAAGTTAACCGACCTGGTTTCTTTTTTTGGAACCCATCTTGTGGGCTCAAAACAGAGGTCGAGATGGCTCCAAAACATAAATCTAAGAAAAAGGAGTGACCATAAGGAGATAATTGGTTTTTTTATAGAAATATGAGGTCATATGTGAATCACACTTTCTCCACACCTTCTCGCATACTCTTCATTATCGGTCTTCCCCACAAGTTCTCTACAACCACAATGGCTCTAATACCATGTCATGAGAAAGGAGATAAGGAAGAGAGCTCACTTACACACTCTCACATACAAGAGGAGCACACACAGATTGAGGGAAGGAAGAATGATCTTCTTCTTCTTCTTCGTCTTCTTCTTCTTCTTCTTCGTCTTCTTCTTCTTCTTCTTCTTCTATTACATAAAAGGAATATACAAGGATGACCTAATACAAAAATACAACTAGTGCAATATATACTAAGAATAGTGCATACGAAAAATCTTAATGTCAACGAATGAGTGAGCTGGCAAGAAAAAAATGTGACATCACTCTTGATAGGTAAATCTAGTAAATCTCACTAAAGTATCCCTTATATATACGGGCATGACCACTATACATGTCAAAGAAATGAAAAAGTGATGCATATCATCCTCAATCATTACATGTTGAGCTTGATATCTCAACAACTAGATACAACTGAATAATTATGAAATGGAGTGTCTCCTAGATATAAAATGGAGAAGCACTCATAAATACAAAAGAAAATAATCATTTCAAGTTTGAATCTTAACCCTATGTAGTATACCGATTAGATATAACAAGGTAAAAACTTACATGCCAAATAGTGGGAAAAGACAAACACTCTATGAATGAGCTATCATTAGACCAAAATTCAAATCTTTCTTTGCAAGAATCCATAGAGACATGAAAATTTTATTATCATGAAAGGTGTACAAGCAACTTGAATGAGTCTTGTGAAAATATTCTTTAAGTTTTTAAGAATTTCATCGAGTTCACAATTAGAAATTCTTAGAGAGACAAAAATATAAAAAATATTAGAGTCCAAATAGAAGTCAAAATCGGACATGGGGTGGCTGACACGTGAGTAATCATTACATGTCAGCCATCCAACTTAATTGTTTTGGAAATTTTAGGGCACCCAACTTCATTGTTTTAATCTTAATGGAATTTGAATCCCATAAGTATCTCTTGAAGCATGCAAATTTTGACCATCTTGGACAGTTCTACAATCAAATTAAATGATACTTTTGAGGGATGTTTGACAATAACGTTATTGTTCAATGAAGAAAATTATAGCACAATGCCATGTCATAAAATGGTCACATGTACTCAAATTCACTACAACATATGAGGGGCATACTGATGGTCACACCCCGGCATCAATATGATCGTTGGAAATGCCGATAAAGACCATGTTAATCATACCGATGGTCACTTGACCATTGGGTATAACCGTTGAAAGCTTTTTGCTAGTATATGCATCAAAAAATATCATTGTCGGTATAGGCACCAGTATATGCATCAATATAAGCATCGATATAAACATCGATATAAGCATCGGTATATTCTTAGAAATACTAACGCTCATACCAGCACCTATATTGATGCTCATACCGACGTCGTCTTTTAATAATCTGAGAGCAAAAACTCGACAGTCGCTTGTGTTTTGAACTGCATATTGTTAGTGTCAAGTTTGCACAAGCATACATTGTGCTCGTCCATCTACATTGTAATCGTATTGTGCACACACACAGAGATCTCTCTCTCTACACACATCTCTCTCTAGATCTCGCTTCTTGGTAAGTGTTGCATGTAGTCTTTCACCCATTCTCTTTCTCTATGTTTTCTATTTTCTAATTTCTCTTTTATTTTGTTTTGCATGATCTTTTTGGCATCAGTCCTTTGGAATTTCACGAGAGATGATGTTGATTAGGTTTTGATGATAGTGATCTGAAGAATTACATCGATGTAAGTGATTGTTTTGTTCTCTATTAGAAATAGAGATATAGAGAAATAGAGAGAGAGAGAGATGTGAGAGAGAGAGATGAAACAAAGAGAGAAAGAGAGAGAGAGAGAGAGAGAGAGAGAGAGAGAGAGAAAGAGGGAGAGAGAGAGAGAGAGAAAGAGAGAAAGAGAGAGATGAAAGCAAGACAAAAAGAGAGAGAGAGAGAGATGAAAGAGAGAGAGAGAGATGAAAGAGAGAGAGATAGATGAAAGAGAGAGACAAAGAGAGAGAGAGAGAGATAGATGAAAGAGAGAGAAAAAGAGAGAGAGATATAGATGAAAGAGAGAGACAAAGAGAGAGAGAGAGAGATACATACGCACATAGATGTAAGTGATTGTTTTGTTCTTTATTAGAAATAAAGATAGAGAGAGAAAGAGACAGAAAGAGTGAGAGAGAGATGAGAGAGAGATGAGAGAGAGAGAGAGATAAAAGAGATAGAGACAGAGAGAGATGAAAGAGAGAGAGAGAGAGAGAAATAAAAGAGATAGAGACAGAGAAAGAGATGAAAGAGAGAGAGAGAAGGAGCTTTGGAGGAGCAGGTTCTAGAGGTGGATCTATAGGTGACTCTTGAGGAGGTGGATGTTGTGGAGGCAGTGTGGCTAACGTTGTGTCACCCATTTCTACTCCTAGAGTGAGTACCTCAGATGCAGGTACACCACATAGCACACCATGTACACCTTGGGGTGCTCATGACCATGATGAATCCAAGGTGTATTGTATATGTGATCGAGCTCCAATGATGGATGCGGTCAGAAAGGTGGCTATGCATGAGTGCATATGATAGCTATGCTCCATACAGTTTGGAAACTCTATCATGGTGAAATGGAGTGAATAGGACAAGGATTGTGAAAATTACATCACAAAGGAGATCTATCATGAGTAGCGGCCAACACCTTGGCACCTTGTTGTCAGCTCATAGTGGATTCAACACACTGCACGTGAGGTGATGTCCCATCAATGATCAGAGGCTCGTGATGCTTTCAAAGAAGGCTTACTGAAGCTTGCATGTTTAGATGTTGAGGAGTGGAAGATGATTAGCGATAAGCAGTAGCATACTCCTCATCAATATTGTCAATAGTGAGATTCAATGGCCACACATCTAGATAGGGTCGAGGTGTCACATTTGGGTAGCAGCAGGTATGACATTATGCGTCATGAGTTTGTAAGTGTAATTTTGATGATTGAATTTTCTTATGTTAAGCATGTCAGGTATGTTGATCTAATGTTTTGCATATTTGTTGCAGGATTTGGTAATGGGTCGTCCTCTGACACGAGGAGAGGAGGCTTATGGATATCATCATGGATTGGTTGCATTGTTGGAGGACTTGGAGGGGTGCAGTGCGGTCATTTCATGGGAGCATCTATGATGAGGTGAGCTTATAAACTTGGTTTGGTGTTTTTTGGTTGTTGTTTATGAATATGATGTCAATTTGTCTCATTTCATGAATGTGCTTTTGTTGTAGGACTACAGATATAGATGTTTTGATCCCTCTAGGCATGTGTATGGCAATGGTGTGCCACAATTTTGTATTTGGTTCATATATGATAGTGGTGCACCACAATTTTGTATTTGGTTCATATATAGCAGTGGTTTGTTACATTTTGTATTTGGCTCATATATGGCAGTGGTTTGCCACTCTTTTGTACATGGTTCATTTATGGAATATATATATATACCTTTTGTACATGGTTCATTTATGGAATATCTCTTTTGTACATGGTTCATGGTTCATTGTGCACCTACATATCTCTTTTATGTTTGACAATGTGTTTTTGCTTTATCAAATCATGTTTTGGTTGTCAGTCATCTAAACCCTAAATCAATAATAGTAGAGTACATGTCACATGTACTCGGTTTTTTTTGGAAGAGTGTATTATCTTTTGCTACACAATAACATGGTAATGTTGTTGCAACAAGAGACAACACACTCTGCCCAAAAAAAAAAATTGCACATATGGTCGTTGGTATAGGTGATTGTATGAGTGTTGGTATGCCCACGGACATACCAATGCTTATACTGATGCTTTTGCTTAGGGACATACTGACGCTTACACGGACAATAATAATATTAATGCACATACCATCGATTATACCATCGGTTTGCAGATAGATAATGGTGCCCATATAGGCATTAATATATTAGCACCCATACCGGTGCTGATACTGATGGTATTGGGCAAATATCGACATGTATACCAATGCCTATATCGACAATTATATCGGCATTATTATACTAGCATGCATATTGGTGCTTATATTGATGCCCAGGTTGAATCGCACCCGTGTTTTTACGTCGGTATAAGGCCCAATATACCCCTCATATGTTGTAGTGAGTTGTTGGCATCATACGGGAAGAGGCAAGTACAGGCATACATGCAGATATAGCACTGAGGCAACCCATCAATTTTTTTCAATCCTTACATTATTTTAAAAGTGATTCTCATCACTGAAAACCATTGTAAATACTGTTTCACCCTTTTGTAGCTCCATTTTGTGCAAGCCTAGGAGTCCTCGAGCTTGAGGAGCTTTAGTAGTATTTGCCTACCAAGTTTCATAATTTCAGAGCTCGTTTGAGCCTCCAAAATAGCTTTGGGACCTAATTTTTAACTAGGCCGGACAATAGGTCTGAACAGGACCAAAGCTAGTCAAAAACTATAAATAGAGCTAGAGAGCTCATTTTTGAGCTATCTTGTTGTAGATTTGAACTTGTATGAGAACTTTGTTGTAAGAGGAGTGATTCCATTATCTTGCTCTCTTTGTTCTCGCCATGTGTGCACGTGTGTGTGTATGTGTGTGCATGTTAGTGTGCTTCTCACTCACACACTTGTGCCTTCACTTGCTCGAGGTCTTCATACCATCCTCATGTCTTCCCGGATTGACATTAAAGGAGGTGCTACTCATCACTGAGCTACACCAAATTTTGGCACCGCTATCGGGGATCGAGCTTTGAGGACTAGCATGTGATGGTAAGACATAGAGAGGACGCGTTGGAATGGTAAGTAGTAAGTAATTTTCTTGCTCTTCACCATTTTCTCCATCTCCATCCTCCTTTCATAATCCCACTTCCATTTCATTCTCCTCATTTGCTTGGTGAGAGTTTGAGAGAGAGCGAGTGTGCATTGTTGTGTTTGTATGTTTTTGTTAGTGCAATTCACAAGCCTTCACACTTGGCTTGTAGTTCTCACACATATGGAGAAGCATGGGAACCAATGCTAGAATATAATTACTCATTTACTCCTTGTAAAAGTCATATTTGACTTAGAATCTTTGTAACCACGTACCCAAGGCAGTCGTGGACTTTATTAGTTGTAAAGTGTCAATCAATTAAGAGAATATCTCCTAGGATGTAGGAGCATGATTATAGAGAGCCAAAAGTTTGAATTCAAATTCAAAATTTTGAACTCAACTACTATAAAAGTGATCATCAAAAAGTCGCGGGTGTACAAGTCACTTTCCGGGCTCTTCATTCCCATCTCTGTATGTTTGTAAGGTCTACCTTGTTGCCTACACCTTACCACATCATTTGGCTATGGTTTCCAAGCCAATGATTTTGTATACAAGTGTTCATCAATACATATATCTACATTGTTCATTTCTGAGTTCTCTGTCATAGTCTCTATAAGTCTGTCAACTTGTGGAGATCATATCTCACTCATTCCTGCACCAACTTCAAAGATCTATATCTTGTTGGAACCAGCTCAAAGCATACTACGTGCTATCAGGATTTGAAGGATTTATATTCAGCCATTTCATAGAAAAGTCCGTCTAAGTGATCACTGGTCGAAGTCTGCAACAGTCCTAAAATATCCGGGGTAAAGGTTTACTTGTTAAATTAATTTCTCTGAGCATAGTTAATCTTTTTAAGTGATTCCACTTGGAATAGTTAGATTACTAAGCTACTTAGATAGCCCTAAAAGGCATTTTTTCAATTCCTATTGTGTTGGTCATACTGAGCAAAAGTTGCAGCAGGTGTATAGTCAAAAATAAAAGGTTTTCTTAAAGACTTGAAGTTCGGAGTTGTCTATTTTGATTCATTCTTTTCATACATCATTTCCAAAGTACATAGGCCATTTTATGGTGTCATTGGAAAGCTAAGAAGGTCTACTTATCAACTCTGAAACATCAAAGGGCTAGTACAAATCAGGATTTGGTAGTACCTACTCATCCTCTTGAAGTGTCCATCCATCATTCCCAACAGTGGTATCAGAGCAAGTTAAGGTAAAATGGGAGATGGTTTTCCTTCATTTATTGATAAACTAGACAGGAACAACTACCAGGCATGGTCTCTAAGGATGAAGAAATACCTACAAGGAAGGAGTCTTTATGGATACATCTGAGGAGATGAGGAATTGCCCTCATTCAAAACTAGAGGACTACCAAAAAAGGAAGAACATGAGAAGCTCAACACATGCAAGGATGCATTAGCAAGGTCTTACTTACTCAACTCCATCTCTGATTTTCTTTTGCCACATATTAGAAATTGTAAGACATCCCAAGTGACTTGGGAAACCTTATCATCCTATTTTTCTTCCAACACAAGGGCCAGAAAAAACCAATTGTGGATTGAATTCACCACACTAAGGAAGCAACCTAAGCAGGCTATTTCAGAGTTTGTGACTAAGATTAAAGATGTAGCAGATCAGTTAGCAAGCATAGGAGAAGAGATTGAAGAAGAGCAGATAGTAAGGCAAGTGATCAATGGGATTAAAGCTGATGACAAATGGGAAAGCTTCACCACTGCCATGGACCTATACATGGACATGCAAATTCCAGATCTTACAACTCTCATGGGGCAATTGTTCACTCATGAAGCCAAGCTCAAACAATAATGGAGACACATCCAAAGGTAATAGCTCTTCTTCCCTATACACTGATAAAAGTAAGTCTAAAGATAAAGGCAAGAACAAGAAGATAGAAGATGAAGGCACTACCTCCCAAGCCAACTATGCAGGGAGAGATAGATCATCAAGAGGAAGGGGCAGAGGAGGTAAGCAAGATAGGGGGAGATCCTATAACTCCTCACCATGCAACATTTGTGGTTTATCAAATCATACTACAGATGAGTGTTTCAGGAATTACAAGAATCAGAGAGGAAGAGGATATCAAAGAGGTGGATACTCACAGTCAAGAGGCAGATTCAACCATCATCAAGGGTACAACAACAATTACAACAACAACTACAATGGCAACTACCAAGGAGGATTCAAATCTAGAAAGGACTACAACAATTACACAGAAGAACAAGATGATTCACTTTTGATCATGAACATGACTTCAAAACTAGGTACAAATGATGACCATCTCTTCTACATTGACTCAGGATGCTCAAATCATGTGGCTAGCAATGTAGCTCTACTCTTTGACCTTGAAGAACCAAGAGGTAAGCATCAAGTACAAACAGGTGATGACACCAAGCACTCCGTAGTTAAAGTTGGAAATGTTAAGACTCGTGATGGAAATCAGAACTTGATGAGTGTTGGATAGATTGTGGAAAAAGGTTTGCAGGTTAGATTCAACCAATTTGGAGCATTTGTGGAAGAGCCCAAGCAGGGGTTCAAGAGAATTGCTAAAGGAGACAAGACAGGTAGACTTTTTACTTTTGAGCTAGAAGATACAAAGAATATTGCACTATACAATTATAAAGATCAAACATTTTCAGAGCTTGAGATTTGGCATAAAAGATTAGGGCATGTAGGAGAAAGAACCTTGAAGCAAATATGCAGGGATCAATGTGTAATTGGAATACCTAATGTTTCCAAACAACACATGATTTATAAGTGTGGTGCTTGTCAGTTTGGGAAGTCTCACAGGTTACCCTTCTCAAGGAAAGGCTACATGCATGAGGACTACCTAGAACTTGTCCATACAGATGTATGGGGACCAAGCAAAGACCCTTCAATTTCAGGATCAAGGTACTATGTATCTTTTATTGATGATTATAGTAGGTAGATTGTATTGTACTTTATGAAGCACAAAGATGAAGTGTTCAACTATTTTAAAAAGTATCTTGCACTTGTTGAGAATCAGACAGGGAAGAATCTAAAGAGGCTAAGGTCAGATGGAGGAGGTGAGTACTTATCCAATGAGTTTGAAGCATTCTTGCAGGACAGAGGAGTCAAGAGAGAAATCACCACAAGGTATACTCCTGAACAGAATGGGGTAGTTGAGAGAAGAAATAGATTGATTGTTGAAATAGCTAGGTCAATGTTGAATGAAAAAAAGTTACCTAACTATCTATGGGCAGAGAGTGTATCTACTACCACTTACCTCATAAACAGGTTACCATCTAAGTCCCTTGATGGGATGAATCCTTATGAAGCATGGCATGGAAAAAGACCCTCACTTGATCATTGCAAGATATTTGGATGTGTAGCATATGTACACATTCCTTCTCAGATAAGAGGTAAGCTAGACCCTAAAGCTGAGAAGTGTATCTTTATTGGATATGATTTGAATCAAAAAGGGTACAGGTTCTACAACCCTTCAAATAAAG
The DNA here is from genome assembly GCA_020310875.1 of Ceratopteris richardii. Classification (NCBI taxonomy): domain Eukaryota; kingdom Viridiplantae; phylum Streptophyta; class Polypodiopsida; order Polypodiales; family Pteridaceae; genus Ceratopteris; species Ceratopteris richardii. Next base: position 147,917,579 of record CM035436.1, on the reverse strand, counting down.
GATTCATGGTTAGTAGAGATGTTGTCTTTGATGAAAATGATTCTTGGTATGAGAATGAATGCAGGAAGTTTAAACTACCCTATGACTTGGAGGAGGAGTTTCCAAGTCTTACTAAGGAGAAACCTACTCAGAATGAAGACACCAATTCAGATGATGAAGACATTATCAATCTTGAAGAATTCAAGGCATGGAAGTCCAAAGGCAAACTCAAGATGAAGAAACTTGAAGACATACCTGAATCTTCAAATCAATCAATCAGAAGATCACAAAGGGAGAGCAAAAAACCTATTAGATATGGGTATGATACCTCTCTTGTTACTAAACATTCTATTTATCTTGCCAAAGACTTGTCAATTGAAGAAACAGGATCATATGAAGAAGCAAAAACTTAGATAGAATGGAAAGAAGCTATGGATGAGGAGATTGAAGCACTCAAAGAAAGTGACACATGGGAACTAGTACCAAAGAAAGAATCCATGAAGGTAATTGGATCCAGATGGATCTATAAACTCAAAAGAAATTCAAATGGGTCAATAAATAGGTACAAAGCTAGATTGGTGGCCAAGGGTTTTGCACAAACCCAAGGCATTGACTATGAAGAAACATTCTCACCTGTAGCCAAGATGCCAACCATCAGGGTGTTGGTGAGTGTGGCTGCATCTAAAAATTGGAACATGTATCAATTGGATGTAAAAAATGCTTTTTTTAATGGATGGATTTCAGAGGAGGTATATATGTCACAGCCTCCTGGCTATGAGGATCCTAACAAGGTAACACATGTATGCAAATTAAAAAAGGCTCTTTATAGATTAAAGCAGGCACCTAGGGCATGGAATCACAGGTTGACCACATACATTCAAGACCAAGGTTTCGTCATGAGCAAGGCAGACACTTCTCTATTCATCAAGAGAAGTAATTCAGAGGTAATATACCTATGTGTATATGTTGATGATATCATACTTACAGGTAATGATGTCAATGGAATCAGACAAATCAAGAACTAGATGATGAAGGAGTTCAAGATCAGTGATCCTGGATTACTAAAGTATTTTCTTGGACTTGAGTTAGTCTATACTAACTCTGGAATCTATATTACTCAGAAAAAATACATACAAGATATGTTGAAGAAGTTTCATTTGCAGGATGCCAAAGTTGCAAGTACTCCAATGGAGGTAAACCTAAAACTAAGTGCCCATGAAGGTGATGAACTTGATGATATTACAGGTTACCAAAGCATAGTGGGAAGCTTGAACTATGCTACCTTAACAAGGATAGATATTGCATATGGAGTTAGTGTGCTAAGTCATTTTATGCACAAGCCAAGGGTACCTCACTTGGAGGCTGCCAGAAGAATATTAAAGTACCTCAAGGGTACTCAACATCATGGTTTGTATTTCCCTTACACTTCAGACTTGGATATTAAGATCTATTCAGATGCAGAATGGGCAGGATGCAAGGATGATAGAAGGAGCATTTCTGGATACATTTCATTTGCAGGTGATAAACCAATATCATGGTCTTCAAAGAAGCAACCTACTATTGTTTTATCTTCTACAGAGGCAGAGTATAGAGGATTGGCTAATGCCACTCAAGAAGCCATATGGATCAAGTTATTGTATACAGAATTGGGTTTATACACTAGGTCACCATTGATCTTTGGAGATAATACAAGCTCACTTCACCTTGCAGCTAATCCTATTTATCATGCCAGGACCAAGCATATAGAGGTCCATTACCATTCTGTATAAGAGAGAAGCTATTAAGCAAGGACATGCAACTAACATATGTATCAACCAACATGCAGTGTGCAGATTTGTTAACTAAAGCATTGGATGGAACCAAACTTTGCAGGTTCAAATCAATGATTGGATTGCAGGATATACATGAAGACTGAAGATGAAGACCAAGCCAAAATTTTTTGCTTGAGGGGGAGCTATTGGTGCAATTCACAAGCCTTCACATTTGGCTTGTAGTTCATACACATATGGAGAAGCATGGGAACCAATGCTAGAAGATAATTACTCATTTACTCCTTGTAAAAGTCATATTTGACTTAGAATCTTTGTAACCACCTACCCAAGGGAGTCTTGGACTTTATTAGTTGTAAAGCATCAATCAATTAAGAGAATATCTCCTAGGATGTAGGAGCATGATTATAGAGAGCCAAAAGTTTGAATTCAAATTCAAACTTTTGAACTCAACTACTATAAAAGTGATCATCAAAAAGTCGCGGGTGTACAAGTCACGTTCCGAGCTCTTCATTCCCATCTTTGTATGTGTGTAAGGCCTAACCTATTGCCTACACCTCACCACATCATTTGGCTATGGTTTCCAATCCAATGATTTTGTATACAAGTGTTCATTAATACATATATCTACATTGTTCATTTCTGAGTTCTCTGTCATAGTCTCTATAAGTCTGTCAACTTGTGGAGATCATATCTCACTCATTCCTTCACAAAATTCAAAGATCTATACTACATGGACCTCGACTTGTTTTTGTAAGAATCGTACGTGGAGTTTTGGAACAAGTATTTTTAAGTTGGCCATTAGGTGAACTTAGGTAGCCATAGGATTTTGGGGGTGAAGAGAGCTAATCTCAGGGGGGTCCTATGTTTTCTGAGGTGTGTCTGTCAATTCATTGTAATCCAGGGCAATATTAATCGGTGAACCCTTGCAGGAACATTGTGCGCGATCAAGGCATTCCAAAGCAAGCTAGCAAGGGTGAGTACCAAGCTTGGGAGAAGTCTACCTGGGCTTGTGCAGCAGTCTGAGCAACCAGAGAATTGAGGTTGGAAGTTCTCTCAACCCTCCTTCATCAATTCCTACCATAGGCTAAGTACGACTTAGGTGTGGTGATTAATTAGAATAACGCTAGGCATGAATCAAGTCCAAGAGAACTAATCAACTAAGTACAAGCATTAAGTAGAGCTTAAGTGTGAAAATTCTAAGGAACAAAAGTAGACTTGAATCGAACAAATATCAAGTGCAAAATTCACTTAAGTAATCCTGAAGACGTGATTCCAAACAAGGGCTTAACACAATATTCAACTAAAAAGAACAAAGTGATTGGTACAAATTAACCTGCAACGAGAGTGTACTTGGGACCAAGGGGGTAGAGAAACCAAGCATATGAACCTTAGGTCAGGAAGACACTTAGGCCGAGACAGACAAAGCCTCACATCTTCTGAAGCTAGTGTCAATCACACCGCTAGGACTTGGGCCCAATAGTTGAGTGATTACCCATACACTCCAAGATCAGAAACAAGAGATTCTCAAATGTCCTATCACATGGAGAGACCAGTAGGTAGTTCAAGGGTGGCATACCTAGAAAAGCGAGAAGGACCTTACAAGACTCAATTGGAATATATCAAGACTAATCGTCTAGGTGCTCGCATCTACGAAGACGGTCTGAGAAGATCTGTGGTCCAGATTAAGAACCCCGATCAACCCCATGGACTAGAACATCTGGTAGTCAAGTTCGAGGATGGAGCATACCTAGATAAAGAAGGGACTATTTATGTAGTCACCACCCTTCCAGATAGGACAGATGAGTTCGGAAATGTGATCGCAGAGACTGACATGGGTGACATAGAGCAAGGGAACTTAGGGAGAGAGCCGAGGACTCCCCGTGGCAAATTAGTCCTAACCAGAATCATGACTCTAGACTGGGTTCCTCAGGACAATAAAAGTATAGATTTGCTTTTAAACCGAGAAACCGATGAGGCTTTTTGGAGGTATAAGCCTGACCAGCCTCATGAAGTAGGAGCTCTCACAATTTATGAGTTTAAAGACCGTGATAGCCTAGGAAAAGTAACATACCTAGACAATACGTCAGAGAGGATCTTCGTGGTCTCAGAGCATGGGAGACATACCTACACTTGGAAGGGTGAATTTGTTTTTCCTCAACCTCGTTCCAATGTGTCCTACAACCACCAAGGAGCTGGGACCTCCCAAGCTCATGGAGCTCAAAGGGACAAAAGTAGCGACAGACCCGAGGTAAGCTTTGCCAACCCCCTAGGAAGAGAAAGGATGAGAACAGGAACGGATAAAGAAGAAACCGAGGGACCTAGAGCCTCAAGGAACCAAAGAAATGTTGATGATCTCCCTTTGCCAAGAGCGAGAGAACACACTAGGACCCTGAGGCCAACCCAGCTGGTGAAGTCCATGAAGAATTACTTTGATGGCACTAGAGACCCTTATGACCATGTGGCAGAATTTAGGCAAGTCTTGAGAGCTAAACAAGTTGAGGATCTATTCACGCAATACAATGCTTTTGGGCTAACCCTTAGAAACACAGCTCTTACATGGTTTCAACCACTACATGAGAGGCAGTTTAGGAGCATAGACCAACTTTTAGAAGCTTTCATCACTAAGTTCTCTAAGAGTGGCATACGGCATAATACTTCCTCCCTGATTCATAGCTTCAAGCAAACTCCTCAAGAGACGGTCCGACTGGCAGGAAGATGGTTTAGGCAATACCTAGAGAGGTGTGCGATGCCTGACCTACCCACACCAGCTAAGCAAGTGGCTCTATTCTTAGATGGATTGCTGAGTACCAAGCTCAGATCATATGTATATCTGAAAGACCCCAGAACCATAGAAGAATGTGTACGCATGTGCATAGACATTGAGGATAATCTAGGAGAGGAGCTGGAGCTTTCAAAAATCTACAAGGATTCAGATAGCTCTAGCAACCTTACTTCGGTCAATCCACATCTATCGAGGAACTTGCCGAGAAGGTAGCTCAAAAACTAGGTGTCTATAGCAAACAAATTCCAAGATTTGTGCCAGGAAAACGATGCTATACTTGTGGAGGTGACCATATGGTGAGTGTATGTCCCATTATCGCTCAACCCCACGTGAATCCTAGTAGCCAGTATTGCACCATGGAGTGAAGGTACACAAACCACACCGCACAAGATTGTCCTTATAACAAGCAAACTGTCAGACAAAACTACCCTCAGCCATATCCACAACAAGGTAGATTCTAGACTCAATACCCACCACAGCAATATGGTAGGCCCCAGTAATTCTACCAACCACCCTATCAAGGGAAGCAGAGACCTCAACCAGTCCTAGCGCAGCAACCCCTTGCTCCAAATATGCATCTGCTGAAGAAAATCTAAATAGATCCATAGTTCCAGTAACACCATTGCTATCAGAAAGTGATCCAAGTGACCATAGTTTTGACTCCACACATATTGATAGCCCACAGGCTTACTACATGCAGTCACCCGAGCATAATGAGTCATACTATTATGAAGAACCCACTGAACTTAGTTGGGAGCCAGATTATATGAATGTCATGTACACAAACCCCAACTCTAGGCCTCAACCTAGGAAGATAAGGCCTCCATTCCCTAGAGGGCCATGCTTTCGATGTTAGGGAGATCACCTCATCCGTGATTGCCCTCTACCAGCACCTACACAAACCCAATCTGTGACAATTCAAGGATTTTGCCAGACTGTGGAAAGGAGCATTTGTTACGAGAGTGTCCCAAGAACCCCGTCAATATGCCAAAAATCGCTCCGATCAATGTTATTGGGTTAATAGTAGACTCTATAGGAAGTGTGACTTCCACTGCCCCAGTGCAAGTAGTCACCCGAGCTCATGCTTTGCAGCAAACTCAAGGAGTAGGGTAGGAAAAGAGTTCTGAGGTTAGTGAGACAGAGAGTATAACCAAGAAAAGGACAAGAGCTTGGAGAGATAGCCAGGAGAGAATGAAAAGACAATGGTCACAAAAAATGAGTGAACTAGAGGAAAGCTTGAGAGAAACAAAAGCCAAGATAATTGAACTCACATCTCAAACTCACTCTCACTCCACCCCACCACCCCCATTTCCATCTCCCTCCAACCCATCACCTTTTATCCCCCAACCTTCTAATCCACCACACGTAACCCACCCACAGTAGGATCAGTCCTAGCCGATCCCACTCCTAAGGATCTAGACATGATGCTTAAAGCATATCAGGCCAGAATCCAAGAAGGTCCAAATGTAATAGATCATGACAAATGTTACCCTAGGGCCGACCTAGAGATAGATCGAACAAAGCTTTGTGCTAAGATGGTCGAATTGGCGCAAGCCATGTTTGAAGTCAATCGTTTGTTCAATGGCTCTAGCTCCACTAGGACACCATTGCATTTTGACGGTCTATTAGATAGATTGGAAAGGTTACTTGCAAAGTCTGGAAAAGGAGCCTCCTCCCAGTTTGAGGAGAGTGCAAGTGATAGAATAAGCATTCCTCCCTAGGAAGCTTATGTGCCTAACTCCACTGAACTAGACACATCTTCTTCTATGAATCGATATTCTCCAGCATTTTTGTGAGAGATTCAAGAAGAGAAATGGGCTAAAGAAGGTGAAGAACCACCTCCAATTGAAATGGTGGATGATGCGCATGATCAATTCCCACAAGACCTTCCTTCCCTTTATGGAGAGCAAGAGAGTGCCCAATCTCATGAGAGGTTAGACTTCGAATCTAATTCCTTGCAGGAATCACCCCATTTCACAGGCCCCTGGGAAACTAAGTCTACGTGCATGAGAGCGCCCACGATCATGATAAGAAATGAAGATTCGATCATATCTAGGAATACGGAGGTAGTAAAGAACACTAAAGTGCAGTGCAACCTCACTTTAGAAGAGCCAAACAAGTGCCAGACATAGCAAAATCTCGTTCCCAGGTAGGATCTCATAGAACAGTGCTAGAAATACCACTGGATAAGATAGGAGACATGAGCGAAGGAGAAGAAGGAAATACCTATCTCCCAATTACCCATCAGGGATACACAACCAAGGCAATTTCGGACTCAGGTGCAAGAGTTGCAATTGCTACCACTTCCCTATGGAAGCGTTGGGGCAAACCAGCACTCAGGCCGACGAGAATGAAATTGTAGATGGCTGACGGTCATATTGAGAGGCCCTTAGGATTGTTAGAAAGAGTAACTCTCATTACATGTGGTGTTGAGTTTGAGCATACTTTTGCTATATGCGACTTTAGCAAAAATCAAGCCTACGAGATGATTTTAGGAAGGCCATTCATGCGACAGTTGCAAGTGGAGATTGGGGAACCAATTCATTGTATTTGCAACACCTAGGTGTAACAACCAAAGTCAATCTCAAGGATTACCTCATAGAGATGTACCGCCTATTCAATGGAATCCCATCCATAGAGCCAAGGATGACACGGAGTCAGTGCATTCCATAGGATCAGGATCCTCATGGATGCATGAAGACACGCACTTATGGATGTGTAAGGTAGCAGTCGAAGAAGAGAAAAGAGACAAGGCCAGAGAGGTAGGTGCTAAAGAAACCCATAGATCAATTCAAGACCTAGCCTATGCACCTATAGTATTCCGTGACGAAGAATTTGAACCTCATAGTTGGGCGGAAATTTTGGCAACAATGGATGTAGCCATCAATGAAGAACAATGGACACCCCACTGTGACGAGGATGGTTATGACATTTCAGTCTTCTCCATAGAGCCAATTATGGGAGATTCGATTCTGGAAAAATGTGAACCTAGCACTGATGCATTTGAGGATGCAAGTGACTCCGATCTAGAGTCAATCATCATGGACCCACCATTTGCCTCAGATAAAGAATACCTCTATGAGGTAGAAGTTCACCCTCAGAGACATGAAGAGCTCACTAAGGATGTGAGATTAACCACACAAGTGACCACCAAGAGTGAAGTAAAGAAAAGAAAGAAGAAAGAAGTCACACTGGAGGAAGAAGAATCTTTGTTTGAGGTCCCTAAAAATTTCAAGAAGTATGAAGTGGAAGATAGGAGAGTCATGGTAAGAATGCCTAAACATGAGGCACAATCAAGAGAAGCCTATGTTAACAAAGAAACCACCAAGAAAATAGTTGTAGCCATAGAAGAAGGAGAAGAAAGGTGCACCTACATAGGACATGACTTGACGGAAGAAGAAGAGCAAGAGTTGATAGCTTTGCTAAGAGATTACAGAGATGTATTCGCTTGGAGCTACAAGGACTTGAAAGGTGTAGACCCTGACATATGCTCACACACGATCCCCATGACCTCAGATGCCAGACCCTCTAAACAGAAGCCATACACATACAATGACAACTATGCTGCGAAGATCAAAGAAGAGATAGATCGCTTAGTGGAAGCTGGATTTTTCTATGAAATCAAGCACACTGAATGGGTTTCCCCCATTGTAGTGGTGCCCAAAAAGAATGGTAAACTACGTGTATGCATTAACTTGAAGAAGGTTAACGCAGCCACTATCAGGGATAGTTATCCACTTCCAATCACTAAGCACCTATTAGAAAGGGTAGTAGTCAAGGAAGTGTATAGCTTCTTAGATGGCTTCTCTGGTTACAATCAAGTGGCCATTGCACCAGAAGATCAGCATAAGACAAGCTTTTGCCACCAAGTGGGGCATATTTGCTTTTCAGGTAATGCCATTTGATCTAACCAATGCGCCCGCAACCTTCCAGAGACTAATGTGCCATGTGTTTAAAGAGTTCCTGAGAAAGAATTTGGAAGTTTATGTGGATGACCTTTGTGCTCATTCCAACATCATACAGACACATATACCTGAACTCAAACAAATCTTTGACAAATGTAGAGACTATCAAGTTTTTCTGAACCCAGAAAAGTGTGTTTTCATGGTCAGGCAAGGCAAGATTCTAGGACACATAGTGTCAAAGAACGGCATATCTACTGACAAAGAGAAAGTGAGAGCTATCGCAGAACTACCTAGGCCAAAGAATGTCAAAGAATTGTAAGCTTTCATGGGGCATTGTGGGTATTACCGACGTTTTATACACATGTATGCCATCATTGCAAAGCCTCTGTAAGGACCATTGACCAATTTTGAGTGGACGGATGAATGTGAGAAATCTTTCAATGAGCTTAAACGACGATTGTGTTCAGCTCCAATCTTGACTACACCGGATTGGAACAAGCCATTCCATGTCCATGTGGATGCATCCAATTATGCTATTGGATGTGTGCTACCACAACCTACGGGCGAAAGTAATATGGATCTTCTAATTGCCTATGCAAGCAGACAGTAGAACGCAGCTGAACGAAATTATACCACTACTGAAAGAGAAGGATTAGGCATGGTATATGTGGTTAAGAAATTTAGGCACTATTTGCTTGCAAATAAATTTAATTTTTTTACTAATCATCAAGCACTATTGTACTTGGTAAACAAACCATGCAATACAGGTAGATTGGTAAGATGGTTCCTCCTACTTATGGAATATGACTTTGAGGTTGTGGTGAGGAAGGGCAAAACTCACTTGAGAGCAGACCATCTCTCTAGGCTCACATCCAGAGAGGCCCCACAAGGAGTATCAGATGACCTTCCTGATGCTTACTTGTTCAATTTGGAAGTTGTACCACAGTGGGCCAAGACCTTAGTGCCAGTACTAACATATGGACCCAAACATCCAGTAATAAACACTCAAGATAGGGAGGTAGTAAAATCCTAGAAGTACCATATCATGGCAGGGAGTATGTACAAACATACAGATCAAGGAGTATCAGCCTGTTGTGTGGAAGAGGATGAGTACGTGAAGTGGTTGCAATTAGCACATGTGGGTGCATTAGCGCAACACTACTCGAGACAAAGAACCTTACAGACATTGAGGAGACTTGGAGTGCACTGGCCAACTATGGAAGTTGATGTCCATAGGATGTGCAAAGAATGCCCAATTTGCCGCACTAAACCACCAGTGGAACATGCCACTCTTTATCGAGTGTCTTTAGTGCCAGATTGGAGTGAACCCTTAGTAGCCTTCTTGAGGACGAAAACAGAGGAGTTTAGAACAAGAAGCTTTAGATTATACTCTCATTGGAGATAATCTATACAGAAGAGGAAAAGATGGGTATCTTAGATTATGTGTCCACGAGAGTGAATATCTCAAGATCTTGGAAACTGCTCACCAAGGTGTAGCAGGAGGACATTTTGCACCAGATAGGGTGATCAAGGCAACACTATTTGCAGGTCTTTGGTGGCCCACACTTCATATGGATGCACATACTTATATGAAGAGGTGTGATGTTTGTCAGCGAACTCAGTACCCTAGGCGTAAGGATGAGATGCCATTGAAACCTATGATAGGTGGACATGCATTCTCTAAGTGGGGAATAGACTTTGTCGGTCCTATTAATCCCCCAGCTAAGGGATCCCATGTTGAATACATTATTGTGGCCACTGACTATCTAATCAAATGGGTAGAAGTAAAAGCTACAACGAAGAACGACGCACAGACCACTACTAAGTTCTTATTTGAGAATGTGTTCACCAGATACGCGCTGCCAATAGAGCTAGTAAGTGATAGAGGCACGCACTTCTTGAATGAAGTCATAGAAAACCTTCTCCAAGAATTCTTGGTGATACATAAGAAGTCTGCCCCCTATCATCCACAAGCCAATGGACAGGCTGAGAGCACAAATAAGATTCTCTGCAATGTATTGACAAAATTAGTTAATAATAAATGCTCTGATTGGGACAAACAGCTACACCATGTTGTTTGGGCATACAGAGTTACCTATAAAATGGTACTCCAAACCACAGCCTTTCAAATGGTGTTCGACCAAAATGCAGTGCTACCATTGGACTTCTTGATACCTACATTGAGAGTAGCACAGGAGCACGTGGGCAGGCCATGAGCTCTCATCTAGAATCTTCGATCTTGAACGTTTAGGTGAAACACGATTGAGAGCTGTAACAGGAATTTATGCAGCCAAGAAGAGGCAAAAAGCATATTTCCACGCACATGTGAAGGATAAGGGCTTGAAAGCAAGAGACCTAGTCCTGGTCTACACCTTGAAGCAACATGCATGGAAATTAGAGAAGAGAGGCTATGGACCAATGATTATCAATAGGATCTCCAGTGGAGCAGTGCAACTAGCCACTCTACAAGGTGACATCCTACCAAAATACATAAGCGGATGTAGAGTCAAGTTATATCAAGAACCCCTAATGGAAGAGATGCTAAATCGACTCAATACTACAAAGAAACATAAAGAAGAGGAAAAGCGAATTCGAGAGGAAGCACAGGCAGAAGCTTTAGAACGCATCCGACGAATGAAACTGAGAAGACAAGGTAGAGATCAGCCCATGCCTGACACTCAAGAAGCTATGGGTTATCACATGGCCATGTGCGAGGGATCAAGCAAACGGTCCCATAGGATAGTTGATCGATGACCTTTTGTGACCCTAGAAGTAGGACAAGGAGGGAGTGCAAAGACTGTGAGATCTTTAATTGACTCAGGTGCAGCCACTAGTGCAGTTTGGCTTTCTTACTGCCAAGAATTGCAATTGAAGGTCGATCCTATAGAGGCGTATCTCATAGGATTGGGAGGTGTTGAAACCCCTTGCATGGGAGAGGTGGTACTTCCCCTCTACATTCAAGAGGTCCTAATGGCAGTAAAAATGCTAGTATGTGAAGATGAGGATTTTACCGAACCTCTTGCCTTGGGCCAAGACTGGATCTACGATCATGCAGTCAACCTCAATCTAAGAAGTGGTATTCTTCAGGCTTGGATAGGCCAACATCACCTCACGATTGAATTAGTACATCAAGCACTCAGGCCATTAGAAAAGGCACCAACTCCTGGTCCCTCCAAGAACCCACATGAAGATAACAATGTTGTTCTTGTCCCAAGTTCTATGGTGCAGAGGATTGTCACTCTTGACGAAGGTACAGAAGTTAATGAGGAGTTCCCATCTATTCCAAAGAAGATTCTAGAGAGGCAGGCTGAGCAACACACGACACTGAGGAGACCGATGATCAAGAAGCATGAGCACCAACCTGGGCAATATGAAGTATCTCGTGGCATGAAGCAGATCTGGATACGCAAAGGGGAAAAAACCACGGCTCCAGAGACAGTTTCTCAAAAAAGCACCAAGCGAGCCACATCGTCAAGGACCAAAACAAAGGAGTCCCCTAGGCAACACTCTAGACATACCATTTCTATTTGGATCCCTAAGCGGTCAATGAAGGCTATCCCCAATGCTAGACAGATATGGGTGCCCAAGGCCTGCTTATGAACCCAAATAGATTCACCTCCAGTTACTAGAATAAAGCAACACTCACAAGCACTCTTGGCAAACAGCTCAGGGAAGATACCTACACCCCACACTATTACACCTTCGGTCAAACCTAGGAATGTCTGGAAATGGGTACCCAAAAGGTCCCAAATCCAACACAATCTAGTTCATAAACCTTTACTTGTCATCAGCTCTAAAAGCTACGAATCCTCAATCAAAGTCTGGAGACTTAAACCCCGGATCAAACCCTCTGACCCAATTTTGTAAATCCATCCACTCTGATATAGGTGCATTCTGAGTACTTTGCATATCCAAAGTATGCATCTAGGATGACATTAACCACTAACCAACATTCACACCTATCACAAACACTTCAACCCTAACCACTAACCACCTGGAATGTCGTGCTAGTATTGTGAAGGGAACACCATTACATCTTGTTTCCTATGCAACACTAATGTGCCTCTCTTCTTCTAGCAGATAAGCATCAACAACTACAAGAAGTTTCATGGCAGCAGCAGCAGGTACGAGCTCCCAGGCAGGCACTAGTACTCAAATGGATTGGGATACCATGCCTATGGAGGTTCCACTAACAGCTAGGCCTGAGGAGTTTCTGAATGTGAGACAAATTCCCATCTCAGATCCACCAAGTGGCCTAACAGAAAGAGTAAAGGGACATTCTCAATGGTTCAATGAGATGCCAGGAGATTTGGGGGATGCAGACCATATCTGGGAATCCAAGTTGGAATTTGGAGGAGTTTGGTGGACCTTTCAGTTCTTCTCAAGAGAGTTTGAAGCATTACAAAACGTAGCACCTCTTCAAGATATTTGGCAGAAAGCAGGATTGAAGGATTATTTTAGTGCATCTCTGCCTAGACCAGACTTCCTTAGATACTACTACTTGATTGCTACTCTTAAAGCGACAGGAGATCGAGATCAGTCAGGCACATTCCTGGTGCCCTCTCTATCAACCCAAGAGGAAATGAAAGAATTTGACGTTGAACATAACTTTAATCAGGGAGGTCCTTCAGATGTACGGCACCCATGTACCCTCCGATCGAGACCCATTGATACCAAAATCGATGAAGAGCAGTAAGCTCAAGAAGTTGAAAGAGATGTGTGCCCTCACCCCAAATATTGCCATACCGTTGCATATGTGTCTTCAACACTTTGCATTTCAAGCTCAAGACCGATTCACACAACCTCACAAGAAGATTTGGTACGGACTATACTTAGCGGAGACAAGGAGTCTACCTATTAAGATGTCTGTGTGGATCCTCGATCAATTATATGAAGCTGGCAAACGAGGAGTAAGGAAGCCCATGTTGAATGGTTGTTTTGCCATTACAAGAATCATATACAGATGCCTCGCTTATGATGTGCCAATTGCACGGGCACTTAAATACTCATAGCTGCAATTCTTCCAGGGGCAAAAACCAGGGGTTCAACCAGCTAAACGCATGCGTGGATCTCTTTCCCATGTACCCATTCCTCGCAAGACTACCACGGGAACCTCCCTTAGAGAAGAAGAACAGGTGGCCCCATTCACTATCCGTCTCCAACGATCCCAGTCAGAGGCCATTACACAACCCACTCCGTCAGCCCCCCCGTTACCCACAGATGTTGAGTTCGCCTCCATGAATGAATTGGCCGAAGACACCTCCTTTGATTTTGAGACCTTCTTGCAAACAACGCAACTGTCGGATGGTGAGTTCTTTTCAGATACTGAAGGTCTTGGATCATTATCCCATCGAGGACGCCCACATCGCGAAGAACGAAGAGTACATTGGGAGGATGAAACCCAACACACTCATGTTGAAGACACACAGGAACAAGAGAAGGCTCCTACATACACAGCTCAACTTAGACGGCTGTACGAAACTATAAAACAAGTCCAAAAAAGGCATAAGTTGTCTGAAGAGGCAAATAGAGCAATGGTGAATTAAATGCTTCAAGCAAAGAATGCAGACCCCCACTTTGTTGAATCATTGAACCTTTTGGCTGACACATGTGGGATTATAGAAGCTATGCAAACCATGTTACATCGCACTTCCCCTCAATACGATCAACGAAGGCTGGATACGCGACCACGCAGGGGTAAGATGATTCAGATCGAAGTTTCTACCTCACTCCCTACCACAGCTCAAGAAGACCTGCACATGACCAGCCCCACTAACACTGTTGCGCACGACGACAGCACACAAATACCATCTCCACCATCACCTCCCATCCAACCCACCGAAGCCCTTGCCACTAGCATCACTGAACAACCAACAGCCACCTCTACTGAACCTATACCACACACCACCCTTTTGCCATCCTTACCTATCCCTACCTCTATCATTGCTTGCCCATTTTCCCAACCACATATAGGTCATCCCGCCACCCATCAAACCATAATAGGTCATCCTTCTTATCTACTAGCTCTAGGACAACCACAGGCCTCTAACCAAACATTAACACACCCATTTTCCCTCACTACTACATTTCCTCTTTCCCAACCCCAACCCACTGTGCCCCTCTTAACCTCCTCAGAACCAACACAAACCCTGCCTCCATTTTTGGCAAACCTTGTAAATGTGATACAACAAATTGAGAATCATAAAAGAAATTCCCATTCCCAACCCACCTCCCCCACATTCAGGGCCACCACTAACACACCACCCACCATTCCAGTATTCACGATTCACACTTCACACGCAATCACGTCCGACCCCATGGACATTTCACCCTCCACAGGACCACTCACCACCCCATTTGTATCAACATCACCACTTCATACTTCACTCACGTCATGACATACACCCACTGTCAGCACCACATCCACTTTTCCCTTCCCCATTTCCCGACCCCTTGCATCTTCCACCTCTACCTTTGCATCCACCTCATTTAGTCATGCACTAGACACCATGTTCGAAGCTGCCACCCGGCTTAAACAGGAATACAGATTATTGGAAGAAAACCATAAAGAGCTGTGTAATTTGTCGTCCCACCTCCAGGCATGTGTCAATGCCTTGGAGTTGAGTAATACTGCATTACAACATGAGGTTACCGCCCTCCAACAATCTCATGCAGAGCT
This sequence comes from Ceratopteris richardii, assembly GCA_020310875.1. Taxonomy (NCBI): domain Eukaryota; kingdom Viridiplantae; phylum Streptophyta; class Polypodiopsida; order Polypodiales; family Pteridaceae; genus Ceratopteris; species Ceratopteris richardii. Next base: position 147,902,462 of record CM035436.1, on the reverse strand, counting down.
CGAAGACAGGTATACAGAGGCAGGTAAAGTAACCGATGAACAACTCAGAGATCAACTAGCTTGCAACGCTAGACTACAAAGAAACATGGCATTACTTCGTCGACACTTAGTAGTTGTTCAAGAAGAGAATAGAAGGCTACAGCAACAGAATCAAGAAAATCTCGAGGAAGCCATCGAAAACACTCCAAGAGCTCCTATAGACCCTGCTAAATTCCAAGCCATTCCATCAGAAAACATCCATCGGGTATTGGAAATTTATGCTAACCTCCTGGAAGCCCATGGCCGTCTCGTAGACCAAGTAAAGGAACTTCAAAAAGCACCAGTGCCTATACCCCCAATGTCAAAGCCTCGAGATACGGTTAGCGTTGCTACATCACCACAGCGAGAAACATCAACTGACAGTGAGTTACTTGATTTAAGGCAACAGGTCACTGAATTAAAGATGAAATTACTACAATATGAACAACCCCCCTCTCCACCCGATCAACCGTCAAAAGAAGAAGCAATAACCATTCCTGTGGAAGAGACCTTTGAAGATAACTATGAGCCTCAACCCCTTCCAAGAGGCAGAGTCACTGACGAGGGACAGGACACATACAAGGAACCCCCTCCTGCATGGATGAAACAAGTAGAAGAAATGGGGCCAACTCATGAAGAGCGTATATCCACTCAAATGTTGGCCATGAAAAATATTGAGGAGACCATACTTCAATCAGAATATTTCAGGCACCTAGCTTCTAGACAACTGATAACTAGTTCAGAGTTATAGTATAAGCCCTACTTTGTGTTGTTGGCAGACTACAACGCTGAGATTAAACGCAAAACCAACAAGTACCCTACTTTCGCAACACGGTTTGAACTAGAGGACATTCTAGAGGAAGCCCGAAAAGGTGCCATATTCCAACCCATATGGAGGCAAAAGTTATTGGAGACCTATCCAGAAATGCTACGAACGTGGGACCATGCCCCCATGCACTTAAAGTATAGTCCATGCTATGGGCCAGTGCAACGAAGAAGATCATGGAAAGCATTTGCCACAAAAGTTCAGAACAATGCTAATTGCAAACAATGGCTCAATTACCCCTCCATTGCACCACCAATAGGCACACCTACCGTAGCATACATGATGGCTACTATTAGACACTGGATGCCATGTCTCCAACCAATGAACGATGTAGTTGCACAGATGATGCTAAAGATCTTGGACATGATGCAAATTGTACTCAAGACTTTCCACAATGTACGTAACATCCAGCCTCCAATTCCGGGCTTCATAAATGGAATTTCTTTGGTGGTGAGGATGAACTATAAGATGCTACATTATTCCACATCCCAACTTGAGAAGATGAAGCACACCACGTTTTTGGCTATCAAGCAAGTGCCCAATCACCTATCCACTACCAAAAAATAATATTGATCATTAAGGAAAAAAATTCTTCTATGATACTAGGTCAATCATACTTTTAAAATGCCAAAAGACTTTCCTTATGATGTGCTCTTGAGTTAAGGTAAGAGCGAGTTTGACAGGAAGCTCATGAAAGGGTACAAGGTGGACATTTATCAGCTAAAAGAAACTCTAGAAATCTGTATACTCTAATCTCTAATGGCCAACATTGTATAAGAATGTCAAATAATTTACTTCAATTATGTGATTCTTTTCGATATATAGATCAAACACTAGAAATATTTCTACCCTTACATCTGATACTAATCTAGAAGCCTTCCAAAAGTGGGACTTGCGCTTCATCATACAAATCTCACTAGTCTTGGAAAAGTCAAAATGTGTATATTAACTCACTATTGGAGTTTCAGGTCTGCGAAAGCACATAGATAGCACAAGGAAGAAGAAAACGCTTCAAGAACAACACAATATTGAACGTATTGCCATGTGAATGTACAAAGATAAGTGAATCTTTAGGGATGTAGGCATATATAGAAGTCGGGGAAAAAAACCTCCTAACAAGGAAAAAAAGTGCTCCAGCAGTCCTAAGTGTGTTCACACATATCACTATCAAATATATCAATAAATCCCCCCTCAGAGTGATGTAGTGAAAAAGGAGTTAGCACTCATGTATAAGAAGGTGTCAACCAATGTGGAAAGAAATCAATCCACAAAAGGAAGTAAGTCCAAAGCTTTGCATTTTGAATTATTATCAGTTTGGGCACTTTACCATGCAAGGCTACTTTAAGCTACAATTTACTAATTCAAGGTTTTATTATCTAGAAAGAGTAATAAGAATAGCAAACCACAATCACCCACTCCAGAGAGCATGATAAAAACAATCCATCATGAATGTATGCTTACTCACCATTTAAAGCATGCTCTCATATGAGATGCTACATTCTCTAGTTTAATGGTTGAAGGCTTTATGCCTCTCGCCATTCTCCATGTTCCATTAGATGGAGATGCCAACTCAACCTCACATAGAGGACATGCTTATCCAAATTATGAATGTACCACCAATTTCCATATCCACATACACTTATTTGATACATGATTGAGTGACCTATTCTTTTGTCAAAAAGCTCAAAAACATTGATTATCAAATGATGGCATTGATGCTTTGACTAAGAAGTTATATGCTAATCCCATGTAAATGATATTTGGAGCAGCAATATTAAATGGATATAAGAATTCTTATTTAGATCAAAGAACCATTCTAACCCATGTACTATGGTGCCTAGTAAAAATCCTAAACGTTTTTAGATATGATCAAGCTCGGTGATACTCTAATGATAGGTTCCCAACTACACAGTTGGATGAGGTTGAGAGTTGACAACAGATGGTTTAAATGATCTTTTTGATCCTAACATGTTTGCTAGGTGTTGAGATATCAAGCTCAACATGTGATGATCTAGGATGACACGTACCAGTTTTTTGTTTCTCTGACATGTATAGCGGTCACGCCGGTATTGTCAGGGATACTTCATTAAGCTTTATTAGATTCATCTACTGAGAGTGATGGCACATTTGTTCCTTGCCAGCTCATTCATTCGCGGACATTAGATTTTTCCTTATGTACTGATCTTTATATATTGCACTTGTTGTATTCTTGTTTTTAGGTCATTCTTGTACATTCCTTTTTATGTAATAGAAGAAGAAGAAGAAGAAGATTACTCTTCCTTGCCTCAATCTGTGTGTGTGTGTGCTTCTCCTTGAGAGTGAGAGTGTATGTGTGAGCTCTCTTCCTTATCTCCTTCCTTGTGACATGGTATCAGAGCAGGTGTGGCTGTAAAGAGCTCGTGGATAAGGCGACAGTAAAGAGTATGCAGCAAGGCATGGAGAAAACACGATTCACAAATGACCTCCATCATATCGAAGTTTTGGAGCCATCTCGACCTCTGTTTCGAGCCTGCAAGGTGGAGCCCACAGAAAAACCAGGTCAGTTTTAGAAATTGTAACTTGCGTTGTGTTCAGCAACACTCATATATTCTAGATCCATAATTTCAAGCGATTTTTTGTACTGTTGATACACGAAAACTATGTTTTTCTGAGATTGAACTATCACGTCATAGTGCGACAGTATTCAAGCAGAAGTGCTGCTTGTAGTGTTTTTGCAGTGTTGTGAATTGCTGCAGAAATGGCAAATGCAGATGGAATGAGTCAGCTTATGAGTGATAAGCTGGACAAGAACAACTTCATGCTTGGAGATTCAGAATGACAATTTCTTAATGGGAAAAGGCTACTGGAAGTACATCAAAGGAGAGAACGAAAATGCTCCCCAATTACCAGAGAGGAATCGGACTCCAGAACAAATAAGAGCATATGAGGAATGGAATCAAGGAGCACGAAAGGTAATGTATTGGCTATCTGTTAGCATACAAGATAGCATGATTGGGCACATACAGGATGCCAAGACTCCAAAAGAGGCTTGGAACAGTTTGATCACATTGTCTGAGAGCAATACAAAGGCACAAAAATTGCAACTCAAGAACGAGTTGCATACATTGGAGAAAAAGAGCATGTCAGTAAGTGACTACACTCTGAAAATCAAAAGCATATGAGTCACTTGCATCTATTGGCGTGAATGTAGATGATGATGATAAGGTGGAAGTATGCCTTCGTGGTTTAGGAGCTGCATATAAGCAGTTCAGAACTTCTATACATACCAGGGAAAATATTCCGAATTTCGTTGATTTTGTATCCATGTTGATTATTGAAGAAAAGAATCTTGGTGAGGATTCAAACTCCCAAGGAAAGCCCAGTTCTGAGCAGGTATTCTACTCCGGCAAAGGAAGAGGCAGAGGTAGAGGTTTTGGAAATGGAAGAGGAAACAGTAACCAAGACCAAGGTCAACAACAGAATCATGCAGGAGGAAGAGGACAGTTAGCCAAAGAGGTCGCAAAAATTTCCAAAGAAATGATTCAGGTAATGATAATAAAGGATGTTGGAATTGTGGTAAACCTGGACACTTTGAACGTGATTGCAGGTTGAAGAATCAAAATATCAGAAAGCAGCAAAACAACTATGCATCCACAAGTACAGATGATTCTGAGAAGTTGTTCATGGTTCAACATCACATGATGAATACGATGTCTGTTGGTGTTTCAAAATCGAATGATAATGTCTGGTATGTTGATTCAAGTGCTTCAAATCACATGACCAGTCATGTGGAATGGTTTAGTACTTTGCAGAAATTGCCAGTTCCTGGATATGTTGAAATAGGTGATGACACATCACATCCTATTGAGCATACAAGAAACATAGCACTATCGATGGAGGATGGAAAGGTAAAACATCTTGTTGATGTGCTGCATGTTCCAAATATAACAAAGAATCTGGTTTTTGTTGGACAAATGGTTGACCAGGGATTACAAGTCAGGTTCAATGTTGATGGATTATATGTAGAAGAGTACAAGCAGGATGGACGATTGGTTGCCAAAGGAAACAAAGTGGGTAGGAAGATGTTCACCTTAAATGTGAAGATTCCTGAAATGAATGCAGCCATGTTTGCAAAAGGTGCAGGAGTTATTGCAGATATAGATATGTGGCATAAACGGATTGTACATGCAAACTTGCAAAGGCTGAAATTGATGGATCCAAAGGAGATTGTCCATGGACTACCAAATTTCAAAGTTGCAGAAATGCAAAAGGTATATGCAGCATGTCGATTTGGTAAACAATCAAGAGCATCATTTCCACATGACAAGCATATTAGTGAGAATGTACTAGAAGTAGTACATACAGATGTTTGGGGTCCAGCAAAGACCACATCTATGGGCGGTTGCAGGTTTTATGTTACTTTCATTGATGACCATACATGCAAAGTATGGGTATATTTCATGAAAGAGAAGAGTGAGGTGTTCACTCACTTCCAGAATTTTAAAGCTATGGTGGAAAAGCAAACAGGAAAGTACATTCAAACATTAAGATCTGATGGAGGAGGTGAATACTTGTCGAATGAGTTCAATAGTTTTCTAAAAAATCATGAAATTCGACGTCAGTTTTCATTAGAAGATCTACTAGTGGTTTTCTATTCTCACTTGGGAGTGCAGCTATTACATGGAGCAGCAAGAAGCAACCCACTGTTGCTTTGTTGAGTACAGAGGTTGAGTATAGAGGTGCTGCAATGGGAGCATGTGAGGCATCATGGATAGAAATGCTACTTTCAAATTTAGGTGTGGAAGTGGGAAAGCCTATCACTATTTATTCTGATAATCTTAGCAGCATACAGTTAGCACAGAATCCTATTTTCCATTCTAGAACAAAGCATATCGAGGTACATTATCACTTCATCAGAGAGAGGGTATTAGCAGGTGATATTGATCTTGTTTATGTGAGAACGGATGAGCAGGTTGCTGCTATTTTCAACAAAGCACTTGGAGCTGAGAAGTTGAAGAAGTTTGAGGAGATGCTTGGATTACAGGATATGGTGTTGAGCTTGAGGGGGAGTGTTGAGATATCAAGCTCAACATGTGATGATCCAGGATGACACGTACCAATTTTGTTTCTCTGACATGTATAGTGGTCACGCAGGTATATGTCAGGGATACTTCATTGAGCTTTATTAGATTTATCTACCGAGAGTGATGGCACATTTGTTCTTTGCCAGCTCACTCATTCGTGGACATTAGATTTTTCCTTATGTACTGATATTTATATATTGCACTTGTTGTATTCTTGTTTTTAGGTCATTCTTGTACATTCCTTTTTATGTAATAGAAGAAGAAGAAGAAGAAGATTATTCTTCATTGCCTCAATTTGTGTGTGTGTGTGCTTCTCCTTGAGAGTGAGTGTGTGTGTGTGAGCTCTCTTCCTTATCTCCTTCCTCGTGACACTAGGTATGCTAGGTAGGGCATGAAATTTAGTGTTGTTGGATGACCTTTCAGGGCCAAGACAATAGTCTTGTAATGACACACAATTTTCCCCCTAAGATATTCCTTCATGGGAGGGAAGGGGTTGAGGTTGGGGAGGGCAATGATCCCACCCTTAATTATTGGGAGGGGATGAGGTTGAGGAGGGAAATGACATCACCCTTGTCAAGAGAAAGGACATAAGGACGAGAGCTCTCACACACAAAAAGAGAAACACACATAATTGAGGCAAGGAAGATCGATCGAAGGTATTCCACCCCCAAGTGGGAGGGGATGAGGTTGAGGAGGGAAATGACCTCACCCTTGTCAAGAGAAAGGACATAAGGACGAGAGCTCTCACACACAAAAAGAGAAACACACATAATTGAGGCAAGGAAGAACGATCTTCTTCTTCTACTTCTTCTATTACATAAAGAGAGTATACAAGAATGAACTAAAGAAAAAATACAACCAATATAGTAAATAAAGAATATTACATAAAGAAAATCTTCATGCTTGTAAATGAGCAAGTTGGAAAGAAACAAATGTATCATCACTCTCAATACATAAACCTAGTAAAACTCACTTAAAGTATCCCTAACATATACCAATGTAACCACCATACATGTCAGAGAGATGAAAAAGTGGTACGTGTCATCTTCGATCGTCACATGTTGAGCTTGATATCTCAAATATCAGCAACATGCTTATCTCTCCTCATATAAACAAGATTAATATCACCTACTAATACCTTCTTTGTGATGAAGTGATAATGTACCTCGATATTCTTTGTTCTAGATTTCTTGCTACCTATATGCTACTAAGATTATCACAATAAATGATGATAAACTTCTCCACTTCCACACCTCAAATTTCCAAGTAACATCTCTTGCCATGATACCTCACATGCTACCATTGCAGCACCTTTATACTCAGCCTCTATACTAGAGAAAGCAATAGTGGGTTGCTCCTTAGTGCTCCATGTAATAGCATCACTCCCAAGTGAGAATAAAAAACCACTAGTAGATCTTCTATCTAGGACACTACTAGCAGAGTCTCCATCAGTGTATCCATGAACCTGCAATTCTACACCAACTTCATAAAACAATGCATAATCCAAAGTAGCACTCACATAATGTAGAGTAAATCTCAAAGCATCTAAATGTGGTTGTTTGGGAACTAGCATAAACTAACTCTCAAGTCCCACAGTGTAGCTTTACGCCTTGTAATTTTGAGATGTATCAAACTTGCCACAATTTTGTTGTGCATAGTAGCATTTTCCAATGCTTCACCTGAGGTAGTCTTCAACTTCAAATTTTCATTTAATGGCATAGAAATTGACTTCCAATCAACCATACCATACTTCTGCCGCATACTCAAGGCATATTGCCTTCGGAGCATTCACATACATGTTTCTATATGTATAAATTCAATGCCCAAAAAGTAGCGTAGCACACCAAGACCTTTCATATCAAGTTCTTGCATAAGGAGTTGCTTTACCTTTGTAATGATTTCTTTATTATCACCACCTACAATTAAGTCATCAACATAAATAGCCACAATTATGATGCATCACCAACCGTCCTTGCATATAATGAGTGATCTGCATCACATCATGGAAAATCCAATTGAAGTTTAATAATCGACAATCCTTGCTTGCCAAGCACAAGGGGCTTGTTTAAGCCCATAGAAAGCCTTTTTCAACCAACAAAAATATTCAAGGTGCTTTCAATCCTCATATCCTTGTGGATGATCCATGTATACTTCTTCGTGCAACTCACCATGTAAGAAAGCATTGTTCACATCCATTTGATGCAGAATCCATCCTTTTGTTGTAGCCAATGCAACAAGTGCTCTAACAATAGCCATTTTAGTTATCTGGCTCAAAGTTTCCTCTTAATCAATGCCATATGTCTATGCATGTCCTTTTTCTATCAATCATGTTTTATACATGCCTATGCTACCATCAGCATTATGTTTTACCTCATAAACCCACTTGCATGCTATGGATTTCTTTCCCAACGACAATGGAACTAGCTTCCCTGTTTCATTTCCATAAAGAGCAGCTATTTTATCATCTACATATTTCTCCCAATCTGCATTTCCAATGGCATCTTCAAAATAAAAAGGTTAAGCATCTTATATTACCTTGGTCATGTAAGCACAATGACGAGCCATGTAGCTATCATATGTTAATCCCTACATTGAATTTTGCACCCTCCCAGATTTTCTTGGTTCTGGGTCACTTCTTCTTGGTGTATCATGTGCATATGCCTTTCTTACTCTTGGAGTCTTCATAGAGGGCAATCCAAGTTCCTCATCAAGGCTCTTTTCTGAAGAGCTTGATTATCCATCCATGTATTCAGAACCTCTAAATGTTTTATTAGTAGCAAAAATATTTTCTTTACCTTTCTTCGATGTAGATTATGAATTTTCTAGATTGAAATTTCCATGCAATCTTCCACTCCATAGGTTTGAGTTGGAACTATTGCTAGGTGACATATCTGGTCCAATCAAAACTTTAGATTTCTCACTTGAGTTTTCAAAATTTCATTGTCATTTGAGTCAACATTAAGTCCTCCTTTTGCATCAACATAAAAGCTTTCCATTTCATCAAACACATCTCTACTTACCTTCATTTGGTGTGTGATTGGGTTGTAGCAATTATATCCCTTTTGCTTAAGGGAGTACCCAATGAAGATACATTTTTCTGCTTTTAAATCAAGTTTCATCCTCAAATCATCTGGAACATGCAATATAGTCAAATACTTTCATATGCAATAAGTTTGGCTTTTTACCAGTAAACTTCTCTTTAGATGTAACTTGATGTACAGCAGCACTTGGAGTTCTATTCATGATGTATACAACATTATGCATAGCTTCTACCCAATGATAATGAGACATTTTTCTCAATCATCAAGGCTCTTACCATTTTTGCAATGTGCCTATTTTTGCATTCAACACCATTTTGTTGTGGTGTGTACTTGCATGAGAATTTCCTTAGAATTCCATGAGTTTTTGGAAAACTACTGAATTCATTTGATATGTATTCACTTCCTCCATCAAATCTTAATGTCTGAATATACTTCTGTCTGTTTTTCCACCATGGCTTTGAAATTCTAAAAGTGACTAATCACCTAACTCTTCTCCTTCATGAAAGATACCCATACTTTTCGTCTATGGTCATCAATGGAAGTGACATAAAAACCGCAACCTCCCATAGGCATACTTTGCATGAACCCAAACATATGTGTGCACTATCTCTCGCACATTGTCACTATTTGTCATGTGGAAATGATGCCCTTGACACTTTACCAAATTGACATGCTTCCCATATCTTCTGCATCTCTATAACCTTGAAATTTGGTATTTCATTACAAGCCCCTTTAACTACATTAACTTCAACCTCTACAAATTTGCATGTCTAATTCGCTTGTGCCATATCTCTATGTCAGCAATAACACCTGCATCTTTTGCAAACATACCTACATTCATTTCAAGAATTTTCACATTCGCGGTAAACATCCTATCCACTTTGTTCTTTTTTGCAATCAGCCTTCCATTTTGTTTGTACTCTTCTACATATAAACCATCAAAGTTGAACCTAACTTATAATCCTTGATCAACCATAAGTCCAACAAAAAGTAATTTCTTTGTTGAATTAGGAACATGCATTACATCAGCAAGATGTTTTACCTTCCCATCCTCCACAAACAGTGCTATGTTTCTTGTATTCTCAATAGGATGTGATGTATCATCACGTGTTTGAATAAATCCAAGAACTAGCAATTTCTACAAACTACTAAATCAATCTACATGGCTAGTCATGTGATTTGAAGCATCAAAATCAACATACCAAACATTACCATTTGATTTGGAATATCAATAGACATTGTACTCATTATATGATGTTGAATCATGATGAACTTCTTTGAATCATTTGCACTTGACCTACAATAACATTCAAAGTGGCCAAGTTTACCACATTTCTAGCATCACTTATTGTCATTACCTCAATCTTTCCTTGGAAATTTATGCAACCTCTTTGGCTTTCCCTTCCTCGAAATTGTCCTCTACCTCTTGCATTAGTGTGTTGTTGATCTTGGTCCTGGTTATTATTTCCTCTTCTACTTCCGAAGCCTCTACCTCAACCTCCTCCTTTACCAAAGTGCTGAGAACTAGCTTTTCCTTGCGATTTTGAGCCTTCACCAAGTTCTTTTCTTCAATTATTGGTATGGACACAAGGTCAATAAAATTTGGAACAGAAGTTTTAAATTGCTTATATGCAGCTCGTAAACCATGACGGCACACTTGAACCTTATCATCATCATCTATATTAACATCAATAGATGAAGTGACTCACATATGCTTTTTTATTTCTAAGGTATAGTGACTTATCAACATGCCCTTTTTTTTTCCATTGTATGAAGCTCATTCTTGAGTTGCAATTTATGTGCCTTTGTATTGGTCTTATACAATGTGAACAAACTATTCCAAGACCCTTTCAAAGTTCTAGAAGGAAGAGAGCTCACAAACACTCCCCACACAGAGAGGAGCACGCACGAATCCAAGCAAGGAAACATGTACTTCTATCTTTTCTATTACGTAAAGAGAATATACAAAATTGACCTAAAACAATACAACCGATACAATATATAAAGAATACATAAAGAAAACCCTAATGTTCACAAATGAGTGAGTTGGCAAGAAGCAAATGTGACATCATTCTCGATAATAAATCTAGTAAAGCCTACCAAAATTATCCCCAACATATATCGACATAACCACTTTACATGTCAAAAAGATCAAATGGTGGTACATGTCATCCTCTAAAATCACATGTTGAGCTTCATATCTCAACAACCATTAATAAGGGGATCTAGGGGATAGTTCATTTTCCAAGGGCCTATGTTAAGGCCTCTAATGGCCCAAAAATCGATCTAGCCAAACCTATAAAAAGCCCACCTAAGTTTAGGTTTTGTATGCATCAATCAAGCACTATGCTTGTACACAAATTATTCCTTGCATTATATCTTTTCTATTGGTCTTCAAGTTAGATTCTAGTGTATTGCATTGTTTCATATTTCCTTTCAAACTTGCAAGAAAAAAATTTCAAAATAAGAATTATTTTTTGCTATTTTCTATAGGAGGTCATACTTACTCTATTTTAGAGTGAATATGGTGGTACATGTCATCCTCTATCATCACATGTTGAGCTTCATATCTCAACAACCATTAATAAGGGGATCTAGGGGATAGTTCATCCCCCGAGGGCCTATGTTAAGGCCTCTAATGGCCCAAAAATCGATCTAGCCAAACCTTTAAAAAGACCACCTAAGTTTAGGTTTTGTATTGCATTATATCTTTTCTATTGGTCTTCAAGTTAGATTCTAGTGTATTGCATTGTTTCATATTTCCTTTCAAGCTTGCAAGAAAATTTTGCTATTTTCTATAGGAGGTCATACTTGCTCTATTTTAGAGTGAATATGGTGGTACATGTCATCCTCTATCATCACATGTTGAGCTTCATATCTCAACAACCATTAATAAGGGGATCTAGGGGATGGTTCATCCCCCAAGGACCTATGTTAAGGCCTCTAATGGCCCAAAAATCGATCTAGCCAAACCTATAAAAAGACCACCTAAGTTTAGGTTTTGTATGCATCAATCAAGCACAAACTAGCAAAATAAATATTCGTGATCTTTTATTCCTTGCATTATATCTTTTCTATTGGTCTTCAAGTTAGATTCTAGTGTATTGCATTGTTTCATATTTCCTTTCAAACTTGCAAGAAAAACATTTCAAAATAAGAATTATTTTTTGCTATTTTCTATAGGAGGTCATACTTGCTCTAGTTTAGAGTGAATTCTTATTCAAGCATCCAAGGAATGAAGAAGAGTTGATTGCCCATGTGGTGGGCAAAAGAACAAAGTTCAAGTACAACACCAAAACTAAGCCTCTATTTGCAATCTTATTTTTAAAAGACCTCACGGACACCAATATTATTTTCATAAGATGACCTTGTGGGCACCCCACTCAACACCTACACTTATATTAAAAATGTTGGTTTTGCATGTAAATTGCAAGATACTGAAACTCATACAAAACAAAAGCCAAACTTCTACACATACATTGGGTAGAAGTGTGGAAACATTGATCAAGAGAAAAAGAATGCAAAAGAAGAGAGAAGTTGAAAAATCTAAATGAAGAAAACATGAAGAAGTGTCATGAAGAAGAAGCTTGCAAGGGGTAGGAGAAAGCAACCAAACAAAGGGCCAACAAAATAGTTAAGCCAATGAACATGAGGAAATAAATTTCCAACCACCCAAGAATGGAGAAGAAGACCATAATCTACTCTTGAAAGTCAAAATATCATATTTCAACTATCTATGGAATAAAAAACTCTATGTTTTCCACCCTTTTCACTTATGGCAACTACTACTAAGCTTTTTGCCATCACTTCAAATCAATTTTGGTACCAACTTAATATTATGAACAATTTGGAACAGCATCAAACATGGACCATACAAAGCATTAATATATCTATCATCAAAACATAGAAATGAGGAAGGAGGTGGATAGACTAAAGAAGAGTGAGCATAAAGTATATGTGAGAATGGAATACAAAGAATGAGAGCACCAATACAATATATAACTAATGCAAATAAAATTGAAATCACAAGAATAGGTGTTGAAGTCATAGAAGTGAATCATTAAATTTATCAAGGAATATGAAACCACACACAAATTGAACTAGGACCTAGTCAAGGAACGCCAAAAGATCGACAATACCAAGAATCTAGTAGACAAAGCTAAGAAATGTGAAGAGAAGTCAAAAATGACATATGTAGCACTACAAAATTGTAGTGTCATATTCAAGAAAGCCAAACAAAAGCAGAAGCTGGTTGACCACATAAAATTTTCCAATTTAGGTACACTCAACTATTGGACCAATAACAAAAACAAGGAGAGTTATTATAGAACAAACAAGATGAAGTATCCAAGCTGAAATGGTAGGTTGATAATGCAATAAAAGCTCACCAATATTTTACTAATAGCATCATAATCAAGTTATTCAAAGCAAAGGTTGCATAGGATTTATAGAAAGTTGACCTAAAGTCTTCATGTGATTTTGTAGCCGAATTAGAGGCTGCCAAAAGCTATAATAGGCCTACTTACTAAGCAAATCATTTGTTGAGTGATAAACGAGGTCAGTCAAGACTTTGTGTCACCATACATATATTAATAAACTGATTCATTAGAAGAACAAGACATATCGAATAATCAGACGCGAATGTAGGCGAGGGTAAATATAGCAGACCAGCGAATCTGGTAGTCGACAATCGCTCGGACTTAGTGAAGGTTATCACGACACCTATAGCGGGACAAAGAACCTCTCGCGACGCAACTTTGCATTTATGCCTACTGCAACCATTGAATATCAGCAATCTTATGAAGTGCATATGCAACATTCCTGTGCACTTATTGTGATGCTAAGAATAACATGATTGGAAATGTTCCACTTCCAACATGTGAGCATGAATCTCATGATCAAACACAAACATATGCATTTGTATAGTTCACTTGCTACACTAAGGGATTGACCATCATATCTAGTCAACACGAGTGCAATTCCATAAGTCAAATAGTTGATTATATAAGTCCACATGAAAAAATTTACGAATATGAACATACAGCAGAACTAAACCATTTTATGCATTGCAGATGCCCGAATATGTATTATTTATTATTTTTATACACAAAGAAAGCAAAGCTACTAACAAAGGCTCTCCATATTTTTTAAGAATGCTTTATCGTACTGAGAACTCACATTTCAAATACATGTCCTGATTGTCCTAGCATGAGGCTTCTTTTCATCTTGAGGGACAAACTTGTGGATGTTGTAAATATAAATAGATCCTCTTCTAGTTCGAATAGAATCCCTCTAATTATAAACAAATCCCTGTTCAATTTTTTACGTCTTAAACCAAAAGACTACATTACTTTCATTAGTATGCCTTCTACCTTACCAAGATGTATTCATAATGCTCCTTTGCAATTCCAAACCGCAATCACTGTTACTAGCAATGTGATGGGCTAATGATCAATCAGAAATGGTTAATGATGATGGGATCAGCTTTATAAGATACTAGTCCTCATGGCGTAAGGCACTCATGCCATGGATCCTTTGCAATGCTCTTCTTGCATCTTCAGCAGATCATCATCCATATAGATGGGATCACCCTCTAATTCTTAAAAAGGCTTTCTGCAAATAATAGTCCCCGATTCCATGCCCTCAAATTGGCGAACCAAGGTTCCTTTATGGAGCTATATTTATCTTCTCTCCGTGCTTCTGAGATAGAGAACAGAGTATGTGTCCCATGTGTGCCCCAAATTCTTGCATCTTCCTCTTTTCCCTCTTTAGTAATTTGAAAGAGGGGGAAGAAAAGTGGGAAAGAAGAAAGAAGGAGACGAGGGGAGAGCAAAAAAGTCAAACAAAATCAAGGGAAGATTTCCAATGACTAAGGGAACGAATGGAAGAGACTATGGGGAGAATTTATTAAGTTTAGGAAAGAAATTTAGACAACACTAAAATTGGGATACAGAACTAATATCAATGAGAAGCCATTCTAATAGATCTGCTTAGAAAGCAAATGCTCTTGTTGAGGAAAGTTGAAAATCAAATAGGTTGTTCAAGATCTTTATGTTACCAGATATGTAACACCATAGAGATGCATGAAAAGAACAAAACATATCTTATTGTCAGTAGGGACCTAAGGCCAGAATGTTTGGAACCTAGGCAAATTTATTACATGTAGAGATGAGACCGGAATCATAAAAATCCAAAGCATATATGACTACTGCAACCATAGTATAACGGCAATTTTACCAATCACATATGAAACATTCTGTACATTCAGTTTGAGAATAAAGATCAGTATGATTGAGAATTCTGGACCGTTACAAATATAAAGGTCTAAGAGCTATGAATCTGATGATCAAATGCAAACATAAACATTTGTTCACTTCCTATACTCAGGTATTGATCTCCATAACTATTCAAGACAAGAATGCAGTTCAATAAATCAGATTCTTTATCATGAACATTTATTATATGGATAAATTTTATAGACTTAAACATATGGTGATCATCGCCAGTTTTATACATTACAGATGCTGGCACATGTATTATTATTTTTTATAGACAGAATAAAAGTGAAACCACTAACTCCATAGTTAAAAAAATGCTTTATCTTACTGAGAACTCACCTATAATATACACAGTGATTATCCTAGAATGTGGTTTCTTCTTGACTCTTCAGAGAACTTGGCATACTAGAGCTTTCTTGAATGTCATTATACTCCGCCAAATAAGCTGTGATTTGGAAGTTTCTTTTCTCTGTGCACCCAAAACAAATATGGATACTACAACAGGAAAAAAGTTATGGAGTCACAGCACAACTTGCTATTCACAATACTGAGGATATCGAATCAAATTTACAGAATCTAGAGCTCATCATGAAACGTGATGCCACTAATCAAAACAGGAGATTTCGGTCGAAAATTTTCGTCAGTGTCAACCTCCTCTATGTCCTGAACCATTATCCAGATCAGAAACTGAAGAGGTAACATCAGTGAATAACTGCCTCAATAAAAGTCAAAGCCAAACCTGAACAACGTTCTCTCCTCGCACCACCCTTCCAAAAACCAAAAGCTTATCATCCAAATGAGGAATTGCAGTAGTTGTAATGTACAACTCAAATCCAGCAGCGGATTCAAGCAGTGGCTTAGAAGTTGCTAGCATGAAAGGTTCATGTTTCATACTGCCACAACACAATTTGGATATCAATTCATGCACAACTACTTTATAAATTATACTGTACTTCCATGAATACTCAATGTTGAATGTGTATTGTTCCTATTTTCACTTAATAAAAGCAGTCTGTTTACCTGGCTTCTAATTCATCATTTAAATGTCCAACTTGAGTCCAATCCTCTCTTGCCCCTCCTCTCTCAGGGTCACCACCTTGAATCATGTAATGTTTAATCACTCGATGGAATGTTAGACCTTTGTAATAACCACCCTGACTGCAAAACATTTGCTTCCCGTGAGCAACAGAATGCTATGTTTCCGAAATGTCTTAAAATAGATGTCCCAGTTCAAATGATATTTTGACAGTAATTTCATAAAGTATACCTGATTTTAACAAACTGCTTGACCGTCTTCAAGGCTCCATGAACAGAAAGTTGCACAGTGATTAACCCTTTTGTGGTATTTAAAACCTTCAGTTTCAAATATATCATCATGATTTAAAACCTCATACGTATGATTAGTAGCTTGTCACATTTGCTCAGTATCTCTAATAAGACTCACCGCATAACGTGGTGTCTTAATTAGTTCTTGCTCTTGCCCGAAATTAAACCTTTCCTCCTTCCCCTACAACAGATATTCATTGATACTAAGCTCTTTGAAATTTTTTGAGCAACCAACAACATATGGAAGTTAACTATAAATCAATCAAACAAAGCATATTAATAAAGACCGAGCTCCAACATCTACCAACAATCAAATGATAAAATCACACACAACAGGAAGCCAGAATAAGTTGCATTATTTCTTTAATTACATTAATGACAACAGTTAAACAACATTCTAAATCTCCCATAGCAAGATTATAAATGCAAAGTATGCTCCTGCCTATCCCTTTTTATTCGCATACCAAGAATATGCTCAGCTTCTGCTTGGGCTTCCATCTTCATCCTTTTAGTTCTACAAACAGTGGTCTCCATGGTTTCTTTTGAACCCATGTTTGAGTATAAATGCATCAAACTTCTTATACTATTGTCTGGGGGCTGTTACAGCATGCTCCCATAGATTTGGTAGGCATAATACATATATCAGAATGGACAAGATCAAATATACAAGAATTACGAGACACACCAGAGTAATAGGAACTTTTCACTTGCTTTCCATATTGACAATCATTACAAAAATTTAGCTTGGTGCCTTTAACATCAAGGTTCTTCAAGTTACAAAGTTTGGATAGACCCTTTTTGCTCATATGGCCAAGTCTTTTATGCCACAATTCCATATGAGAATTAATCTCAGCCAATGCAATGAATTTGCCAAACAAGGCCTTTCCATGGGAGCAATACAAAGTTCCCCTTTTCGTGCCTTTAACAATCAGCCGTGACCCTTTGGTCATCTTCCATGAGCCTCTTTCAAATAAAACGATGTAACCATGCATATCCATCTGCCCAACTGAGAGCAAACTCCTCTTGATTCCTGGCACATATCTCACATTACGCAAAACCAACTCATTTGTGCCATCTATTGAAAGATGCACAATGCCAATACCTCAATGGGACATGCATGATTATTCCCTAGGTATACATGGCCATGGTTGCCCGCATGAAAAGTAACAAAACACTCCTTGACAGGAGTTACACGAAACAATGCACCAGAATCAACAATCCATGTCTAGGATAATGCATCATTTACAGTCAATAAAGCATCAATTAGATCACTTTTAGTGATCGACATGTCTTGTGCATGAACATTGCAAGAGACATCATGTGCATGAGCATCATCAGCTGATATAGTAGCACATAGAATATCTTCCATATCTCAAAAGCTCCTCAATAACAACACTAGAGGCCACATTGGCCTTCTCCTTTTCTTTCTGGCTATCCTGTCCATCCATCCTGTCTTCTTTCTTGTCCTTTCTTTTGTCTCTAGCATTCTTCTTCATCTCAAGCTCTACCTTACAGAATCGGAAGTCTGGCTTCTTGTGGTCTTTCCTACCACACTGGTAACATGTCACATTACCCTGCTTCTTGCTGGAGCTTCCCCTTTCTTTGCTTTTGCTCTTTCTTCTCTGTGAATCAGAGCCCTTCTTCTAAGATCTTCCTCTGACCATGTTTGCAGAAGTGCCTCCTTCTCCACTTGCTTTTCTCTTGATTTCTTCATTCAATATAGAACCCCTCACACCATCAAAAGTAAGATTGGGGTTATTTGATAATGAGACCATCAAGGTCTCCCAAGAATCAAGAAGTGTCATAAGCAAAAAAACAGCTTTCAGCTTATCATCGAAGGGAGGCATCCCTGAGTCGTGCAACTGTGATAGAGTACCTATAAAGTGAGACAAATGCTATGCAACGCTCTTCGAATCGTCCGACTGCATGCCAACTAATTTCCTAATCAAATGTACCTGATTAACAGGTGTGGTGTTCTCATAAGTGGCCTTAAGCTTGGCCCACAACTCTGAAGCTGTAGTAATGCCCTTGAGATCTACAAGAATGTCATCCGACACCGCGATTTTTATGTAAGTGACAACCTTTCTATTCAGATAATGTCACCCATCATCTTACATATCTTCCGGCTTTCTTGTTTCCAAAGCCCTGTCACAATCTTTCAGGAAGAGAATTCCCTGAATTCGCTCCTTCCAAAGATCAAAACCTATGCCCTCGAAGCGACGAATCTCAAAAAGATTCTTCATGCCTGAGGATGATGATGCCATGAAGAGATAAATGTACTGAAATTTTGGGCAAAATGCAACAAAATCAGGGCACCACCTCTAAAAGTAGTGCACAATGGCTTCAAACAATTGTAGGAACAAAATGGAGCGAAATCGAGCCGATTGGAGCACAAATTAAGATCTGAAATTTTCTCCAAAAAATTTTAGCAAGAAAATTTGTGCTTAAAATCAACAATTTTGACTTCTTTTGACCTCAACATGCGTACATAAGGCTATAACATAGCCTTCAGGACCCCCCCCCCCCCCCAAAAAAAAAAACAAAAGCCTCAAATTTAGCTTCAGAACTTTCTGAAAATCTCAGAAAAACAACACAATTTGTTGTACATAAGCAATTTCTTTTGCCACGATTCAATACATTAGGTGCTGGACCTGTGTATTGCTGTTATGACCTCTGAAAACACTTGTTTATACTTGTAAAACACCTGAAAACAGCTTGTTATGAGATGTTGAGACGTCCAAAGTGTTCCTTTTGGCCCCGGAGCAAAGTTTTTCGCGATGAAATCAAAGATTATCGCGAAAAGTGGGGTTTTCTTTGTTGTACAGCACCTGTGCGACAGCTCTGAAACCCTAATTCTACTTTGATTCCAGTTGAAAGGGTTTGGATATGGTGTTGAAGGGTAGAGGATGCGTGTATGTGCCTCAGAAGTGGAGGCACTAGGCTGGAAGGAAGGCGCTAGCTGAAGATGAAGGCGAAGCTCGTTTTTTTTTTGGGGGGGGGGGGGGGGGGGGGGAGAGAGAGAGAGAGAGAGAGAGAGAGAGAGAGAGAGAGAGAGAGAGAATTGGTCTACTAGTTTTGAAGGAGCTCATAATGAATGAGAGCCCTAAAATGTTATTAAGCTATGTTATATAGAACCCTTTTAGGGTTGGCCAAGTTCACATTGAAGTTGGCCCCAAAAATAAAGAATAAGTGACATAGCCTCTATAAATAGGCCTATACATATGTATACACTATAAAGGAGTCATTTAGGATTTTACCCCAACACTTGGGACAATCTTCCTTGGAGATTTTATTATATGGCTCTAATGGCACTCAAAGAGGCTTCGCATCAGCCATGTTAAATATGTCTAGCACCTTTTCAATGTATTTTTCTTGAGATAAATACAATATGTGATGTTCCTTTTGCCTCCTAATCCTTACTCCAAGTACATGTTCAGCTTCCCTAAGGTCATTCATTGAAAATGCAGATTTCAGCTGCTGCTCTATAAGGGCATCAACAGTGCTCCTTTTCTTGGCCGCGATGAACATATCATCAACATAGAGCACAAGAATGATTGGGCTGCCATCTTCATCACGTTTTGTGTACAAACAATGATCTGCATGGCTTCTTTTATACCCATGTTTGAGCATAGAAGCATCAAACTTATTGTACCATTGCCTAGAAGCTTGTTTTAGCCCATACAAGCTTCTATTGAGCTTACATACAAGATGTTCCTTTCCAGGAATAACAAAACCTTCCGGTTGTTTCATGTATAGCTCTTCCTCAACATCACCATGCAAGGAAGCTGTATATACATCCATTTGGCGAGCTCTAAATCAAGAGAAGCCACTATGGCAAAAAGTACCCGCAAAGTGGTCATCTTCACTACAGGAGAAAACACTTCTTGGAAATCTATGCCTTTAGTTTGAGCATATCCTTTTGCAACCAGCCTTGCTTTATACTTGGGTTTCTCATCAACAGTCTTGATTTTATATACCCATTTGTTAGGAATAGCTTTCCTTCCTTTGGGCAATTCAACCAAGTCCCAAGTATTATTCGAATGCAAAGCTTTAATTTCTTCCTGCATAGCAAGCTCCCACTTATTGTTGTGCTCACATGCTTTTGCCTCCCTATATGTAAGAGCTTCTCCCTCATCAGTCAACATAATATAGTGCAGCGAGGGGTCATATCTACTCACATTTCGCCTAATACAAGCAGATCGTCTCACCCAATGATCTTCATTCTTTGGTAATGGGTCTACATCAGGTGGTATTATAAAATCATCATTTACATGTTGTACATCATTTCCAGCATCATTTTCAGCATTATTTTGTGGCTGCATATGCCCTTCAGGAGCCTCTTCCTGTTGTCCAACATCATCTGGCTCAAAAACCACTGGATTATCTATATTTTCAGCCATATGTGGTGCATCCTGAGGATCTGAAATAGGCCTAACATGTGGCTGATATTCTTGAAATGTGTCTTTTTTATGGCCATGTTTCGAGGCAACATCATTTTGTAGCAGCCTTGCCTCATTAAAAACAACATCCCGGCTGCATATGACCTTTTTCAACTGAGGTAACAATATTCTATAACCCATTTCACCTTCTTCACCATATCCCATGAAAAGGCCTTTGATGGATTTGGCATCAAGTTTATTGCTCAACTCAAGCCTTATGTGTACAATAGCTTCACAGCCAAAGACGCATAAGTGATCATATGAAGTAGGTTTGCCATACCAAACCTCTTTAAGGATGTCACCTTTCAAAGACATGTGAGGGGATCGATTGCATATATGTACTACAATTTTAAGAGCGTCTTCCCAAAAACATGAGGGAGATTAGCTATGGACAGCATGCATCTCACCCTCTCACAAAGAATCCGATTATACCTTTCAGCCACACAATTAGAAGAGGGGTTGTATGGAACAGTAAGCTCCCTCTTTATGCCCAAATTTTCACAAAAAATTTTGAATTCAGCACTTGTGAACTCACCCCCATTATCCGTACGTAAGCATTTCAGCTTTCTACCTGTTTGGGTAGTCACAAATGCATCAAATCTCTTAAACGCAACAAACGCTTCATCTTTTGATTTGAGTAGTTTCCCCCAAATCTTCCTAGAAAAATCATCTACAAAAGAAATAAAATATAAAGCACCCCCCATAGATTTGGTGGGCATGCTACATACATCAGAATGGACAAGATCTAATATACAAGACTTACGAGACACACCTGAGTAATAGGAACTTTTCACTTGCTTTCCATAGTGACAATCATTACAAAAATCTAGTTTAGTGCCTTTAACATCAAGCTTCTTTAAGTTACAAAGTTTAGATAGACCCTTTTGGCTCATATGGCAAAGTCTTTTATGCCACAATTCCTTACGAGAAATAATCTCAGCCAATGCAATGAATTTGCTAGACAAGGCCTTTCCATGGGAGCAATATAAAGTTCTCCTTTTCGTGCCTTTAACAATCAATCGTGACCCTTTGGTCATCTTCCATCAGCCTCTTCCAAATAAGACGCTTTGCCCAACAAAGAGCAAACTCTTCTTAATTCCTGGTACATATCTCACGTTGCAAAACAAGCTCATTTGTGCCATCTGTTGAAAGATACACAGTGCCAATACCTTCAATGGGACATGCATATCCCTTTGCCCAACAAAGAGCAAACTCTTCTTAATTCCTGGTACATAT
Organism: Ceratopteris richardii; assembly: GCA_020310875.1. Taxonomy (NCBI): domain Eukaryota; kingdom Viridiplantae; phylum Streptophyta; class Polypodiopsida; order Polypodiales; family Pteridaceae; genus Ceratopteris; species Ceratopteris richardii. The sequence continues at coordinate 147,880,235 of CM035436.1, read as the reverse complement.
CTCACGTTGCAAAACAAGCTCATTTGTGCCATCTGTTGAAAGATACACAGTGCCAATACCTTCAATGGGACATGCATGATTATTCCCTAGGTATACATGGCCATGGATGCCCGCATGAAAAGTAACAAAACACTCCTTGACAGGAGTCACATGAAACGATGCACCAGAATCAACAATCCATGCCTGGGATAATGCATCATTTACAATCAATAAAGCATCAATTAGATCACTTTTAGAGATCGATATGTCCTCTACATGAACATTGCAAGAGACATCATATGCATGAGCATCATCAGCTCATATAGTAGCACATAGGATATCTACCATATTTGAAAGCTTAGGATATCTACCATATCTGAAAGCTCCTCAATAACAACACTAGAGGCCACATTGGCCTTCTCCTTTTCTTTCTGGCTATTCTGTCCATCCATCATGTCTTCCTTCTTGTCCTTTCTTTTGTCTCCAGCATTCTTCTTCCTCTCAAGCTCTGCCTTACAGAATCGGCAGTCCGGCTTCTTGTGGCCTTTCCTACCACATTGGTAACATGTCACATCATTACCTTGCATGTTGTTGGAGCTTCCCCTTTCTTTGCTTTTGCTCTTACTTCTCTGTGCATAAGAGCCCTTCTCTGATCCGCCTCTGACCATGTTGGCAGAAGTGCCTCCTTCACCACTTGATCTTCTCCTTACCTCTTCACTTAATATAGAGCCCCTCATACCATCAAAAGTAAGATTGGGGTTATTTGATAATGAGACCACCAAGGTCTCCCAAGAATCAGGAAGTATCATAAGAAGAAAAAAAGCTTTCAACTTATCATTGAAGGGAGGCATCCTTGAGTCCTGCAACTCTAATGGAGTACCTGTAAAGTGAGACAAATGCTCTGCAGCGCTCTTGGACTCGTCCAACTGCATGCGAACTAATTTCCTCATCAGATGTACCTGATTGACAGGTGGTGTGTTCGCATAAGTGGCCTTAAGTTTGGCCCACAACTCTAAAGCTTTACTGATGCCTTTGAGGTCTACAAGAATATCATCTGACACGGCCATTTTTATGTAAGTGGAGGCCCTTCTATTCAAATTATGCCATGCATCATCTGACATGCCTTCCGACTTTCCTACTTCCAACACCACAATCTTTGAGGAAGAGAATTCCCTGAATTCACCCCTTTCAAAGATCGAATCTTGTGCCCTTGAAGCGACAAATCTCAAAAAGATTTTTCATATCCGAGGACGACAATGCCACTCGGTTGCAGCGGTTCGCGAACCGGATCCTTTTTTTGATTGGGTTCAGGTAGTAAGATTCGGTTCATAAGAATCATTCCGGTTCGATCAAGTGTAGAAACTTAGGTATTTTGGGTTTTGTGTCGATTGTCGACTGCCGACTACAGTTACCCGCCTTGAACATTGAGCTTCACCTACGTTCGAACTTCGAGTGAGCCCGAGCCACCCCTTAGCTTGCAAGTCTCCATACTAAGCAGTGAGCTGCACTCCTTTGCACTTGCCTACTACCCTCAACCTTGCCTTGCAAGTGACTCATGACTCGTGAGTCCCTGGAAGTTGACACCCCATAGCTGAGAGCTCTAAGCTCCGACTCTTGAGTGAATCCATATTACATAATGAGTAATTAGCCTAGTTGCTGCTCCGATTTGGAGTGCCCAGAATGGTTAACCCAAGCCCGGTCGAGTGTTAATCCAATCATCAATGCCCCGAGTTCATAACTTCATTGCATCTTTTGAACTTTGAGTCTTGACCATCCATAATACATATTACATTTTCAATTTTGCATAAGCCTTAAGCCCTTTTATCGCATTCCCTAATACCTTTCATCAACCTCGATTATCTTTACAACTGACAAGTTAGTACTAAGTACAGACCATTGTCCAGACTCCAACATCATGCCTCGTGCCGTATCAGGTGTATGGGATACACATACAGTATCCCATTCATTGGCATCTGGGTCCAATGCATCCGGATCTGGTACTCGAAAATGGGTCTGTAAGTATTGTGGTAAGAATTTCACTACTACCACAACACGACTCATTAGCCATGTGTCTGGTGTTGGGGGGGGGGGGGGGGGGGGGGGGGGGGAGGGCATCTCAGCATGTGAGAAGGTCCCTCTTGAAATCGCAGAGGTAATTCAACATGAGCACCGTTCTGCTCAACAAGGGAAGGTAGCTCGTCGTTGTGAGATGGCAACAACCTATGTTGAGATGATGGATGATGTGGATGCCTCTGTTAGTCAAGACACCTCCACCATGAAGGGGAGACTTGCATAGCAACGTGATGAGGAAGATTCTTCTGTTCCTCCTCCTTCTCTGAGAGCAAGGCAAGCCACCATGGACTCTTCCTTTATGTCCTCCGCGTTGCAAAAGCAACGTATGAAAGTGGTTGAGATTGAAATTGAACGTTGCATTCTTCAATGCAACCTGTCATTTAATGTAGTGAGGACTCACGCGTGGAGGAGAATGGTTAGAGCCATTACTCAAGTTGGCCCATGTGATGATTGGCATGGAGTGGAGTATAATAGAATCCGTGGACTTAAGCGCATAGAGTTGCAACTAGAGCCTATTAGAGTGGGATGGAAGACCTATGGTTGCTCCATCATCTCATATGGATGGAGCGATAATAGAAGACGCCATATCATTAACATTTTGATCTCTAGTTGTCTAGGAACTTATTTCTTACGAGCTATTGATGCAAGTCATGCGGGGGTGCCCATCACTGGGGAGTTTATTTTTCAACATATAAAAACCGCTATTCTTGAGATTGGTGCAGAGAACGTTGCACAAGTTATAACGGACAATGCTTCCAATTGCAAGAGAATGGGGAATTAGTTGAGAGAGAATTCCCTAGTATTGTGTGGACCCCATGTGCTCCACATTGCATAGATATTCTCTTTGAAGATCTTGCAAAATTGCCATGGCTTGCATTTTTATTAGCAAATGCAAAACGTATCATCACATTCACTAGGAAGAACCATCAAGCCCTAGCTATTTTTCGATCGTATAGTGCATATGATATGATTCGACCTGGGGACACGTTTTGCATATATCTATTTAGTGTTCCACATACTCCACATGGTTATGTGCTATTTGCGTATGACAGTTATTGATCGTCGTTGGTTGACCATGTCCACCACGAACACCGATGTTGCACAATATGTGCAACGCAAAGTTCTAGACGAGGACTTTTGGACAGAGATCCAGACTATATTGCCTATTTTGAAATACATTTACATAGTCTTACGTATACTAGACCAAGAGGGCTCCACTCTTGGTCTAGTGTATCATACGTATACACGTATGTGTTAGGTGATTGCTACATCCACGGCTTTGATTCCTTCCAAGTATGTTCAATGTTCATTGATTTTGTTACTTGTATAATGGTCATTGATCAATAATCAATTGTAACATTGTTTAATGTATAATTTGTTTTACATTTTTTTCTAGGAGGGAGGATATACTTCGGTTGATTGATTCATGATGGGTCCATTTATCTCGACCCATTCATGGATTTTCAGCCTTACTATATCATTTCTTCAAAGGACCCTCATTATGGTCAAAGGGTTCCCTTCAGCTTATGAAGGATCAATATATGGCACATATTTTAACGGAGGAGGAGCAAATAGCATTTGACAACGAGTTCACGGAGTACATGAGCAATGTTGGGATTGCTTATGGCCGTAGAACCTCGCTTCGTGCAGAGGTGACCATGTGACCCTTACAGTGGTGGCAGCATTATGGGTATGGTCACCCAACTATTGCACCGGTTGCCCTTCGAGTCCTTTCACAGGTATAGTGGTTTATTTAATATTCAATGAAATTGTCTATTTAGTACTGGAATATAGCAAAATTTTACATTTGATTTTTTCTCATCGATTTGGTAACTGGTTTAGGACGCTTCTGCTTCTACTTGTGAGCGGAATTGGAGTTCGTTCTCACTTGTGCACACAAAGTTGAGAAATCGATTGAGTGTGTCACAATTGGAACGTGTGGTCTTTTGCAAGGCCAATTTACGCCTTGTACAAGACCTAAAGAAGTTGGAAGGTCCCAAACAGGTATGAACATTGAACATTCAATATATGTTTTTTTAACAATCATTGCCCAATGCCAATTGGACCTTGGTGTAATGCTATAATTTGTTTCCATTATAGGTTTCCCCTACATTATTTGATGACACAATAGAGGCAGACACGGATGTCGAAGATCGCATGTTACATGATGAGCAAGAGGAAATCTACTGCATGTTACATGATGAGCTTGAGAGCGTGGATAGGAGAGTGACACGAGCTCGTTCACGTGCCATGGTGCAGCGAGATATCTCTGATGTTCCATCTACTAGTTCAGCAGTAGCACGGAGGCATAAGCTACCTACACGATGCAGAGCTAGAGTGATCGACGACGATGATATTGGAGAGTCAGAGGCTCACACACTTCCGACAGTGACTATCAAAGAGGCTCACACACTTCCAACAATGACTATCAGAGAGCCAGAGTTTGACGATGAAGGAAATGTTATTTCTTTTGGAGACATTCCTTTATCATCTTCATCATAAGAGGGCTTAGACGATTAGATTTATCATTATTTTCATCATTGTATCTTCTTGTCATAGTCCACTTGATACTATATTTTGTAGTCAGGACTCAGGACATGGATGATGTAGTCCACTTGATGTATTGTGGTTAGTGGGTCACACATGGATGATGATTTGAGATTCATGACTTGTTTTTTGGTAATGGATTATGGAAGTGTTGACTCTCCAAATGGAAGATGGCATATGCTCATTGCTACTTAGTCCTTTCTACTTTAAGTCTGAGTACTTTTCATTTTCAAGTTCATTGTGTATGTTTCATTCAAGAATCAATTCATAATTTCAATGTTCATTGAAAAATTTCATTGTAGACATACTTATGTGATATAAATTAATAAGTTAACTGTAGACATAGTTATTAGTATGTAATATGTATGTATGTACCTTACGAACCTTACCTCAGGGATAAGATTCGGTTCACGTACCTTACGCGTACCGAACCTTACGAACCTTACGAACTTAACCACCTTGCAATGCCATGGTTGCACAAATAAGAGGTTAATGTGCCGAAATTTTGGGCAAAATGCACCAAAATCAGAAAATTTCAAAAATAAAGGAAAGCTAACTCCCACTCACAACTGATGGCTAGATCATGAGATCATTGCAAATTTAGGCCCAAAGAATAATTTTTTTATTCTTGAAGAGCAAGTTCAATTTTTTGCTTTATTGCATGCTTTTTGAGGTGCTTTTTCAGCTTTTCGTAGTTAATTTTCTGGTTCATCCTTGAGGCCTATATAAAGAAACCATAGGAGTCACTTATGGCATCACTCAAGGCTCAATCTCAAGGATCAATCAGTCCTAGAGATGACTAACTTCTGGAGGAGTTGTGTTCTAACTTCTGATGCAGCTTTGGAGGAAATTTTGGTAGCTAATCATCAACATCTTGCTGATAATCAGAAATCAGAATAAGCATTGTGCTTCTTCTTCACTTGAACATCAGGCTGATGCGAAGAGGCTTCCAACTGCAAGGTTGCCGTGGATTTTTCAAGTCGGGTTCAAAATATCGAAGGGTATGTAGAGCTGGGTGGATCAGTTCCAACCGCCATCCTAGACATGGCATTGCACGTTGGGTGCTTTATGCGCACTTGAGTGACCCACATTTGCATTTCAATGGATGCAGAGATGATCGTGGAAGAAGAAACTCAAAAACAAAGGACGTGTATGCATTTGTGTTCCTATCTGTCAGATGCATCGTGACATTGGTTGGCGTCGATACAATCAAATTTGTTGGTTCCATTGAAGCGATTTATTGATATCATGTTAGAGGTTTCCATGATCTCTCAATCATATGCTTAAGCTGATGTGATGTTCAAGCTAACACTCTACACACTCACACTCCTCTGATAGCAATTGTTGGTTTTTATGCCCACAATTGAAGTAAAAGAGAGAGAGAGAGAGACAAAGTAAAGGCAAGTGAGACATACTCACATATGGCAAAGATGCTAAATTGGCTCCAAAAATATCACTAATATACAAAATAGCTTCAAGACCTTCTAAGTGATGAACTCCAAAAGCTTTAGGTAATGTGATGATAAGTGTCTAACTCCATGTCTTTATATAGGTTTTGTGGAATACTTGATGAACAAGAAATTTTAAAGCAAAAAAACAATCATCCACAATTCGTGAAGAATTTTACAAAAGACCTTTTTTGCAATATTTTTTAGTTTTTCTATTGCCACATAGCATAATTATGATCCATTCAATCAATTGCATAGATATTTGATGTGTGCTATGTGCTTTTGACCTTTAAAATATGTTTTCCATAGCTTGACATGAGTGTTTGACTTTCAACCTTGATTTTGATGGTGGTTGATGGAGTGTTATATATGGTTGGATAGCTCTCATTGAGCTCTACAAGGTTATGAAATAAAAATTCCAGCCAAGATTTGACCATCTTTGAGCAGGTTGGCCAACCTTTGACCAAACTTTGACCTCCAAGTTGAGCTCCCTAGTGGAAGCTTGCTCACATTTTCTAACATAAATGAGCTTGTGGACTTGTAATTTTGCAAGTAGTGTGATTATGGGGTAATCATTACTAGAAGTTTTGTAGAAGATATGTTCAATATGTGATTGGTCATATGAATCGCATGGAACCAAAACTTATGATGAAGTCTTTGGAAGGTCTTCATCGGCTTTATTTCTTCTTTCTATTATCCCTATTCAATAGAGAGTTAATGTTTATTACCCCTTTCTTCAAGAAAATTTAAAAACTCCTTGAATGCATATTCACCTCCTCTATCTAGAAAAGGCACTTGAAAATTTTCACCCAACTCATTCTCCACTTGAGCCAATGACTTTTTAAAACATAAGGACACTCATTCCTTCACTCTAAATCCAAAACCCAAAGAATAATGTGCAAAATCATCAATAAAAGAGAAAAAATATGTAACCTTATAAAGAGGAATTCTCATTACTCCAGAGGAGGCAAATCACATAAAGGCCATGTACCATTCTTCATAATCACATCATATTCTGATTGCATACAATCACATCATATTCTCATTGCATACAATCACATCATACCAGCCATCCAATTTTTTCAGTTTTGTGCTTCATCAAAAGAAACAAGCTCATTCTCATCACAAAGAGGCAGCCATTGCATAGCAGTCTCGTGCAAAGGAAGCACTATGAGAACCTAAACAGGTACGATATGACAAAAATGCATCTAATTTGCTCTCTCTCAAGGGCTTCCCTTTGCTTTCAGAACCTTACCACAAAAATACATTTCACTGCTTTATCATCCAATTTCCTTCGTTGATGTTCGGGCACTAATGCATAGGGAGGACAACCAAAGACACATAGATGAGCAACAGATGGCTTGCGACCATGCCAAGCCACATGTGGAGTGATCGGTTCCAGCGCTTTGGTGGGACACCTGTTAAGTACATATGCTCAAGCTAGAAGCTATGTGGTAAAGCTTGATTTTCGACCATAAACCTCGCCACCTCCATAAGAGACATGTTCTTTCTTTCCGCAACTCAATTTGGTTGAGGTGTATAACGCACTCTACGCTGATGTTTTATTCCAAATTCAACCAGAAATGCATTATAATCAAAAGACATGTATTCCCCCCCTCAGTCAGAATGGATTTACATGCTCATAGATTTTCAGCCATAACCAAAAACTGTTTTGAAGCACATACACTTTCGGCCTTTGCTTTCAATGGATACACCCATGCATGCCTAAAGTCACGAAGGAAGGTGTCATTAGTTCCCAAAAGTAGGTGTCGATAGTTCCCGAAAGAAGGTGTCTGCATAGGACCACAGACATCACTATGAACAAGCTGCAATTTATGCTCAGCTCGAATTGAACCATCTTTGGAAAGGGGATCGACCTGTTCTTCTTGGATTGATCTTCTCACAACGAAACAAAGACTAACTCCTCAAATGTTAAGGCATTTGGATTGCCTTACATCATCAATCAAAGAGTAGAAGCAAAACTCTTATATGAATCTGGAAGACCGTTAAAAACAGTATGCACAAGTGAACTACCCGACAAGACTTCGCCCGCAAAAATCAACTTCCCCTTCAAATCTTTGATCTTTGTCAAAAAATTGTCCATAGAATCTCCTTCATTCATATGCTCACTCTCCAACTGTTTTCGAAGGTAAGCAACACGAGCCTCATTTCTTGCCTCGTATAAAGCGGTAAGTGTATCCCAATCATCCTTTGTTGTTTTGAAAGAGTTAATGTGAGGGATGATGGCACGTGGCAGACAAAGCTATCAATGCATGTGCATGAGCATTTCTACCATCCCAACGAAGTTGTTCTACAATAGGTGCAGCACGAACCAAAGCACGAGAAGAAATATGAAGATCATCATCTTCAACGCCATCCACATCACCTTCAATAACTACGTTTTCAACACCCTGCACAAGATTCCACAACCCTTTTGCTACCAATATATGGCGCATCATATATGACCACAATGGGTAATTAGTACTTATCCTCAAAAACCAACATATGGAATACATCATTGCTTTCAGCCATGGCAATGACTAGATACCCTCATGCAAAAATGATTGTATCTAAAAAAGTTGAACAAAAACACCCATGTCGAGCTCTGCTAAAACTGTAGCACATTTTGAGACACTTGTAATTGCAAATTGAAACCTATATATGTGTCTGGCACAAAAGGAAGAAATTGCATGCTCAATCGCTGCGATATTGAGTTCGGAGGCCAAAACGAGCTCATATCCAAATTTTGATGCCACTTAATGAAGTTATTTTCAACTCCTAATCGCCTCGAGTATGCCTACCAATTTTCGTGCGAGTCTCATACTGTAACCAGAGGGACGTCAACGATGCCCTAGATGAAGTGGAGACCTGTTCTAATACCGATTGTTGGAGTTTGAGGTCTTCAAAAGCAAACGAACAACACATAGAAGAAGAAGAATCTTGAAGCAAAACACAATACTGAATGTATTACTGAGTGAATGTACAAAGATAAGACACACATTAGGGTTATAGGCATATATACAAGCCCGGGGGGAACCTCCTAAAGAGGGAAAAAAGTGCCCCGACGGTCCTAAGTGTGTTTACACACATCACCACCGAAATATATCAACAGGGAGGAAATCGAAGCTCACAAACTTCTTTCAAAGGATTTCCACCTCCCCCTCATTTGATATTCATAGGGGAGTAACACTCCCACCAGCAGAGACAATTTGAGATGGACAACGACCAGAGACAATTTGAGATGGGCAATGACCATGAGTCACAAGTTATAGGGGTGCACACATCCACCATGGACACATCGAGGAGGTCTAAGCTCGATAGCATAGTGCCACTAAGGAGCAAGACCCCATATGAGGGCCGATCTTGTAGCTTTCATCCGAGCCTCAATGACACCATACCCACCTATTTACCACATCTTATACCCCTCCCTTAGCAAATGATGGAGCTCGATAGCTATTGGAAACAATGTCAAATTGTGCTCTAAACCCATAGGGGATGGTTTGGTCATTTCCTGATGTCACCTATTTACCACATCTTACACCCCTCCCTTAGCAAAGGATGGAGCTCGATAGCTATAGGAAACAATGTCAATTTGTGCTCTAAACCCATAGGGGATGGTTTGGTCATTTCCCCATTGGAAATGGTTTGCTCAAAAATTATTATATCCATCAATGAATAACACTACCATCTGAGATCATTTGGACCCCTCAAAAGTAAAACCCTAATTTCTGAATATTGCTTTTCACTTAAAAGTGCTTTTAAATTTGGATCATTGAGATTAAATCCTATAAAAGCATCTAATATAAGGGCTGAAAATAGAACGTCTATATTTAGACCCCTAAAAGAATCACAGCAAGCACCAAAATGCTAAAAATTTGTAACATAAATTGTTCAAGTCCAAATAAAGCTTTTATGTGAGTTTTGCCGAAAAATCGATTTGGGGCTTGAAAAACTATATAACGGGCACATGAGGTGCACATAATACAGCATCTACACATACTCTAGTGTGCTTCAAGTCCAGATGCTGCTGTTTGGAAGTTACCTTGCTATTTTGGAGGTCTTTTTTCTGCTGGCCACTTCGTCTTCACACACTCCATAGTGTGTGCAGCATCTGGTTAAGTAAGCTGCTGCATAATTTTGCTCCTACTTCAAATCTTGCTGCTGTACTAGGTTTCCCAACCTACTACCTCAAGAGGAAAGGTCTTTGTAGCTGCCTATATCAAAGAAGAAACACAATTCTGGTTTGGTGCAGATTTCAGCCTATTCTACCTCACAATCAAATACTCACTCATTATTCTTTAGGCACACTTTTCTCATAATTAGTACCTAGATCCATTCCATATTCAGCCTTCTATGCAATTTTTGTATGCATATACATTGTATAGTTAGTCCATCAAGTAATTTTTATTTTAGAGTAGCCTTTTAGCTACTCATTCTATATATTGTCTCTTGTATATCTTCTATTGTCATTCATCTATCTTATTTGGTTCAAGGTGTGTTCGAGTGCACGGTTCTAGATGTTGGAAAAATCCTTTGAACCTATGTATTAGGAGCTCCATCCCTCCTTAGACACCCCATAGATATACCATTACCACCATCCCAAGTCCATCTCCACCAATGATCAGCCTAGTTTTAGCTTGTATCAGTTTTGTTTCATTAGACAGTCGATATATATGTTGTGTTTACAAACTTGTAAACATCAAAGTACACAACGAAACATGATGAGACCTCCCAAGATCTTCAAAACACCAACCACATATTTCCAAACTTCAAAAACAAACTTTCCACCAAACTTTCAAAAAAACAAAAATAGGTCACTGTAGCAAAATGACCACCAGAAACTCTCTGAGCAGAATTTACAAAACTAATCATATATTCTGAAAGTAGACTCTGAGTAGCATGCTTCAAAAACAAAAAACATCAAAAAAGGTGGAGTATAGCTCCCGAACGAACAGCTTGAAGTCAAGATAAGAAAAAGCCTGCAATAGCAAGGTATGACTAACTGTCTGAATTGAAAATTGTTGCATAGAAGCAATAAAACTTCAAGACCTATGAGAAATTTTGATATGGATAGAAAGTATGAGAGCTAAGGAAACTCCTCCAAGTGAAATCACTCAAAAAGACCTCATAACGACTTAGATATGAAAGTTTGAAGAGAGGTATGTCTCTGATGAGGCACCGGATAGACACAATAAAGAAGATCTGCAAAAACGCCTACTTGCGCGGAGTTTTCTCGTTGAAATTTGTACAAAAACTGATCTATTTATATAGTACAAGTTGTAAGCTTCGCAACGCAACAAGAATCACTCAATTTGAACACCTACACTAAGAGAACCACTCTTTTCATTGAGAGGCTGCCAACAGAAGCGCCTTCCTTGTCTAAAAATAGACACCTCTCCTTTCCTTCTTACTTTTATCTACTTTTATCTACTTTTGCTCTAAACTTGGAGATGTGAACGCCTCCACATGTTATTTTTCATAACTAATAAGATCCACAAGCTTCCATATACCATTTTTAATAATTAATAAAATCCACAAGACTACTTTAGAGCTTGTTTTTATGCAACATTGCCCCTCTCAAGCTCTAAATCCAAAGCTTTGACTCCAAGTAGTACTTTGATTTGCTTAAGCTTCTGAGCATCCACTGCTTTTGTGAGTATGTCTGCTAATTGATCTTTAGTTCCAACATGTTGAATATCAATATCTTCATTCACCACCTTCTCTCAGATATAGTGATAGTGCACTTCAATGTGTTTTGTTCTTGCATGGTACACTCGATTAGACGCGAGCTGTAATGAACTTATCAAATCTTTCATACAACTTATTGAATTATCTTCTTTGTTGACAACAATTCAACATGGTAGATTTGAGTGCATCGATTGAGAAGTTATCTGATGGGAGAAATTATCCCATGTGGCAATTTAGAATGGAGTCTTATCTCATGTCTAAAGGTCTTTGGGGATTGATAAAAGGTACAAAAGTGAAGCCGGTATTACCAGAAGCTCCTACACAAGCAAATCAAGCAAGAGAGCAAGAATGGATCGAAAGAGACAGAAGAGTTTTGTTTGTTATATCACAAACAGTTTCCAATACTATGCTTTGGCATATAAGAGGTTTGAATACTAGTAGAGAGGCTTGGGAGTCTCTAGAAAGGTTATTTGCAACTACCAACAGAGCGAGGCAAACACAACTTATAGGTGAGCTGACAAGAGTAAAAAAGAAGCCACGACAATCAGTTAATGATTATGTTCTTGAGGTAAAATCTCTTATTGAAGCATTAACCTCTATTAATGCATCTCCTAGTGAGGATATAAAGTTTAATAGCATGTTAAATGGCTTGAGAGAAGATGAAAGATGGAAGTCTTTCATTACGTCTATCATGACTCGAGAGAATCTACCATCTTTTGAAGATTTACAAACGCTCATGATGACTGAAGAAATCAACATAGAAGGTGGAAACTCTTATCATTCACAAAGAGGTAGTCAAGGACAAGCTCTTTATACTTCATCAAATAGATCAAGAGGTAGAGGAAATTGTAGAGGAGGAAGAAGATTCAACAACAATGCAAGAGGAAGAGGAAGAGGAAGCTTCAATGCTACTAGAGGAGGAAGAACAACACAACAAAACAGACTCAACCAAACAAGCAAGGTAACTTTACTTGCCATTATTGTGATAAAGTTGTTCATTATGCCAGGGATTGCTTCGCCAATCCGAATAGAAGAGGTGGGTTTAGAGGACGACAAAGAGGAAGAGGCCAAGATCACATGCATCACAACAACAACATAGTACAAGAGGAGGCTCAAACACAGAAGGAAAACGTTCTTATGGCTATGCATACAAAGATACATAAGAGGAAGGTAAACAACAAAACTTGGTATGTAAATAGTGGTTGCTCAAACCACATGAGTCACAACATGAATATGTTTGTGAACTTACACAAACCTGATTCAAGAGTCACAGTTGCTACAAGAGATAGTATTGAGCATGAAGTAGTTTACATTGGTGATTGTCCACTTAATGAACATGTAACTCTTAGAGATGTTTTGTTTGTTCCTACCATTACAAGAAATTTGATTTCAATTGGACAAATGGAGGATAATGGAGTAAAGGTCGATTTTGACAATAATCAGTGGCAGACTTATCAAAAGAAGGATGGGAATTTTGTTATAAAAGGACAAAAGGTAAACAGATTTTATACTTATGAAGTTGAAGTTCCAGATTATGCGTTATACAATGGTTAATGGGACTCAAGTAAGTCAATTGGATTTATGGCATAAAAGATTAGGACACATCAGTGTGGAAGGTTAAAAGATATTGCAAAGAAATCATTGGTTGAAGGTTTACCACAATTACCTAAGCAAGATTTGGATTTTGTTTGCGAGCCATGTCAGTTTGGAAAACAGGTACAAAGTCCTTTTTCAAAAGCAAGATTGCAAAGCAGAGGTATTTTGGACTTGATTCATACTGATGTATGGGATCCATCTCACGAAGAGTCAGTGGCAGAGAAAGTACTTTGTAACATTTATTGATGACTTCTCAAAGTTTACATTCGTTTATTTTATGAAATACAAATCCGAAGTTTTTGACATGTTCAAGAAGTTTAAAACATTGGTTGAAAAGCAAACAGGTCGAAGCATAAGAAGGTTGAGATCAGATGAAGGAGGTGAATATTTTTCTAATCAATTTCTTGCATTTTTGGAGGAAGAAGGAATTAAAAAGGAGACTACAAACAGATACTCACCTCAACAAAATGGTGTGGCCGAAAGAAAAGGACTTACCACTTACTTTTTGGGCTAAAGCATTCAATATGGTAGTTTATGTGATGAACAGGTTACCACCTACTCAAAGTCATGTACAGCACACACCTTATGAATTGTTTTATGGATCAAAACCAGATATTGCTAATTGTAGAATTTTTGGAAGCATATGTTTTGTTCATGTTCCACAAAAGTTAAGGTCAAAGTTGGATCCAAGGTCACAAAAAATGGTTTTCATTGGTATGGCAGAAGGGAAACCAAGATATAGATGTGTGAACCCAGATACGGGAGAGGTAATTATTTCAAGAGATAAATCGTTATTTTTCATGAAGATAAATCTTGATATAAACATGAAGTGCATGTAGATGAAGAAGAAACTACAAGAAGTCACGAAGAAGAGCCAAGTTCTCCAAGTTCACCAGAGAGTCAAATCACACATGAAGAGGTTACTCCCCCCAATCAGAAGTCGAAGAAAATTCTCGATTTGATTTCAAAGGAAATTGAGTCACAGGAAGAAGAAAGTGAAGGTTCTACATCAAGAAGAACTCAAACTCGAAGGCAAGAAAAGCATGGTAGGACAAGAAGCCAATCAAGGTATCCAATAAGAGAAAGAAGGCAACCGCAAAGATTTTCTCATGAAGCTTATATTGCAAAACTTCTTGAAGAGAAGGAACCAACAACTTTTAAAGAAGCGTCAAAGGTAAAGAAATGGGTTAAAGCAATGGATGAAGAAATGACAGCTTTGTAAGAGAACAATACATGGAGTTTAGTTCCAAGGCAACCTAACATGAAGGTAATTGGTAACAAATGGGTGTACAAGATAAAGAGAAACAGTGTTTAGTAAGTAGATATAAAGCAAGGCTTGTTTGTAAAGGTTATGCACAGAGTTATGGCATTGATTATGAGGAGACATTTTCTCCTATTGCCAAGATATCAACAATAAGGACATTAATAAGTGTTGCTGCAAGCAAGGTATGGAATCTTTATCAATTAGATATAAAAAATGCATTTCTCAATGTGATCTAAAAGAAGATGTGTACATGGAGCAACCAACAGGTTATGAAGATCCCAAGAAGCCTACATATGTATGTAAACTCTTAAAAGCATTGTATGGTCTTAAGCAGACTCCAAGGGCTTGGAATTTTAGATTGGTAAAGTTTCTTGAAAAGCAGGGATACAGGTGTTCAAATGCAGATACTTCTTTGTATGTTAAGGTTGAAGGATCATTGATTGTTTATATCTCAATTTATGTGGATGACTTGATAATAACAGGAAACAATGAAGGTGAGATAGCCAGGATCAAAGCAGATCTGAATTTAAAATTTCAGATTTAGGAGAATTGACGTACATTCTTGGAATCGAAGTTATTAAAAAGAAAGATAGCGTATATCTTTTACAAAGGAAGTATATTTCAGATTTGTTAAAGAAATATGGCATGGAGCATTGCAAGAGTATCAGTAATCCGATGGAACCCAATGTGAAGTAGAGTTCCTACTACTCAAGAAGTTTTGCAATATAAGCTTTATGAGAAAATCTTTGCGGTTGCCTTCTTTCTCTTACATACCTTGATTGGCTTCTTGTCCTACCATGCTTTTCTTGCCTTTGAGTTTGAGTTCTTCTTGATGTAGAACCTTCACTTTCTTCTTCCTGTGACTCAATTTCCTTTGAAATCAAATCGAGAATTTTCTTCAAATTGGGGGAGTAACCTCTTCATGTGTAATTTGACTCTCTGGTAAACTTGGAGAACTTGTCTCTTCTTCATGACTTCTTGTAGTTTCTTCTTCATCTACCTACGCTTCGTGTATATACCAAGATTTATCTTCATGAAAGATAACATCTCTCGAAACAATTACCTCTCCCGTATCTGGGTTCACACATCTATATCCTTGTTGCCCTTCTTCCATACCAATGAAAACCATTTTTTGTGACCTTGGATCCAACTTTGACCTTAACTGTTGTGGAACATAAACAAAACATATGCTTCCAAAAATTCTACAATTAGCAATATCTGGTTTTGATCCATAAAACAATTCATAAGGTGCTTTCTGTACATGACTTTGAGTAGGTGGTAACCTGTTCATCACATAAACTGCCATATTGCATGCTTCAGTCCAAAAAGTAAGTGGTAAGTCCTTTTCATTTAACATGCACCTACCCATCTCCGAGATAGACCTGTTTCTTCTTTCGGCCACACCATTTTGTTGAGGTGTGTATCTGTTTGTAGTCTCCTTTTTAATTCCTTCTTCCTCCAAAAATGCAAGAAATTGATTAGAAAAATATTCACCTCCTCCATCTGATCTCAACCTTCTGATCAACCTTCTTATGCTTCGACCTGTTTGCTTTTCAACCAATGATTTAAACTTCTTGAATATATCAAACACTTCATATTTGTATTTCATAAAATAAATGAATGTAAACTTTGAGAAGTCATTGATAAATGTTACAAAGTACTTGCTACCTGCCATGGACTCTTCTTGAGATGGACCCCATACATCAGTACGAATCAAGTCCAAAATACCTCTTCTTTGCAATCTTGCTTTTGAAAAAGGACTTCGTACCTGTTTTCCAAACTGACATGCCTCGCAAACAAAATCCAAATCTTGCTTAGGTAGTTGTGGTAAACCTTCAACCAATGATTTCTTTGCAATATCTTTTAACTTGCCAACACTGATGTTTTCTAATCTTTTATGCCATAAATCCAATTCACTTACTTGAGTCCCATTTACCATTGTATAACCTGCATAATCTGGAACTTCAACTTCATAAGTATATAATATGTTTACCTTTTGTCCTTTTATAACAAAATTTTCATCCTTCTTTTGATAAGCCTCCCACTAATTATTGTCAAAATCGACCTTTACTCCATTGTCCTCCATCTGTCCAACAGAAATCAAATTTCTTGTAATGGTAGGAACAAACAAAACATCTCTAAGAGTTACATGTTCATTAAGTGGACAATCACCAATGTAAACTACTTCATGCTCAATACTATCTCTTGTAGCAACTGTGACTCTTGAATCAGGTTTGTGTAAGTTCACAAACATATTCATATTGTGACTCATGTGGTTTGAGCAACCACTATCTACATACCAAGTTTTGTTGTTTACCTTCCTCTTATGTGTCTCTGTATGCATAGCCATAAGAACGTTTTCCTTGTGTGTTTGAGCCTCCTCTTGTACTATGTTGTTGTTGTGATGCATGTGATCTTGGCCTCTTCCTCTTTGTCGCCCTCTAAACCCACCTCTTCTATTCGGATTCGCGAAGCAATCCCTAGCATAATGACCAACTTTACCACAATAATGGCAAGTAAAGTTACCTTGCTGGTTTGGTTGAGTCGGTTGACTTTGTTGTGTTATTCTTCCTCCTCTAGTAGCATTGAAGCTTCCTCTTCCTCTTGCATTGTTGTTGAATCTTCCTCCTCCTCTCCAATTTCCTCTACCTCTTGATCTATTTGATGAAGTATAAAGAGCTTGTCCTTGACTACCTCTTTGTGAATGATAAGAGTTTCCACCTTCTATGTTGATTTCTTCAGTCATCATGAGCGTTTGTAAATCTTCAAAGGATGGTAGATTCTCTCGAGTCATGATAGATGTAATGAAAGACTTCCATCTTTCATCTTCTCTCAAGCCATTTAACATGCTATTAAACTTTATATCCTCACTAGGAGATGCATTAATAGAGGTTAATGCTTCAATAAGAGATTTTACCTCAAGAACATAATCATTAACTGATTGTCGTGGCTTCTTTTTTACTCTTGTCAGCTCACCTATAAGTTGTGTTTGCCTCGCTCTGTTGGTAGTTGCAAATAACCTTTCTAGAGACTCCCAAGCCTCTCTACTAGTATTCAAACCTCTTATATGCCAAAGCATAGTATTGGAAACTGTTTGTGATATAATAAACAGAACTCGTCTGTCTCTTTCGATCCATTCTTGCTCTCTTGCTCGATCTGCTTTTGTAGGAGCTTCTGGTAATACCGGCTTCACTTTTGTACCTTTTATCAATCCCCAAAGACCTTTAGACATGAGATAAGACTCCATTCTAAATTGCCACATGGGATAATTTCTCCCATCAGATAACTTCTCAATCAATGCACTCAAATCTGCCATGTTGAATTATTGTAAACAAAGAAGATAATTCAATAAGTTGTATGAAAGATTTGATAAAACAAAAACAAAAGCTCTGATACCACAATGTTGTGTTTACAAACTTGTAAACATCAAACTACACAACGAAACATGATGAGACCTCCCAAGATCTTCAAAACACCAACCAAATATTTCCAAACTTCAAAAACAAACTTTCAACCAAACTTTCAAAAAAACAAAAATAGGTTACTGTAGCAAAATGACCACCAGAAACTCTCTGAACAGAATTTGACAAAACTAATCATATATTCTGAAAGTAGACTCTGAGTAGCATGCTTTAGAAACGAAAAACATCAAAAAAGGTGGAGTATAGCTCCCAAACGAACAGCTTGAAGCCAAGATAAGAAAAAGCCTGCAACAGCAAGGTATGACTAATTGTCTGAATTGAAAACTGATGTATAGAAGCAAGAAAACTTCAAGATCTACGAGAAATTTTGATATGGATAGAAAGTATGAGAGCTATGGAAACTCCTCCAAGTGAAATCACTCAAAAAGACCTCATAACGACTTAGATATGAAAGTTTGAAGAGAGGTATGTCTCTGATGAGGCACCGGATAGACACAATAAAGAAGATCTGCAAAAACGCCTACTTGCGCAGAGTTTTCTCATTGAAATTTGTATAAAAACTGATCTACATATATAGTACAAGTTGTAAGCTTCGCAACGCAACAAGAATCACTCAATTTGGACACCTACACTAAGAGAACCACTCCTTTTATTGAGAGGCTGTCAACAGAAGCGCCTTCCTTGTCTAAAAATAGACACCTCTCCTTTCCTTCTTACTTTTATCTACTTTTATCTACTTTTGCTCTAAACTTGGAGATGTGAACGCCTCCACATGTTATTTTTCATAACTAATAAGATCCACAAGCTTCCATATACCATTTTTAATAATTAATAAAATCCACAAGACTACTTTAGAGCTTTTTTTTATGTAACAATATACACCATGACACATGATTTACCCTCTAAACTAATTTTGGTATGACATAGACATTACAAATACTCCCCCCTCCCCCCCCCCCCCCCAACTCTCTCTCTCTCTCTCTCTCTCTCTCTCTCTCTCTCTCTCTCTCTCTCTCTCTCTCTCTCTCTCTCTCTCTCTCTCTCTCTCTCTCTCTCTCTCTCTCTCTCTCTCTCTCTCTCTCTCTCTCTCTCTCTCTCTCTCTCTCTCTCTCTCTCTCTCTCTCTCTCTCTCTCTCTCTCTCTCTCTCGGGAACTAAAGGACTATTATGATAGGCCATATCCTAGCCAAGTTCTATGGGGCAGTACTAGAGGCAGAGCTCGGTACACACGCTGAGGCAGCTGGGATCAGAGCACCCGGCAAGGCAGGCTTCCGTCGCACTTTCTCCACCATCGACCACATCTTCGTGCTTCGTTGCTTGATTGAGAGCGCGAAGGCGAGGAAGCAGAGACTATATTGTTGCTTTGTGGATTTCCGCAAAGCCTTCGACATGGTTCCTCGAGAGAGACTACTACGGAGGCTCCATGAGTTACAACTACCATCAGACATGCTATGGGCCATCCATGCTCTGTATGCACGAGTCACAGGCGGGGTACGCTACCCTGGCGGCCTATCAGACACCCTTGTTAGCATCATTGGTGTGAAACAAGGTTGCCCTCTCTCACCCACTCTCTTCGGTCTCTACATCGACGAGATCACGGAGTATATACAGCGAGCAGGAGGGCTAGGAGGAGACCTCGGAGGTACGCCAATACACATCCTATTATATGATGATGACATTGTCTTGCTTTCAGAGTCACAGGAGGGGTTGCAGTCACATTTACAGGCGCTAGATACCTTCTACATGGAGAGACGACTCACAGTGAACCTTGGCAAGACCAAGGTCATGATCTTCCATACCTCCAGGACAGTACGCCATCGCGCCTCTTTCACTGCAACTGGAGGACAGATAGAGGTAGTGGACTCCTACGTCTACCTAGGTGTCACCTTCTCGAGTCAAGCAGCACATGGGTATTCTCCATGGCACAGGCAGCGAGAGATAGATTGACGCGAGGCTATGCGGCACTTGCAGGATTGGCATTGCTTTCAGACACATTTTCAGGAGCCCCGGACTAAGGGGTGGCTCTTTGACACTCTAGTGACACCCGCATTGATGGATGCGGCAACAGTTTGGGCACCTGGGATCACGGAGGCGATGTGGACGCAGATTGAGAGGCCCCAAGTCATAATGATCTCACGCTTACTGCGCAGCAAGCCCTCCGTTCCACATGACATTATACGAGCTGAGCTTGGCACACCACCGATGCTAGTGGAGGCCCTCTTTCAGTTGGTTACCTTTATTCTGAGGGTCAAAGAGCTACCCACCAGCCGATTCACCAGGCTTGCATTTGAAAGCTCCAAACATTTGGCAGAGACAGGGCATGAGAGAGTATGGTATGCATAGACTTACCGATCTTCCCCCTTTTCAGTATGACCTCTCTTCCCCCTACATTACCCTCTCTCGTTCGGAGAGGAATAGGATCATCCGTCAGGACCTACTACAGATACACGTCAGGGAGACATGGATAGCACCACGGGAGCCTCTTCCCACAAAGAGGCAACACTACAGAGAGCACTTCTTGATTGTGACAGCGGATGGTTTCATTCAGAGACCACGATACATGGATACATACATGGCACCAGCTGAGAGAGTGGCCATTGGGCAGCTCATAGTATCATCACACCAGCTCGAGATTGAGGTTGGGCGAGCGACACATACCCCGAGGGACGAGAGATTATGCAAGATATGTAGAGAGGAGATGGAGGACGAGGAGCACTACACATGTAGATGCCAGGCATATGAGGACATCAGAGACCTCTACCCACAGCTCTTGGGGGGGGGCAGAGAGATCAGGGCTTTATTGGGGACCGAGGACCAGCGCCCTCTAGGTCGTTTTCTAGTAGAGCTCCAACACCGTCGTACATCACTCCTCCAACGGCAGATGGAGATACACCTGGCTCCCCCCTCAGACTTATACTACAGATTTTTTCAGACCCACATCCACTCGAGGACCCAGCTCGATGCGGGGTGTCACATTACACATAGCAGAGGAGCTTAGACGACAGCGTCGACGACCGAGACCCCCACTCCGGAGAGCCCGTCCACACCAGACAAAGATACAGGCGATTCACGCACGCCATGACATGGAGATACGGAGACGTCAGCAGCGCACCCCTGTCGATCTGGACGTTCAAAGCATTTTGAGGATCGCCATGATGCCTTACCCACCGATGCATTATATCCTACACCCAGGTTGTGATACCACCGAGCCTCCCCTCCCTATGCATATCATATTTGTATCACACCCATTGAGCATATAGAGTGCATACCCATAGCACCCCACACCCTTGATGCCAGTTATTGTCCACTCCTTTTATACCCGTTTTTTGTACTCACACTTTATTTTCCTTTTGGGATCACAGTGGATTGGATCATACTGATGTATATGTTTTGTCTCATAGGCCGATTTTGGCCTCTAATAGACGTTAAAAAGTCTTTTCTTTCTTTCTTCTCTCTCTCTCTCTCTCTCTCTCTCTCTCTCTCTCTCTCTCTCTCTCTCTCTCTCTCTCTCTCTCTCTCTCTCTCTCTCTCTCTCTCTCTCTCTCTCTCTCTCTCTCTCTCTCTCTCTCTCTCTCTCTCTCTCTCACACACACACACATATGTTTAGTATTCCTCTCTAGAGAGAAATCCATCTTTATTTCAACAATCTTCTCAAAGTCGAAACAACTATAGAGCTTTTATAAACAATCTAAAGTTAAGGTTTTTAACAAATTATTATTGTGCACATTCAATGCAGACTTGTGGATAACTCATGGAAGACCAATTACTTAAACACGGAGCATTCCTTAGAATCACATGGCGTGTCACTGAAAATTAAAGAGAAGAAACTATAAATGCAAAAACATTCATAAAAAGAACCATTCTTTTGTTTTCAAGAGAGACCAAGGAGCCCATTTTTAGACTCCTTGATTCCTTCTTCCAAATTTCAGCCGATCAATTACTCAAGTAGGGCCACGATATAAGGATCCTCCACAATCACCAAAGTCAATGTGTATGGTGGAGTTGTAGGGATAACATGGGAGTCCTCCCTCCACTGATCCAACTCCGGTACAAAAGTCCCTCAGATGGTTGCGGGGCAATAACCTAGGCAGCAGAAAACAGATGTCCCTTGTTTTAGGGGGCAGACAACTCATAGATTACAAGTTCATGGGTAAAACTCTACCACTTTTTGATCTTGACTCATTCGGGACCTCAGAGGAACAAGATCAAACAAGTACATACAAAATGAAGTACTCAAATCTTGTTATCCAAAGATCTGTTTACCAGCGACCATCTTATGAGCTATATTGAAATAAATAGTAAAAGTGTACCTCGAACATAGCGAATTGAGATTTCGTATGATCATAATCCCTGCAATTACCATGTCACATAATTTACATCAGCAGTTGTACCCAAACAAGAAAAGCCTGATGCCATCATCATGAGTCGATGGTAAATGATACTTGAAAACAGTGATTTATAATTATGGATAATAAGAGCGTAAATAAAAAATAGATTGCCGTCGTGTTTTTGAGAAATGATCCGGATCTCTGTTTCACCATGAACAATCATTCTTAAAAGAATGAAAAGGTGATAATATTGACAAACATAGTAATACAGTGGGAAAGATTACAAAAACATAACTTGCACGAGCGCACGGGCATTTAACTAGACTGTTACCAATTTAACTAGACTGGATGAAACGCGAGTCTTTCAAAACTTTAACAACTTGATTGAAGCGTTACTAGATGCAATAACAAATTGCGAACAAGAGCTAAGTATTAACTGGCGCTTTGATGCAATCCATATGACAGATTGCAATCAGTATCACAGCTGACATCAAAAAATGGAACGCCGCTTGCGACGCATCTACAAACCGACAGCGTGAAAAGAGTAAAATGACTGAATAAAACAACACAAGACATGACACAGAAGCAAAGGATCCAAGGAACATAAATAGGTGCGCTCATAGGATCACCTCTTTGTTCGATGGCGATGCAAGAGCAAGATAGAAAGGCAGAGAAGCCCTAGGATCGAGACAACAGCGAAGACTGTTGGGATCGAAATGCGAGCTGACCCTTTCTTCCTCTTGCTCTGCTGAAGCAACGCCTGCGGCTTTATACGCGCCATCTCCACGACGGCACCAACCTCATGTCTCCAATTGGTGAAGTGGAGACGTTTTATTCATTCTTACCAGCCTGGTCTCTCATACAGGCCGCACATGAGAAAGTCTGGCCGTAAGTGAGGTGAAAATTCCACTTTTTTGGTGACCTGAACAAGGTAAAGCCAACGGAGTGGGGGTTGTTATCAACGTCCAGTCAAGTATTTTTTTTATTTAAATTATTTATAGGAAATGTATAGTATTGAAAAATATGAGCCTTTTATGTATTTATTGTATATTTTTATATCTATAATTTATTTATTTCATTATTATATTTATGTTTACATTATAATATAATTTATTGATATTTATATTTAATAAATATTATTTGTATTTTGATGTCATCACTTAAATAATCCACTTTTATTTCCATGTGTATGTGTGTGTACATATATATTGTTTGTGTATTTTTTATCTTTATTTTTTATTTATATGGTATTTTATTTTGTAAACATTTGTATATGCATATTTTATTTGTGTTTTTGTTTTTATTTTTATAAAGTATATATGCTTATTTACAGTTTTCTTATTTTTATTCATGTTTCGTTTTATTTACATATTTTCATGTTTATATTTTATTAATCTTTTCATATTTATATTTTTTATTTATTTTCATGCACTTTTATAATTTGTCTATAATTTCGTTTGCATTTATATGTAGTTATTGAAAGATATACACATTTTATTTACAATCCTTTTAGTCTTCTAATATTTACAAGGTGATATTATATTTTTTGCATATATTTTTATTTGTATCTATTTTTATATTTATTTATTTTTGTACATGCTTTCTTCAAAAAGTTTGATTGTTAATAATCAGTTATGTTTATTTCCGTTTTTTTGGGTTAGTTTATTAATACGTTTTTATTTATTTTTAATTTACACTTTGATCTTATGTTGAAGTCTCATGAAGTCATTGGGAATTCGGTCACCGAATCATCATGTACATATGAATTTAGTCACTTAAAGTTCGATACACTTTTCAGGCCACTTGAAAGGTGATCTCAAGTCACTAAAATTTGGTCCATGTGTGATCTCTATTGCACACGACCTAATATTGGGGATATTGATTTTTCACCTTTAATGTATCAATATATATGAATTTGTTAGTTCTCGATCATATTATGGATGTACACCCTTTTGGGTGAGGTGGCATAGATGCCACATGGCATCTTTAGATGTTTTATGTCTTTTTGGTAAAAGTAAGGAAAAAGGTAGTAGAAGCTCTAACAAGTTCTATCGAAGAGAGCCGCTCGGGCATGGCTGGGAGGTGAACAAATAACATCTCTGTGTGTGGTAGACGCTCGTGAAGAGCTATCAGACGAAGAGTAAAAGGTTTGCACATCTAATATTAAGTAAAAGGTTTGTGCATCTAATATTGGTATGAGAGCCAATTATCGGCTGCGTAGATGTTGTGCAAAGGTGTTGAACCCAAGACCTTCCTTCTAGAAGCCATAGAAGTTGTGTGTATGGTGCATATTGTTGAGCTTTAACTATTTTGTTGGAGCAAAGATGAACATTTGAAGTTCAGTTCCCGAATATTTTTTGTGGTTGTCTATATTCACCTATAGCTACCATACGCCTAAGTGATGTTTGCAATGCCTACCGATTTTAGTACTCTTTGATAAAAATGGACAACCTCAGACACCATCTCTTTGCGCAGCACCACATGCTACTCAGTCATTTCCAGTGGTCGTCTCATAGATTCCCGGACGTTCTTCATACCACGGTCAATATCAAGGACCTTCAGGTGTATATGTTCAGTTGCATGAAGGCTCATTCAATTCTAGAAATCTTCTCAAATAGCAAGTTGACCAACATGTCTCGACACTTCAATGTACACAGGAACAGATACATGAATTGGATGCAAATAGATATATCTCATCTGACCAGACTGAATGGCACCAAACTGGCATGTTTACAGGACATATGATGAAGGAACAGAGTACAGAACAAACATGTTTGCAAGAACCACAATTCTCACTCTCTGAATAAAAAAAACCTAGCAAAGATATTAAGCGGAAGTCATGGTGGATTGGGATACATCCTCAGAGGATCATGTTGTTGTGGATAATTGCTCATCAAGCGGGACAGTTGAGGGCATCAACACGAATAGTGGTCAGGTGAAGCAAGCAGCTCCCATGTCCATTCCACCTATTCATGTACAACCTGTTCAGTGGACTTCTAAGGTTGCAGACTGGTCCATAACAGAACAAAAATTAGAGGAGGAGGTCCAGCATCCAGTTTTCCATGAACAGGAAGAAGTTGTACAAAAGGTCATCACTCAATAGAGGGATGAAAGACGTGTAGAGGTAGAAGAGCGTGATGTCTTGTCTATTAGGCATGATAGCTCTAGTCTTAAGGAGAAATAACTGAAGATGAATTCGGATCATCGTTTGGAAATGGCCAGCAAATGTGGAAAATTTATACACAATCAAGGATAAGAAAATTCAGAGATTGGTAATGGCTACAGTGCTCCTGGAGGGGGAGCATATGATAGATCATCTCGGCCATTCAATATTCCTTCAGAAATATCTTCTGTAAAGTGATTATCCGAGAAAGAGACAAGTGGCCTCTCCGAATCTGCCTCAGAAGAAAATGCTTCTCATGCAGCTGCTATGACTAAAGACTCGAGGAGCCTGTCGAATAAGAACCAAGAATCCATGTCAGTGAATAATAAACAAGAGATTCCTGAATTTTTCAAAGAGCGACTGAAAGCACGGGGAATCCTAAAAGATTTGAAATCTGCAGAGTCGATTTCTGAGGATGCTTCAGAGTCAGGGATCAATCCCAATAAACCTTTGGAGCACCTACCTACTGGTTGGCTTGAAGCAAAGGATCCAGCAAAGTGGTTGTATCTATTATTACGATCAAAGCTCTGGACAAAGCCAATGGGAAAAGTCAGTAACTAGAGTTTATCCTGCTTCACCAATGCCACCATCCTTATCATCTGAGTGGCAAGAAGCTATAGATAGCACAAGTGGACAAAAATACTACTACAATTTGAGAACAAATGAGTCGACGTGGGAACCCCCACCATCGATGATGATACAAGCTTCAAATCGTGTTGCTGCTCAAGGGCTTATATCAGAAAGATGTGTTGGTTGTGGAGACTGGGGGTTGGGCCTTGTACAAGCATGGGGATACTGCAATCACTGTACAAGGGTTTAAAATTCGAATATGCCGACCAACCGACCCCCAATGCCTAAGACCAGTGAATACAGATGGCATGCAGGCTCTACAGTTGTAGTACATGGAATTATAAAGACTGCACCTGGAACATTGAATATCAAGAAAGATTTCAAGTCAAGTGATTCAATGTTTTTGGACACTTCAAAGTTCATGTTAGGACTAAGGAGGAAGGTGCAGAGGTCTCGAAGTTCATCGAAAAGAATTGGATGCATGCAACTCCAATACCAAACCCTTCAGGGACATATGCTTTATATTTTAGGCAATTTACTTTATATTATGACATGTTTTGTATGTACATGCATGGATTGGAGTGCATATATCCAAGTTGATCATTGTTTCCATTCTAAAAGTATGGATCAACATGCAAGGAGTAAACTTTTTGATTGTTTGCAGGAACTATATGGTTATGCAACAAAGAGATTGTTGCTATCATTTGTTTTTATGTTTTTGCAGGTTATGGAGTCCATGTATGAGTATATGGCATGCATGCCATGGGCCTGTCAAGCCCTATGTTGTTGGATGGCCTGTGTGCCATTGAGTTTATGGTTAAATTTTTTTGGGATTCCATTTGCTTGGGGAAATGCTGTCGAAATTTTTCCCACCTCATGGTGTTATATACGCACTTACCTTAGGGTAAGAATGTTATGGCATGGTAACATGCATTTTGTACAAACATCAATAACATGTTAGCATGCTTTTAAGCATGTATTTGATGGAATTAGGACTATCGTAGTAGTCTAGGTAATGCAACTTCAGTAGTAATAGGATCCCTACACATAATCCTTATGGATTTAGACCATAGGATTGCTAAGGGGAAGGACATTTACCTTCACCACTAGGAATGTGCACAAGCAATCCTATAGGTTATATGAAGTTGCATACAGGCACGGGAGATACATTTATGACAATCTCCAAGGTAGTGAAGATTTACTTATCTTCACAAGAGTCTCACAGTATGATTAGGAGACTATGGGGTATTATGAGCAATACCCAAAGAGTGACTAGTTTCACTCAGGCACATCACTTGAGTAAGTAGTGAAGCATTCTTGATACACTACTAAGGAAACCAATTAGATGGGATCACAAAGATGGGTTTCATGAGAGAGCATCGACGGGTGCTATGTGATTTGAGTGATGGTTGGGAAGGCCACAGGTATGGCACTAGCTCTATGACTTAGAACATAGATCCCTTAGTAAGAAATAATCAGGGTACCCAATACATATATGTATATCAGGATCTACATAGAGGTACCTAGGCTCGGTCTTGGTACCTAGGAACAAGTTAGTTTGGAACAGAAAGAGATATCCATTATCACATATTGACTAGAACCAAACTAACTAGCTCAAGGACATAGGACTCATTGGAGTCCATCGACATGAGTTGAGGATATGGGATTCATTAGAGTCCACCTACATATTCCATTACATATATGTGGAATATATATTAGATTTAGTGTAGGTATGACACCATGAATTAGAAGAAGGTTCCACTGATATGGGACAATGGAGATGACTTCCCTTTGAGCACTCTTCTTCTATGACCAGGGAGAAAAGGACTCATCATTCATGGCATCATGTCTCACTAGATCAGATAAGAGCTCTTAGTAGATATCTCCTTAGGATTAGGAGTTATCCTTCATACTTTAGGGAAGATTTATTCTTCCAGTAGAGAATGTGATATGTGATTTTATCACCATTGGTATCACATACTCATTTTTTTTTTCAGGAAGGATAATTCCATTAGTTTGATGGGATCGTATAGATCCATGCATAGAAGATGGTTGGCAGAGATAGCTCTTTAGTATGGATACACATGTGTTTATGGTATCATATCATATTATTGTTGACCATTTTAATAGAGGGCTTTGACCCTTATAAGGAATTTATTTTCTCCACTCTTTACTACATATACCTTCATTAGTTATGGGAGATTTGTTCTCCATCTTTATAGGATTTATATAATGAGGAATTATGTATTACTTATGGAAGAGAGAAGCAAATGAATTCATAAGTTTCTCTTTTACAAAAAGGAGAAAGTGAGAATCAGCTTAGAGATCGAGGAGAGGCCTCACTTTAGCTCCTGTTCTTTGAGAGAGAAAGAAGGAAAGGAAAATATGATTTCTTCATAGGAGAAGAATATAGCATGTTTCCTTTTAGATAGAAGAGGTCTTTAGAAAACATCTCTTAGTCTATATTTTAGAAGGAATTCATTTCCTCTGCTTTTCAATGTAATTGTCCTTCACATGGGAGTTTGCTTCTCCACTATTTTGGAAGGAAAAACATGGAGAACTTATGTGCATGTTCTTAGTTATGGATGAGTAGAGCGATTGAATTCAAAAGAATCTCTTTCAAAGGGAAAGGGAAAGTGGAATAGTTTCCACTATAAGAGCTCTTTTCCTTATAGGAGATTGCAGAGAGAGAGAGACATAGAGAGAGTTTCATTTTATCATTTTGGTTATCTAGATAGAAGTGGCACTCTTCTATCAAAGACAAGAGGGAGATCAGTTAATCATGATGGTTAGATTGAGTCTCACATGGAGACTCTAGAGAGAAGCAGTTATGCTATTCTCAATGATGGTCCTAGACTAGATGAGATAATCTAGTTATTGACATTAGTTACACTGGGAGTAGATTGATGATACCTCTCTTTAGAGTTTCTAGTAGATAGGGATATATCTAACTTATTGGGGTGTCAAACTCTTAGTTGGTGTTACATCATGAGCATGATGTGTGAGCATCAATTAGGAGAATGGGTACTTTGGGATTATCTGAATCTCAAAGGGAATGATTTTAGCATTCATATGGCAAACTATAGGGCACTAGTGCCAATAGATGCTCTTCTAGTAGAACTAAGTCCAAAGGAAATGGATGACAAACCAAAGACTTCTTGGTCAATGGAATGTAGAGATTGCATTTCACTGCCCAGAAATTCTTATATATGAGCTAGATGATAGATTTGCATAGTTCACATGGTAGTTTAGATAAAACTACTACTTGTCATTACACTCAAGGTTAGAAAGACCTAAAGTGGTATGAGGGCAATCTATCATTTAGTCTTAGATGGGTTTGGAGTCAGTTGTCATGGGACTTCGTTCTATATTTCAGAGGACTCTATGGTTTATTATCTCCATTATTATGTGGTCAAGCCTATAAGCTTGACACTTTGCACTTGCTTTTCATATTATATCTCCAT
This sequence comes from Ceratopteris richardii, assembly GCA_020310875.1. Classification (NCBI taxonomy): domain Eukaryota; kingdom Viridiplantae; phylum Streptophyta; class Polypodiopsida; order Polypodiales; family Pteridaceae; genus Ceratopteris; species Ceratopteris richardii. The sequence goes on along the minus strand of CM035436.1, from coordinate 147,850,694 downwards.
AGAGGATACATCATATGGACTTAGGTCATTTTGGTGATGTTGTATGTTATGGGAGTGATAATTTGGAAGTTGAGTGTATATGGGAGATAGTATGCACCATTTAGATGGTTTCCCACTTTTGAGATGATCTCATATGAGACTTCTTAAGGGGAAGGATATAGGGAAACAACACACAGAGATGATCATGTACATAGAGTACATGGGGTTCAAGGGAGTCCGAGCACTTTCTTCTACCATTACGGATATTTCATTTACATTTTCGAGGACGAAAATGCTTTCAAGGGGAAGGAAATGTCATATTATGGATGTACACCCTTTTGGATGAGGTGGCATAGATGCCACATGGCATCTTTAGAGTCCTTATGTCTTTTTGGTAGAAGTAAGGAAAAAGGTAGTAGAAGCTCTAATGAGTTCTATCAAAGAGAGTCACTCAGGCATGGCTGAGAGGTGAACAAAGAACATCTCTGTGTGTGGCAGACGCTCGTGAAGAGCTATCAAACGAAGAGTAAAAGGTTTGCACATCTAATATTAAGTAAAAGGTTTGTGCATCTAATATTAAGTAAAAGGTTTGCGCATCTAATATTCTCCCTAAATGCAACCTAACGGTGATAAAAGCGCCATCTCCTTGTTGAAATGTCATGACACCTTGGTATGAAATTTACCTTTCTTTTGTTTTCTTTTTTTCCTAAATTCGAACTCGAATGTATGAGAGACGCACACACATGGAGCCTCTCTTATGTCACACACAAAAGGAGGGTTTACTAAAAAAACACACACACACACATCGGACCTTTGTTACCTTACATGCATGCGGAAGGAAGATTCAAGAGAAATCAAAGGTAGCATTTGAACTCTTGATCTTATCAAGTCATTCAAGTGCATTGTCATTAGTCAATGTCCCTTTAACATAGCCATTTTTCTTGTTCAATACTTACTTATAAAAAGTAAATACTACTAAATATTGTGTTGTCATTTATGAGGGGTTGGACATTCGAGTGTTCACATGAACATGATTATCCATATGGCAAAAGAAGTGATGAGACTCACTACAACACATGAGGGGTATACCAGGCCTTATACCCATGTAAATACACGGGTGCAATTCAACCTCGGCATCGGTATAAGCACCAATATGCATGTCAGTACAATAATGCCAGTATAAGCGTCAATATAGGCACTGGTATATGCATTGGTAATTGCCCAATACCATCTGTATTAGTGCCAATATGAGCGCTGATATATTAATGCCAGTATGGGTGCTGATATCTACCTGCAAACTGACGGTATAATCGATGATATATGTGAATTTGTTAGTTCTCACTAAATTCAACCTAACGGTGACAAAAGCACCATATACTTGTTGAAATGTCATGACACTTTGGTATGAAATTTACCTTCCTTTTGTTTTCTTTTTTTCTTGAATTCAAACTTGAATGTATGAGAGACGCACACACATGGAGCCTCTCTTATTTCACACACAAAAGGAGGGTTTACTAAAAACACACACACACATGCACACATCAAACCTTTGTTATCTCACATGCATGCAAAAGGAGGATTCAAGAGAAATCAAAGGTAGCATTTGAACTCTTGATCTTATCCAATCATTCGAGTGCATTGTCATTACTCAATGTCCCTTTAACATAGCCCTTTTTCTTATTCAATACTTACTTATAAAAAGTAAATACTACTAAATATTGTGTTGTCATTTATGAGGGGTTGGACGTTCTAGTGTTCACATATACATGATTATCCATATGGCAAAAGAAGTGATGAGGCTCATGTAGCTTAGTGATGAGTAGCACCTCCTTTAATGTCAATCCGGAAAGACATGAGGATGGTATGAAGACCTCAAGCAAGTGAAGGCACAAGTGTGTGAGTGAGAAGTACACTAACATGCACACACATACACACACACGCGCACACACAGTGAGAACAAAGAGAGCAAGACAATGGAATCACTCCTCTTACAACAAAGTTATCATACAAGTTCAAATCTCCAACAAGCTATCTCAAAAATGAGCTCTCTAGCTCTATTTATAGTTTTTGACTAGCTTTGGTCCTGTTCAGACCTAGTGTCCGGCCTAGTTAAAAATTCGGTCCTGAAGCTATTTTGGAGGCTCAAACGAGCTCTAAAAATTATGAAACTTGGTAAGAAAATCCTAGTAAAGCTCCTCAAGCTTGAGGACTCCTCGGCTTGCACAAAATGGAGCTACAAAAAGGTTAAATGGTATTTACAATGGTTTTCAGTGATGAGAATCACTTTTAAAATAATGTAAGGATTGAAAAAAATTGATGGGTTGCCTCAGTGCTAGATCTGCATGTATGCCCATACTTGCTTCTTCCCGTGTGATGCCAACACTCTCCCCCCCCTAGCGTCTGTCGTCTCTGACAGACCTTTGTTCCACAGGATGATCAATGTAGTGTTGGACTATTTCAGTGGCTAACTCCTGTTCTTTGATCCTGAGTCCCCTGACAAGATCTCGTTGAAGAGCATCCCAATTGACCGCGCCTGGAATATCAGGTTGTGGGGTGGTGTAGAGCTCTGAGTGCATTGTCTGTTTGCATGCAAATAGTTGTAGAAGATGGGTTGGACGTGGTGCGAACACCTCCGTGTGAGATTCCCGAAACCCAGTGGTAAACATATCATCAAAGGTTTGCTTGTAGCACGCTGGGAGATATCTAATCCTCGCATGCCAAGCGTAAGCAACCCTAATACTAGGCGTTGTACTCATATCATATAGTAAGTCTAGAAAACGTGGAAATGATAACGTGGATGCATCTTGAATGGCAAATGAGTTCATAGTCAAATTTCCATAATGAGAATCCATCTAGCTAGTTGACCCATAAAATTTTGTGGCTTGACTAAGTATAAAAGAGTATAATTATCTACATGAAATACAAGTTTCAAGCATAAAGGTAGTGTTAGAATTTTTGGGATCTATAGAGGAGAATTAAACATGCTTTATTGGCCATTAAATAGTTCTTTGTTTCCATCTAATATCCTACAAATTGCACAATAGACCGATTGGAATAATTTTGGCTTGCTTTTTTTGCATGAGAGCACAACGAATTGCTATATATAAAGCATCCATGAAGACATGGAATGGGAATTCCAATTCGAGGCTTACAAGATGGGAGCATTGGCTGATGCCACTTTTGATGTTCCAATGTGAAATGGTGCTCAAGTTTCCATTTAGGGTGTGCTTGGAGAATGCGTGATGATTGCTTCATGCACCAAGTAATATGTGTCAGAAACTATAGATGGTGACGTGTGAAGTGTGTGGGTGCAGGGAATGCAAAATGCACTACTCCTGGAGCACATTACATCACATTACGACACATTACCGTAATATACACTTATCAACCAGAATTCTTATCATCACCTCAATCTATACTTGGGAGTTAGACACAAAAATATGAGATAGAATGAGTGAGAATCAGAACAACATATATAACATTCAAAAAAATAGCACAAAAGACAACAACCAAATATGACTACGATATAGCACAACAATAGAGTGTAACACAAGACAAGAACCAAATATAACAGAGTTAGTGCCACCCATTAACTAGTCATACCACTTGTGATACAGACACATTCTTGTAGCAATGAGTGGCCGGGGTCCACTTGGCTGCCCTGTCAGTTCTACCCATCATCTTGTAGGGCTTGTCCCTTGATAAATTTGGGAGTGCCGGTGCCCTTCTCTAGAATTTGGGTGCCTTGGTGCCCACCTCCAACATCTAGGCATCTTGGCATGCAACTACAACATCTGGGCGTCTTATTGCCCAACTTTAGCATCTGGACATCTCAGCACCCAACTCCTGCATTCCAGTACTTGCGCTCCTTGGCGCCCAGTTTTGGTATCTGGGTTCCTTGGTGCCTAGTTGGAGTATCTTTTGCCTTTTGCTCTGTTCTTCAAAAAATGTATTCTACAGGTTGCCTGCCACTAGTGTCTCTTTGTCTTGGAGAGATAAGGAAAAATAGAATACTTAGTTGTTACATCAAGAGAACAAAATGCAGTTATTACATCAAAAGAAGGAAATGGAGATATGCTCATGCAGTACAAAATATGTTTCTGCAAAAGAGTTTCTGACAATACAAAATTAAATACAATAAAACGAGTACATAATGAAATACTAGGACACTGTGCAGTAATAAAATCATGATACTAGCCAAAATGACAGGTTTGCTAATCACATAAAAGCTCTTTTCTAGGCCTCATGTTCTGATTTGGTTCTTCCTCTTGATCTTCATCTTCTACTTGAGTTTGTGGGACTTCATCTGCGTGTGAAGAAGAAATAAGTGACTTTAAAACATTAAACTTTGATTTTAAGGCGTCTCTTTGCTTCCATAAGCTGGAATTCTCTGACAAAAGCTTCTTGTTTTGTTTCTTAAGATCTTTGTTCTCAACCTTCAGTTTCTTGTTCTTTTCTTCTGCATCTTCTAAAAATGCTTTTAGATTGTTCGATTTTTCCTTAGCCCTCTTCGCATCCTTGAAGTGCTCAGATAATTCTTTTATCTGCATGTACATTTCTTTGGTGACTAAGCAGACCCTGAGACATTCCTCATTAAGCATACAAATATGAGTGCGTAGTCGATGTTCCAAATTGATACAAGTCTGCCTGTCTTAAAAAATTTTATCAGCAATTTCTGAAAACCTATTCTTGGCAACATCCATCTTTTCTGTAAGTGGTCAAGAACTAATGGCCAGACATTCAGCTTGTACTTTTCATTTGCGGAGAGCTTTTGTAATTCTGGAATACTTGAGGTGCCTTGTCCCAAGAGGTGTTCTAGGTTGATGCCTCTATATACCTATGAAATGATAGGCTAGAAAGAGTCAAGTATGGGATCTGGAGGCCTTTTTGTAGTTGGGTTGTGCCTAGTAAGAGAGAATCTCAATGGAAGGGGTAGGGGTGTGGTATTAAATGGTGGTTGTTGAATGGTGGGCTCACCGTGAGTGGGAGGGATAGGTGTGTCACTTGGAGGGATAGATGTCGGGGGTGGATGTGATGGCGATGGGGGGTGTGGTGGTGCTTGTGGCGATGGGAAGTGTGGTGGTGCATGTGGCGACGGGGAGTAAGGTGGTTGAGGTGTGTTTTGAGGAGATTTCGGAGGTGTAGATACAACTTGAAATTGTAGGTGGATGGGATCAATGGGTGGATCGATGGTTATGTGAGTGGTTGGAGTGGGGATTGAAGTGGAATGAGGTTTACTAGTAGGTGGGATTGATGTGTGGCGCGAAGATTGGGGAGATGAAATGGCTGGAGATGCTTTCCTAGAGGCTGTGGGAATAAGGCGAATGGGTGGGAATGGAGTATTTGATGATGTGCGTACCTTTTTGGTAGTGCAGGCATACGCTTGCTGATCGATGGGGAGAGAATCCAGCACCTCCCTTGAATCCTTTTGGGTCTTTGCTCTCCGTTTATTTTGAGATGAGCTGTACGAGATTGTTTGGAGGATGCGGGGGGGGGACACTTCCTCTGTATGTAGTGATGAGAAGTACCTGCAGATGTATAGCATAATATGACCTCGTACAACTTTGAAGGTAAGAGCTTTCTTTGCTACCTATTGTGCATACTGCTTCTTTCTTTCAGCTAATGTCTGAAGGAGGGTTTTATGATAGGGATATGACTTTCCATGCACGAAGCATAAGAGTGGCTCACAAATTTTTATATCTGTGAAGTGTAAACTGTCCTCAAGTAGAAAGAAAGCCTTGATTAAGAGCAGCCTTTGCATCATGATCTGATTACAATTTGCAATTGAAAAGTTAGCTGCACATATTTGTAGGATATCCGTGACTGGTAGTTCAACAGAATTTCCTGCCTTCTTCATTTATGAAATATTTTGGTCGCCTAATGTAATGGCCAACTTCTCCTTAGTGACACTGCCCCAAGAAAGTGATAGAAATGATTTAAAGAGGTTTATAATCTTTGTACCCCAAGTTTCTGGGTCACTTAGGGAAGGCAGAGTGGCTTTTGCTATCTTGAGAAGGCCCATAGTGCTCAATTCTTCTAGAGTGAAGGAATTTTGTAGCTTGCCTAAAATGCTCAGATCCAATTTCAAGGAGAGTTCCCATGGGATGGAGTTGCATGATAGGTGGTTGCCCCTTTTGGGAGGCTAGGAGTTGGAGAAGAGGTGGTCGCCCTCTGGGAGAATAGGAGGTGGAGAAGTTGGGTGATAGGTGGTCACCTATGTAGGAAGGTGAGAGGTGGTGGTCGCGTTATCTAGGAAGGTAGAAGGTGGAGGAGTTGGGTGAGAGGTTTTGCCCTTTGTGAGAGGTAAGAGGTGGTGGCGTTGGATGATAGGTGGTCGCCCCTTGTTGGAGGGTAGGAGGTGGAGAAGTTGGAGAAGAGGTGATCACCCTCTATGGGAGAATAAGAGGTGAAGTTGGATGAGAGGTTTCGCCCTTTGTGAGAGGTAGGAAGTGGTGGAGTTGGATGATAGGTGGTCGCCCCTTGTGGGAGGGTAGGAGGTGGAGAAGTTGGAGAAGAGGTGGTCACCCTTTGTGGGAGAATAGGAGGTGGAGAAGTTGGGTGTTAGGTAGTTGCCTATGTAGGAAGGTGAGAGGTGATGGTCCCCTTAGGTGGTGGAGTTGGATAATAGGTGGTCACCTATTGTAGGAAGATGAGAGGTGGTGATCTCCTTATTTGGGAAGATAGGAGGTGGAGGAGTTGGGTGAGAGGTTTTTCCCTTTGTGAGAGGTAGGAGGTGGTGGAGTTGGATGATAGGTGGTCACCCCTTGTGGGAGGATAGGACGTGGAGAAGTTGGAGAAGAGGTGGTCGCCCTCTATGGGAGAATATTAGGTGGAGAAGTTGGGTGAGAGGTTTTGCCCTTTGTGAGAGGTAGGAGGTGGTGAAGTTGGATGATAGGTGTCAAGGGAGCATTAGATTGTGCTCTCTAACTACACTAGACAAGATTTCGGAAATACACTTCTGATTATAAGAGCACCCACGTAGGGAAAATGATACAAGAATACGTAATTGATACAATATGTCCCACAACTCAAGACCGATAGGTATGGAAAACTGGATTAGAGATGATACAGGAGATTCCACAACCCGAGATTGTGAGTATGAAACAAGATATCTCGATTACAAGAACTCCCTTCTAGGAGATGAATTGGATACAAGAAAGAACTCGACAAGATCTTGTACTATGAGATTACAAGAGGACAAGACAGGACGTCCAAGAACTAGACTAGACAAGACTGGATCAAGGAACAAGGCAAGAATTTGAACTAGAACTTGGAGAGTACTTACTTGGCAGTCACGACTCCTTGAGCTCCCAAGACTGGTATTGGCAAGACTGAGAATGAATGTGGCCAACCCCTCCTTATATAGGTTTTCCAAGGGCGGTTATGAATTGATGATGTCATCACTTCGAAGCATGGTCTCTGGATATCAGAATCAAGCAAGAAGACAATCAATCTTAGGGTTTTGGCATGTTTCCAATGCAATGGAAGCATTTGTTTCTCCTAATTCTGAACTTATCATGAGATATAGGATTCACATGGAATCTGAGATTCAGGATAGTTTCCTTTGTCCATGACATCACCTCCCCCCTCAAGCGACGAGTTCCACAAGGAGCGGTCATGTTCTCTGGTCTCGGCTTTATTGGATTTCTCTTATGGAATTCTTGAACCTTGATTGGTGCTCTCTGAAGGTTTTCTGCAGGTTTCCAAGTACGATCACTGATGTCATACCCTTTCCAATGAATAAGGTACTCTAATCTTCCTCAAGATATTCTGGAATCTAGGACATGATTGAATCAAATTCTTCATGATCATCAATCTCGATAGGTGGTGAAGGACTAGGTATCTCCCCCCTCAATGGTGAAACCTGATATGGTTCCAACATGGATACATGGAAAACTGGATGTATTCTCATGGTACTTGGTAGCTGGAGCTTGAAGGTGACTAGATTAATCTTGGGCAAGATGGTAAATGGACCAAATCTTTGATAATCTAACTTTGCACAAGGCCTTGAAGTTTAGAAATTGTTTTTGAGTAACCATACTTTATCCCCAATTTGATACGATGGATTCTAGACACAATGTTGATCTACATAGTACTTATATTGTTCTTGACTTTATGGATCTCTTCCTTGAGTTTTTTGTGAACGTCCATGAGGTACTGGGCCTTGTCTTTGGCAGATGGATTCTTGACATGATTTGAGAGTTGTATATCCATTCTTGGATGTTGTCCATAGCTTGCAAAGAAGGGATTTTGCTTAGTAGATATTGCTCTAGGACTTGATTCATCCGTTCTATTTGTCCATCAGTATGTGGATGGTTTGTTGTAGATAGTTTAACTTGAACACCAAGGAGCTTGCAAAGACTGTTCCAAAATCTAGATATGAATTGTGGAGCTCGATCACTGACAATATCATTAGGCAATCCATGAAGCCTAAAGATGTATCTGAGAAAAAGTCTAGCAGTGGCTGCACCTATGATTGCCTTTGTAGTTGGAATGAAGTGCGCCATCTTTGTAAATCTATCCATGATAACAAGAATGGCATCATACTTATCTGGCTTTGGTAGATCTGTGATGAAACCCATAAACAATGAAGCCCATGGCCTTTCTAGAATAGGTAAGTTGCAAGAGGCCATGAGATTTATGTTGTTGTACCTTAGATCTATTGAAAATGTCATAGGTTCAAATATATTCTTTGACTTCCTTCCACATTTGACGCCACCAAAAATCTTTTGATATGAGTTCTATTGTTTTATTTACACCAAAATATCCTGCTGCAAGGTTGTCATGATGTTGAAGTACTTGGATCCTGGGATTTCCTGGAGGGACATACAATAGATTCTTATAGAGTAGTAATCCATCTTTTTCCTGAAATTCATTGACCTCTTGGACTTTTCCTTCCTTAGATTTCTACTTAATGTTACAAAACAATTCATCTTGTGGTAGATTCTCATGGATCAAATGATTCAAGGTTGAATCTTCATGATGGCTTGAAGAGATAGATGCTAACTAGAGATGCTCAGGCTTGAGTAATATGCTCTCTTGTTGATCAAAGGCCTCTTCACCCTTCTTTGGTGCAAGGTAAGATCTTCTGGATAGGGCATTTGACTGACATTGTTGATGTCCTGGACGGTATGTGATGACAAAGTCGAATCTGGATAGAAAGTTGCTCCATTAAGATTGTCTTCCATTCAGAATGCGAGTGTTCATGAAATACTCTAGGTTCTTGTGATCTGCATACAGAGTGACTTTATGAGTAGCTCCTTCTAGATGGTGACGCCAGGTATCAAACGCATCCACTATGGCAAGAAGTTCTTTATCATGAATTTCATAATTATTTTCTAGAGGGGAGAATTTCCTTGAATGATATGCAACTGGATGTAGGTGTCCATCGTCTTCATATTGGGAAAGAATGGCCCCTAGGGCAAAGTATGATGCATCTGTCTCTAGGAAGAAGGGCTTACTGGAATCATGATGAACTAGAATTGGAGCAATAGTGAATGCTGATCCCAAGGTTTGTAAGGCTTTTTCTGCTTCTTCGGTTCATGAGAATTTGGAGTTCCCTGTAAGCTTGGTAAGAGGTGTCACTATCTTGGAGTAATATCTGATGAATATCCTATAGAAATTGGCAAACCCCAGAAAACATTGTACATCTTGAACACACGAAGGTGGTTGCCAATCAAGGATTGTCTCAATCTTCTGATGGTCCATAAATATTCCTTTATCTGATACAATGTACCCTAAAAATTCCACTTTTGTCTTATGGAAAGAGCATTTCTCCAATTTTGCATATAATCCTTTTTCTCTTAGTTTCTCTAGGACTATCTTTACATGGCATTCATGATCCTCTAGATTTTTGGAGAATATCAAAATATCATCAAGGTATATTATAACAAAATCATCTAAATATTCTCGAAAGATATCATTCATCATATGTTGGAAGATAGCTTTGTAAGGCCGAATGGCATAACTACATATTCAAAATGGCCATACCTTGTTTGAAATGTTGTCTTCCATTCGTCTCCTTCTCTGACCTTGACAATGTTGTAAGCTCTTGGAAGGTCAATCTTTGTGAAGAATTTTGCTTTTCCAAGGCATTCCAAGAGCACTGATATGAGTGGTAGGGGATATCTGTTCTTTATAGTGACTTTATTCAATCCACGATAGTCCACGCATATCTAGAGAGTCCCATCCTTCTTCTTTACAAATAAAATAGGGGCTCCTGCTGGAGACTTTGAGTGTTTGATAAATCCCTTTGCTAGATTCTCATCAATGTTCTTGCATAGTTCTGTAAGTTCCTCTGGGGATAGTCTATAGATTGGTCCAAAGGGTGGTTGTGCTCACTCTTGAAGATCTATGGGACAATCATAAGGTCTATGCTCTGGGAGGATATCTACATTCTTCTTTTCAAAAACATCTTCAAAGCCTTTGTACTAACTGGGTGGCCATACAGGATCATCTTTCTTGGATTCTTGAGCTGGTATGGCATAGATCATATATGTCGGTTCCTTCCTTACTACATGTATGAAGGCCTTGGCTCCGACATATGTTGGGTTTTTCTAGACATCTCGATGGGTGATTTTATTTTTTTCCCAATTGATGTCTAGATTATGCTTCTTTAACTAGGGCATTCTAATGATAACTAGATGTATTGGGCTAGATATAACATTGAAACATATGTGGGATTCATGGTCACCAAGGTGTGCTCTTAATGGTATGGTTTCCATGGTTATATTCCTAGATGCTAGAGGTCGTCCATCTACTACTTCAGCTACTACTGGTTTTTTCTTTCGAAGTATAGGAATTCCATGTTTCTTAACCAATCCTTCATCGATGAAACATGAGGAGGCACCTGAATCTACTAGGGCTGTAAGGGAAAGGGTCTTCTTGGGCATGATTAACTTGATAGGTGCAAGACATGTTTCTATGGGTGTAGCTGGAATTATGAGACCCTTTCTTATATCATGGTCCGACTGCACGGTCTCTTTTACAATTGAGCTTCATCGTTTCCCTGCTCTACAAGGGTGGCTGCGACTCTGGAGTTTGTTCTCTTGTTCGGATAATTAACTGCAATATGTTCAAGGTTTCTAGAATAGAGACATAACTTGTTAGCTCTACTTCTCTGTTTCTCTTTTGGTGTTAGAGGTTGAAACCTAGTTACATCTATTTGCATAGGTTCAAGCATAGACTCATCTTTAGGAGTGGGTTGGAAGGGTTTCCACTGGCGAGGTCTTCCTTCTACTTGTTTTTCTTGTTTCCTTTCAAAAAGTTGGTTATCACATTGAATAGCTTGCATGATATATTCATTCAATGTTTTAACCTCCGGCATCGTGAGCAAAAGGTCCTTCACATCATCTCTTAAACTCCATCTAAATTGGCTTATGAAATAATCTTCATGCCACGTGAGATCACATATCAACTGCCTAAATTCAGATGCATAGGTAGAAGCAGGGTGGTTACCTTGAGGTAGCTTCTGAAGTTTTGTTTCTATCACTCGACTTATGTCTGCATCTCCAAATGTGGCAGTGAGTTCTCGAAGAAACCCCTCATAGTCCTGAAGTACTGCCATGTTCTCCTCCAAGATTGGGGCAAACCATGATAATGCTTGTCCACAAAGCAAGGTTCCAATAAAGCCGACCTTGGATGCCTCATCATGGTGTCTATCAGGTTGCATACGGATGTACAATTAAACTTGTTGGAGAAATCCGCAAAACTTCGTGCGATCCCCATCAAACTTTTCTGGCATGCAGATCTTGGGTTCCCTCATGAACGATGTACTAGGTCATTGATTTACTTGCATACTCCCTTGATTTGTTTGAAGTCTCCCGATTCGTTCTTGTAATTCTTAGAGTGCACCTACATGCACAGAATGTGCCATCTCGACTTGTGTTTGCCGATGAGTTAGTTCTTCGACTTGTTGGAGACTCTGAAGTGATGCTACAATCTGTTCATAAGCATTCTCCATGATGACTGGTCTTGGCTAGAAGCTAGTCTTGCCATCAAAACCCATATAATATCATGTGACATTTCCTTCCCCTTGAAAACATTTTCGTCCTCGAAAATGTAGATGAATTGTCCATAGCGGTAGAAGAAAGTGCTCGGACTCCCCTGAACCCCATGTACTCTATGTACATGGTCATCTCTGTGTGTTGTTTCCCCGTATCCTTCCCCTTAAGAAGTCTCATATGAGATCATCTCAAAGGTGGGAAACCGTTTGAGTGGTGCCTACTATCTCCCATATACACTCCACTTTCCAAACTATCACTCCCATGACATACAACATCATCCAAATGACCTAAGTCCATATGATGTATCCTCTATGGAGTAATAATATGTAAAGCAAGTGTAAAAGTGCCAAACTTATAAGCGTGACTGTAACATAATGGAGATAATAAACCATAGAATCCTCTGAAATATAGAACAAAGTTCTATAACAAGTGACTTCAAACCCATCTAGGAGTAAATGATAGATTGCCCTCATACCACTCTAGGTCTTCCTAACCTTGAGTGTAATCACAACTAATAGTTTTCTCTAAACTACCTTGTGACTATGCCATTCCATCATCTAGCTCATATATAAGAATTTCTTGGTAGTGGAATGGAATCTCTACATTCCACCAACCAAGAAGTCTGTGGTTTGTCATCCTTTACCATTGGACTAAGTTCTATTGGAAGAGCATCTATTGGCACTAGTGCAAACTCTAATATTTCTCTTCCCTGTAGTTTGCCATACGAATACAGGAAGCATTCCCTTTGAGATTCAAATAATCCCTAAGTACCCATCCTCCTAACTGATGTTTACTCATCATACTCATGATATAACACCAACTAAGAGTTTGGTACCCTAATAGGTTAGATATATCCCCATCTCCTGGAAACTCAAAAAAGAAGTATCATCAATCTACTCCCAGTCTAACTAATGTCAATAACTAGATTATCTCATCTAGTCAAAGAACATCACTAAAAATAGCATAACTGCTTCTCTTTAGAGCTTACAAGTGAGACTCAATCTAACCAACATGATTAACTGATCTCCCTCTTGTATTTGATAGAAGAGTGCCACTTCTATCTAGACAACCTAAAAGTGAGAAAGTGAAACTCTCTCTCTCTCTCTGTATTCAATCTCTTTCAAGGAAAAGAGCTCTAGCAGTGGAACCTATTCCACTTTCCCTTTCCCTTTGAAAGAGATTTTGTTTAATCCATTTACTCTACTCATTCATAGCTGAGAACATGCACATAAGTTCTCCATACTTTTCCTTCCAAAATAGTGGAGAATCATACTCCCATGTGAAGGAAAATTATATTGAAAGTTGAGGAAATGAATTCCTTCTGAAATAAAGAATAAGAGATGTTTCCTTAACACCTCTTCTGTCTAAAGGAAAACATACTCTATTCTTCTCCTATGAAGAAATCATGTTTTCCTTTCCTTCTTTCTCTCTCAAAGAGCAGGAGCTAAAGTGAGACCACTGAACTAAAGTGAGATCTCTCATAGATCTCTGAGCTGATTCCCACTTTCTCCTTTCCTTGAAAGAGAAACTCATGAATTTATTTAGTCCTCTCTTCCATAACTAATGCATAATCCCTCATTACACATATTCCTATGAAGATGGAGAACAAATCTCCCCTAACTAATGAAGGTACATGTAGTGAAGAGTGGAGAAAATAAATTCCTAATAAAGGTCAAAGTCCTCTACTAAAATGATCAGCAATGATATAACATGATACCATACACACATGTGTATCCATACTAAAGAGCTATCTATGCCAACCATACTCTATGCATGGATCTATACAATCCACTCAAACTCATGGAATTATCCTTCCTAAAAACATCAAAATGAGTATGTGATATCCATGGTGATAAAATCACCTATCACGTTCTCTACTGGAAGAATAAATCTTCCTAAATTATGAAGGATAACTCCCAATCCTAAGGAGATGTGCTCTCCTATGATCTACGTCATGAATGATGAGTCCTTTTTTCCCTGGCCATAGAAGAAGAGTGCTCAAAGGGAAGTCATTTCCACCGTCCCATACCAGTGAAAACTTCTTCCAATTCACGGTGTCATACCTACACTAAACCAAATATATATTCCATATAATGGAATATGCAAGTGGACTCTAATGAATCCCATATCCTAAAATCATATGAGTGGACTCAAATGAGTCCCATGTCCTTGAACTAGTTAGTTTGGTTCTAGTCAATATGTGACAATGGATATCCCTTTCTGTTCCAAACCAACTTGTTCCTAGGTACCAAGACTAGGTCTAAGTACCTGTCTGTAGATCCCAATATACATATATATGTATTGGGTACCCCAGCTATTTCTTACTAAGGGATCTATGCTCTAAATCATAGAGCTAGTGCCATACCTCTGGCCTTCCTAATCATCACTCGAATCACATAAGCACCCGTCGATGTTGTCCCATCTCTGTGATCCCGTCTATTTGGTTTCCTTAGTAGTGTAGCAAAAATGCTTCACTATTTACTCAAGTGATGTGTATGAGTGAAGCTAGTCACTCTTTGGATATTCATCATGATACCCCATAGTCTCCTAATTCTACTGTGAGACTCTTGTGAAGATAAGTAAATCTTGACTACCTTGGAGATTATCCTAAATGTATCTCCCGTACCTATATGCAACTTCCTAAAACCTATAGGATTGCTTGTGCACAATACCAATGATGAAGGTGTAGCTCCTTCCCTTAGCAATCCTATGGTCTAAATCCATAAGGATTATATGTAGAGATCCTGTTGCTACTGAAGTTGCCTTATGTATAATACTATGATGGTACTAAGTCCATCAAATACATGCTTAAAAGCATGCCTACACCTCATTGAAGTTTGCAGAAAGGGCATGTTACCATGCCATAACATTCTTACCTAAAGGAAAGTGCGTATATAACGCCATAAGGGGGGAAAATTTTCGACAGCATTTCCCCAGGAAATGGAATCCCAAAAAAAATTATAACCAATAGCTCAGTGGCACATAGGCCACCCAATAACATAGGGCTTGACAGGCCCATGGCATGCATGCCATAAATTCATATATGGACTCCATGACCTGCAAAAACATTAAAACAAATATTGGCAACCATTCTCTGTGTTGCCTAACCATATAGTTTCTGCAATCCTGTTTCCTGCAAACAATCAAAAGTGTGCTTATCTCCCATTGATCCATACTTTTATAATTTAAACAATGATCAACATTTGATGTATGCAATCCAATCTATGCATGTACATACAAAACATGCCATAATATAAGGTAAAATGCATGAAGCATAAAGCATACGTCCCTGAATAGTGTTGGTTTTGGAGTTGCATGCATCCAGTTCTTCTCGGTGAGCTTCGAGACCTCTTCACCTTCCTCCTCAGGTCCTAACATACACTTTGAAGTGTCCGAAAACATCAGACCACTTCCCAAAACATAAAGCATGGTCAGATGATTACTAAAATAATGCAAATTTAGTCAAAAAATGCATTAGTAATCCTTCTTTAGACCTACAAAATTAGGACCTAAAAATGTTCATAAACTGAAATATATAGCATGTGTAAAGAGCTCAAAGTGAAATTACTCAAATCGCCTTCCTAGTTTGAAAGATATGGCTCCCGGAAGGTAGTTGCCAAAAACTATTCAGACTTTGCAGAGCTGTGCAGACCTGCAAAAATACTTATTTTCCAAAATTTCTTTTCATTAACTGAAATTAGACCTTGTGCTCTTTGAAACGAGCCATAGCACGTCCAATTTGGAGTTTTTTAGCCCAAGATATGGCCATTCCAAGTGGGACATGCCAAATTAGTGGACTGTTGGAGGGGCTGGAAAAAGTGTGAAAATGTGATTTTTGGGGTGCCCAAAAGCATTCTTCCATCAAGAAAATGCTAAAATTCTCTCCATAATCTCAGAGAGTGGTAAATGAAGATGGTTAGGCCTATTTTCACCTTTCCGAATCCTCCCTTCATGCATGCTAATTCGCTCACCAAAAGAGGCTTAAATCAAGATTTTTACTTTCATGTACAAACTTAAATGGGAGCAAGCTTCTAATCCACTCTAAATGTGGATTTTTCTTGGATTTTCTCATTTTCCATGGTAATACATACATCATACTTCATGTATGTATGAATACTCCATGGGAAGCCTCTTAAATGGTCTTTATTCTTACTCCCAAAAGTGGAGTTTGGCAGAATTTAACATCTAAATTTTTTTCCAGAAAGTGCGGGAAGGGTGTCTTTGAGGAACTAAAATTCCTCCTTAACTTATCATTTTGATGAATCTAATGATTCACCTATGAATTCCATACACCACACTCTCAGTATATATACTTTTTCCCATCCATCCATAGCTATTGCACCTATTTTTCCCTCTTCCAAAATGGGAATTTCTTACATTCAGGTGCTGAAATTTTTTCTCAAACTGTGTTGGAAGGGGGTTTTGTGGAGCTCCAAACTCCCATCATATTGAGGTATATTTTGTATTTCTTAATCTTATATGGAAGCAAATACATTAGACTATGTGTATGCATGATTTTTCCTACCAAACTAAGAAAAATCCTTCTTCATTTTCCTTCCCCAAAATGGTTACTAGTGAAAAAATAGCTCCTGAAATTTATGTGAAAATCATGGAAGTAGGCTACTTTGGAGGTGCCTAAAGCTTACCTTTTGTTATATTTTGAGGGAATCCTTGACTCTAGGTGAGAGTACATATGTCATACTCTCCATACATGTGATTTCCCTCCAAAAATCTTGGCCCCCTAATTCTTCATAGCTTCTCACAAATGTAGACCCTTTTAAAAATAAAATTTTAATACATGTAATTAAGATGAAACTCCATCCTCTTTCACCTGGAAAAAATGATGTCGGAGAGTCCATGGAAAGAAAGCTCCTCAATACAGAATCTTCATCTGCAGTAGGTACATGCAATTTGCATCTTTCCTGTCCATTCTCGATCTTCATTTGAAGTTCTCCTTTTTGCTCTTTCCCTTATACTGAGTGGCTCCCAACCAAAAGGCAAAGGCAAGAAGCGGCCCCTCTGTCCTCCTTTCCATATGGATAAATGAGAAGAGTCAAAGTCTTCTCCTTCTAAGTGCTTGCGCAATACGTTGCATCACTCATAATAGAATGGTGTTGTCAATTTTTTGAACGTCATAACACCAAACTGAATTGGAAACGTGGATAGAGTGTCTTCATCTCCAGAAAACGGCGAGGGTTCAAATTTCCGCTCCGCGATGGCCGCGCGAATTTGATCATAGGTTTTGATACCAGTGCAATAGAAAATCCCTTCTTTTGCTGAAGCTCATGACGAGCTCGCGCTACACACAATGCTACACACAGAGATTTGCGTCCGTATTTCCACCCAGCCGCGTCCGAGCTCCCTTGCGTGTCTTTTTCGAAGACATCCCCTCATCTTCTTCTACCAATGTGGAGTAAAATCCCATAAGAATGCCATGTGGCATTCTCTATCAAAACCCATATAATATCATGTGACAAGAACCAACACGAAATTGACCCTTTCCTAGGAGCAGAGTCAAATCATCATACCATATGGGTGCTAGATTTACCTTGTATATTTGATAGTCTGGGAAATCATCTTCTACTCCCTTAGTTGCTTTAGTTGGGTGTCTGATGCGAGAAAGGTGGTCTGCAAAGACATGTTGTCTACCGCTTCTCAGTACAATTTCAAAATCGAATTCTTAGAGGAGAAGTAAGCATCTCCATACTCTTCCTGCAACTTGTGGTTTATTCAACAAATATGTTAAGGCTTGATTATCAGTAATCACTCTGAATGTAGTGCCTAGTAGATGGTGTCTGAAATTCTTGAGAGCAAATACAATAGCTAATGCTTCCCTTTTAGTAGTGCTATAGTTTTTCTTGGCTTTTGAGAGGATCCTACTCGCATAATGAATGGGTTGGTCTAGTTTGTGTGTTTTCCTTAGTTGAGTAAGTACGGATCCTACTGCATACAAACTTGTGTCTACATGCACATGGAATGTCTTAGAACAATCCACTGATATGAGTATGGGTGCAGATACTTTTCAAATAAGTAATGCAGACTCTTCTTCTTCAAACCATTTGAAGGGAAAACTTTTACTAATGAGTCGTGAAAGTGGTCATGTTGCCTCTGCATACATGCGTATGAACTTTCGGTGATATCCAGTATGCCCCAAGAAGCTCTGGACCTCCTTGGCATTTATTGGTCTTGGAAGCTTGAGAATTGATCCTACCTTATATGGATCCGGAGTCATCTGTTTGGCAAAGACCACGTGTCATAAGAATGTGCCTTGGGTTACCAAAAAGTGACATCTGTTAGGGTTAAGTTTCAGACCTGTCTCTCTGCAACGCTGGAATACTTGCTCTAATTGCTTCAAATGTTATGGTACATTTTCTATTGCAGTGGTGCATGCTGCCCCAGAGAATGCTGAAAAGTCATCCATAAAAATTCTTAATAATTTTAGGAGAAACTTGTTGAAGATAAGATATACTGTGTTGTTGAAAGTGGCTCGTGCATTCCTAAGGCCAAAAGCCATTTTGGTGTAAATATAGGTTCCCCAAGGGGTTACAAAGGCTATTTTTGGTTGATCTTTAGGATGGATTTCTAGTTGGTTGTATCCACTGAAACCATCCATGAAACTATATAGCACATGCCTTGCCACATCTTCAATCACTTGCTCAGAAAAGGGTGTGGAAATCCATGAGGGATGGTTACCTTATTTAATGCTCAGAAATCCACACAAACCCTAATTTTATTGGGTTGCTTCTTAGGAGCGATAACCATGGAAGAAAACGAATGTTCTACAAGAACTATGATACCTCGTTCCTCCATTTTTTGGATTTCCTTCTTGATTGCATTTGTATATTTTGGATTTAGCCTATAGATTTTACCTCTAATTGTTCAAGCTTCTGCCACGAGAGGAATAGTGTGTATTCCCAACTCTTTTGGTATTCCTGTCAAATCTTTATAACTCCATGCGAATAGTTCTTTAAAATTATTCATGAATGTAATTACCTCTATGAGGAGCAGAGGGTGGTCCCACAACCAGATTGCCAGTTAGAAGATTCTATGGATTATCTTCTCCTCCGAAGTTGACTTCCTTGACTGGCTCCGTAGTTACCTCTTCCTCTTCCTTAAACAACATTTCCTTGGTGAAGGCTGGACTATCATTAATATTGATTTCCTATGTCTTCTCCTGCATCCATCCCACTGGGACTTCTACCAATGGGAATATGTTTTCTGCTAGTTCTTCTGTTAGTTCTTCTGTTCAGTTGCCTTCAATCCTTTTTGAGACTTTGCTCCTTCTAGAGTACTTAGCCAACTTGCCTAGTACACAGACTCCATAGTTGGTTCTTCTTCTTCTTTATTCTTGATTGCTATTCTAAAGCATGAAACATTATTAGTCTCCTCAATGCAGTCCATGATGTCATATAGATCTTCCCTGGATAATTCTTCTCCTATATCGACTTCCTCCTTAGTGTCAAGTGATTTTCCTTTAGATGAATTTGTGTGAGGCTTACTTGATGCCCATTGGGCCACCCAACCAATTGTAGGGGTAGCCCAAGGTCGAGGATAAGCTGCCCATTTAGGTGCCCAGTGTGGAGGCCTTTGAGTCGAGAATGGAGTCTAGACCTCAGGAGTCGCCCAGCTACTTGGAGGTGGAGGCGCCCAACTGGGACTAGGAGGTGGAGATGCCCAATCTTTGCTTTTGGGAGGTGAGTGCACCCAACTCGGTTTAGGAGGTGGAGATGCCTAGGGAGGTGAAGGTGCCCTTTCTTGTCCCGATGTTTCCATATTCTTGAGGATCCATGGTGGAGGAGGCATGGCCCAACTGCTTGCTCCTTGTCCACTTTGCTCTTCCTCTTCTCTATTTTTATCTTTGTTGTTTTCATGTGTAATTTGCTCTAGATGGAGAACAACTTGAGAAGTACCTAGGGCTTCGTCCGTTCCTCCTTCCATTTGAAGCTTCCTCATCACCTTATCTCGTCCAGTCACCCATAAGGTGTCACTACCCCAGTCATACCACTTTACTATGGCGTAGCCATGGCCTTCCTATCATGAGGGGAAATCCTACTTTTACCTTTGGGAGTGTTATTACCACAAAATCCAACACAAATTTTAACTTTTGAATGAGAACTTCGACCTTCTCCACTATGCCTAATGGGCTTACCTTGCTTTGATCCGCCAATGATACTGTAAAATGAGTAGCTTTAGTTGGTTTTACCTTTAACAATGTTATTATGTATTCACGCATAAGATTAATGCCAAATCCCCCATCAACTATTACTCCTACCAAGGGAGTTCCCTTGATACTTACAGTTAATTTGGGACTCTTGTAATCAATAAGAGGTGCCATCCTGGATAGTTCCAAGCTATAAGTTGAGGGTGTAGGTATTTGTTGAGAAATTAGACAAGTGAAGCCTTGCCCGCCACTTAATATGGTGCGAGGGTCTAACCCATTTATGGCAACCATTACTTCTCCTCTGAATCTAGGACTCATAGCTAACAAGTTATATAGAGATACCTATCGGTAAGTGTTTTGCAAGGCTTGAACTGCAGTGAGAAAACCTTCTTGGTTTCTCTTTGAACTATGAAACTTCCTCAAGTCCTCCTTAGATACTGCATAGGCCTTTTCAATAACGTGTTCGAGAGTATCTTCATTTCTTCTTATTCTTTCTGGTGAGATTTTCTCCTTATCGTAATTGTGTTTGGATTTTTGGGAAGGTTCATGCTCTATGGTCTTTTTCTCTTTGTCCTTAGTTGGACAAGCTAGATTTGTTGTCTTCTTGGCAGCATCTTTCAAGGCTGCCTTCTGCTTTTGTGCTCTAGTCATTACTCTAGGAAGTTCCTCAAGCCGGACTACTTGGGAACTTGGAGAGTCTATGTTGCCCTCATCATTAGTTATTGTGATCATATGCAGGGGGCAAGAGCTTCCTTGTGTGCTTGTGGATGACATTGACTTTGGCAGTCCTTTGTGTAACGATCCCTCGTGTCATGACAATTTTTGCATGGTGGGGCATCTTCGGGAAGGGAACACTTACTTTGGAAGTGTCCATACTCCCCACATTGGTAGCACATTATAGGCCTGGGTGGTCAATTTTGACGAGGCCTACCATCTTGCCATTGGTGTCCTTGACTGGTGTAAAAAGTTATCACATAAGGTGTTCCTATAGATGGTATGGATGGTTGCCCTAAGAAAGAGGATTGAGCTACACCCACCGATTGAGCTGCTGGTGGTTGTCCCGGTATCATATTCTAGTTTTCAAGACCCTTCAAAAAATAACAATCATTGGCCTCATGTCCACCCTTTCCACAAAATTGGCATGTTAGCCTCCTTGGACACTCTTGTGTTGTGTGTCCTTGAGTGGTATAGAGAGAACACCATAGTCCATTCCTTACCTCCCTTAGTGTTTTCAGTTCTTCAAGCTCTTGTCGTATCTAAGGGAGACCTTCGGAGGTACCTTTGTCTTCTTCTTGATTTCTTTGAAGGTTTAAGGCTTCTAGTTCCTTCCTCAAGGCTATCACAACATCTTCATCTTGGGGGGAAGTCTTACTTGGCTGTGTTCCAAAATGAACCCGTGTAGCCTCAATCCTTGTGGCAGCTGCTTTGAATTCTCTTAAGGTGGCATCCAGTTGCAAAAGCTCTCTTAGCTTCGGTTGTGTGGATTTCGGCAAGGCTTTCTCCACCCATTTCTTGATAAGGAAATCCACCAGTGATCTTGCTCGTGTCATAAGTTCTGAAAATGATTCTCCCACATGCAAAATTAGATTCTCAAGTTCATCTAATGTTCTTTTTGTGGAGTTACCTGGCTGGAATGCTTCCGTAAATTTGGTCCTTAATGCTTCCCATGTTTGGAAATGGTTCTCTGCATACTTCTTGAACCATTTGTCGGCCAATCCTTCAAGTGTTAATCATGGAAAGAGAGCAAGAAAGGCATCTTGTCATTGCTGTAAGCCCTTGCTCTTACAAATTGAAAGAAATATTTGTACACGATCTTCAAGATCTTCATTAGCACCACCATGAAATGAAGAAAATCTAATATTTATCCTTGAAAAAAGAGTGGAAAGTTCCTCTACCATAGCGGTGTTAAGAAAAGTAACTTGAGGTAAAGTCTTTTGAGTTTTAGCCTTGTCCTCTAATGCTTCTATTCTAGAAGCTAGACTTGAGGCGGATAGATTTCTTACAGGTATTAGGTAAGGGTTTGGCCTTCTTTTGTGATAGCTTTTGATTGGTGTCTTCTCTAGGGGTTAACTGCTTGTCCTTGCTAGCTCTAGTATGGGTCATGGACCATCTTGAGAACTACTTCCAAGAGAGGAAATAACGAGAGAGTTATTAGATGGGAGGAGGCAGCTCAGATTGATGAAGAAGCTTGGGGAAGAGGAAGTCGCCGAGATGGAAAGGGGGAGTCGTAGTCGTCAAATGGAAGTTGGTGGAGAAGATTGAGGGAAGAGGAGTTTGCCCAAAGAGACAATTGCTCAAGAAGAAGTGGAAGAGGAGTCGCCCATGCTTGGAAGAGGAGGTCGCCCTAGAAGAGGAGGAGAGGTGGAAGATGGAGTCGCCCAAGAAGAAGAGGGGACCAATGAAGTAGGGAGTCACCCTCGCCCAAGAAGGGGAGGAGGTCAATGAAGTAGGGAGTCACCTATAGTAGGATAGGGAAGATATGGAGGAGGATAAAGAAGGTGTGGCACCCAAAGTTCTAGAGTGATTTCCATTTTATGTCGTGGGCTGTATACGCTCATAGACTATAAAAGATCTGTAAATGATTTGGCATGTCGAGTACATGATTCTCAGGCTATGTCAAATACAAAACTTTGGCATGCACGCTTTGGTCATCTGAATTTTGCTAGTTTGCTACACTTGTAGAAATATGAAATGGTGTCCTCTTTGCCCAAAATTGAGGCACCCGAAAAACATGTTTGTGAAGGCTGTATTTTGGGAAAAATGTAGCGTTCTTCCTTTCCAAAAGATGGTTCAGTTCAGGCTACTAAAAAATTGCGGCTTGTACATAGTGATGTCTATGGTCCTATGCAGATACCTTCTTTTGGGAACTATCTTTACTTTGTGACTTTCATCGATGATTTTTCCACGCATGTGTACAATTCTAAAAGTAAAGGCTATCGTCTGTATCATCCACAAAATAAAAAAATTCTAGTTCGCCGTGATGTTGTTTTTGTGGAAGATGCTATTCAGCCATTTCTTTAATGTACTAAGGAGACATTTGTTAGCTCCAAAGACATGTATGATACTTTGCTACCTCTTTTTACAAGTGGACAGTCTAGTGCTTGTCCTAATGAGGCAACTTCTCACCCTTTGCAGGTTCCATGTGATGATGTAGATCATTCATTTCTGATGCAGGTTTGCATGATGCACTTGTTGATGAGAGAGTTGATATTGAGCAGACAAAAACTATGCCAAAATGGCTGGTATAGACTTTGCGTGACAACAAATTAGATGCACCTCTGTCATACTGTACTCGTAAAGGCTCTCATAGTGCCTCTTTTGCATCAGGTTACTATGCTATGGCTACATCTATTCTTTGTGATGAGAATGAGACTGTTTTGTTTGATGAAGCATAAAATTCAGAAAATTGCATTTGAACATGATGCTTTAATGAAGAATGGTACCTGGCCTTTATGTGACTTGCCTCTTGGCAAGAAGGCCATTGGCACTAAGTGGGTATACAAGCTGAAGTGTAAACCTGATGGAACCATTGAGAGGTATAACGCTAGGCTTGTTGCAAAGGGTTATGCATAGGAAAGAGGCATTGATTTTGATGAAACCCTTGCTCCTACTTGCCGAATGACTACTGCTCGTAGCATCTGTGCACATGCAACTCATCATGGTTGGAATGTACATCAGTTGGACATTAAAACAACATTTTTGAATGGTGACTTGCATGAAGAAGTGTATGTTTTTCAGCCTCGTGGCTTTGTGTAGGAAGGGAATGAAAACCAGGTGTGCAGGTTAAAGAAGGAATTATATGGTTTAAAGCAAGCACCACATGCTTGGTATGAAAATATACATGCCTATCTGATTGCACATGGTTTTGAGAACAATCCAACTGAAAGCACCTTATATGTTAAGCAATGTACTTCTGATTATTGTTGTCTACATTGATGACATGCTGCTCACTGGTCCTATTGAGGAGCATATTGCTCATTTTAAGGCTGATTTGCATGCCTCATTTGAGATGTCCGATTTGGTGCATTTGCATCACCATTTGGGCATTCATTTTATGCAAGTTGATGGTGGAATGGCTTTGTGTCAAACAAAATATATTGACACATTATTGTAGCATTTTGGCCTTGAAGACTGTAAGCCTATTGCCACTCCTATGGAAATAGGTTTATGATTGAGACTTCATGATGTCGGAGATGCATTTGATGTTGTTCTCCATCAGCAGGCTGTTGGATGCTTGATTTACTTATGCATTACTCGGCCAAATATTCATTTTGTTGTATCACAGATGAGAAAGTTTATGCATTGCCTAGGTGTCAAGCATTGGGATGCTGTTAAGTGAATCTTTGTCTACTTGAGTGGTACCTGGCTACTGGGATTGTTTTATCCCAAGGTGGGATTACTACCGCTAGATTTTCATGCTTTTTCTACAGTGATTGGGCTAGTTGCTATGCCACTCGTGTGTCCACGAGTGGTTTTTGCTTCATGCTTGGTAGCTCATGTATATCTTGGTTGAGCAAGAAGCACCCTACTGTGGCCACTTCTAGTTGTGAGGCTGAGTATAGGACAAGTTTCGCAACGACTATTGAGTGTATGTGGCTCAGACAGCTTATGGATGATTTGGGTGTTGGTCAAGCTTCTGCCACCACCATCTTCACTGACAATCAGATTGCATTGGCAATTGCGAGGAACCCTGTGTTCCATGCTTGCACTAAGCACATTGAGGTGTATTATAATTATGTAATGGAGAGCTTCTCTGTTGGGGAGATCAGCTTGGCATATGTGCCCACACAGGAGAACATTGCTGACCTTTTTACAAAGGCTCTGCCTAGGGAGAAATTTGAAGCTTTTCGCAAAGCTTTGGGCTTAATTCCTTTTGTGGATTGATCCACATAGCTTGGCACTTCCTTATACATAAGTGTCATCTCCTTATTCACCACATCACTCCCCAAGGGGGATTTGTTGATATATTTAGGTAGTGATGTGTTTGAACACTCTAGGATCGTTGGGGCACTTTTTTCCCTCTTTAGGAGTTTTTTTTTCCCCGGCTTGTATATATGCCGATTGCCCTAACATGCTACTTATCTTTGTACATTCTAGTGGCAATACATTCAGTATTGTGTGTTGTGCTCCAAGCTTCTTCTTCTTCCTTGTGTTGTTTGCATGCTTCCGCAGACGTCTAACTCCAACACACAGGGGGTAGATGTTGGGCTGACTGCCCCCAAGGGGATTGTGTCGCCCACCTCTAATAACTGAAGATTTGCAGATTGAAGGACTAACAACTTGCAGATTGGAAGATTGAAGTGTTGTAGATTCGAAGATCATTGAAGACCTAAGGAACTGCAGAACTGTTGCAGATGTGTAGACTTGCAGCCTGAAGACTTGCAGACTAAAGAATTGCAGCCTGAAGACTTGCAGACTAAAGAATTGCAGCTTTGAAGACCTTAAGCTTTCCACACTTGAAGACTCCAAGTTGGAACAATTCAGTTATGTATGTTCTTCTTCTCTAGCTTTGTCGAGGACGACAAAGTCTAGGGGGAGGAGAGTGTTGGGTGGTAGGGTATGCACACATCTTCAATTGTGCATGGAAACCCTCCCTAGACCATGAAAATAACCTCCTTTGTATATACTTAGAGTGTCACATGTGAAAACTCTCCTTAAGAACTTTTTAATATTTCCTTATGCCATAGTGTAGGAGACTCCTAAATATTTCATCTTTTTGGCACATTTAAGGAGTTCCCCACTTAAAAACCCCACTCATGTACTTAGGATTTGTTTGTTAGAAAAGAGATCCTCAAATCTCCTAGAGATATGTTAGTTAGAGATATTCCCTTTTTGACTTTTCAAAAGGAGCACATGGGGAAATGTGCTTAGCCTATATATAGAGGCTCATTTTTGTAAAGAGGGGAGCTT